>WNGS01159527.1:28668-66866 GCA_020271785.1 Procambarus virginalis
TAGTGAAGGTGGTGAAGGGTAGTGAAGGTGGTGAAGGGTAGTGAAGGTGGTGAAGTGTAGTGAAGGTGGTGAAGGGTAGAGAAGGTGGTGAAGGGTAGTGAAGGTGGTGAAGGGTAGTGAAGGTGGTGAAGGGTATTGAAGGTGGTGAAGGGTAGTGAAGGTGGTGAAGGGTAGTGAAGGTGGTGAAGTGCAGTGAAGGTGGTGAAGGGTAGTGAAGGTGGTGAAGGGTAGAGAAGGTGGTGAAGGGTAGTGAAGGTGAAGGGTAGTGAAGGTGGTGAAGTGCAGTGAAGGTGGTGAAGGGTAGTGAAGGTGGTGAAGGGTAGTGAAGGTGGTGAAGGGTATTGAAGGTGGTGAAGGGTAGTGAAGGTGGTGAAGGGTAGTGAAGGTGGTGAAGGGTATTGAAGGTGGTGAAGGGTAGTAAAGTGGTGAAGAGTAGAGAAGGTGGTGAAGAGTAGAGAAGGTGGTGAAGGTGGTGAAGTGCAGTGAAGGTGGTGAAGTGCAGTGAAGGTGGTGAAGGGTAGTGAAGGTGGTGAAGGGTAGTGAAGGTGGTGAAGTGCAGTGAAGGTGGTGAAGGGTAGTGAAGGTGGTGAAGGGTATTGAAGGTGGTGAAGGGTAGTGAAGGTGGTGAAGGGTATTGAAGGTGGTGAAGGGTAGTAAAGTGGTGAAGAGTAGAGAAGGTGGTGAAGAGTAGAGAAGGTGGTGACGGTGGTGAAGTGCAGTGAAGGTGGTGAAGTGCAGTGAAGGTGGTGAAGTGTAGTGAAGGTGGTGAAGGGTAGTGAAGGTGGTGAAGGGTAGAGAAGAGTAGTAGGGATGAAGAGCCACAGAGGATTTTTTGTTTTGGGGAAAAAATCCTCTGTGGATCTTCGGTTTTCCAGTTAATTTTAAAATCCTATTTTAGGATTTTAAAATTAATTTTAGGATTTTTTTAAAAATTTAAAAAAAAAAAAAATTTCTACGGAGAAATTTTGTTTGTTTTCAAGATAGCACATTTTTCAAAGACCATTTTCGGAGAATATGTTCATAGAAGTTTGTTAAGGAATTCTTATGAGGAAAATAATTCCTTAGAAGTTTCTTAAGAGTTCTTATGAGGAAAATAATTTCATAGAAGTTTGTTAACAGTTCTTATGGGGAAAATTCAAATTTTTCAGAGTTCAGTTTTAAGAAAATATTTCAGTTTCAAATAATCATAGAAGTTTATTTATATGTTTATGACCAAATTTTGTAAAAAGACCATTTTCAGAGAATATTGTCTTAGACATTTTGTTTAGGAAAACAGACATCTTAGTAGTGACTTTAAGTTTTATAACCATTTACGGCTGTTTCACGTGTAAAGACCCAAAAAATAATCAGAGACAGTTTAAAGCTCAAATTTCATCAGAGTGCAGTTTATGCCTGAAAATAATCAGAGTCAATTTTACCCTGAAAATTAGCAGAGTCCTGTTGTTAACCTAAATTCTTCAGAGTCCAGTTTGTGAGCAAAATTCTTCAGAGTCCACTTTGTGAGCAAAATTCTTCAGAGTCCAGTTTGTGCCAGAAAATATTCAGAGTCCTGTAGTCTACGAAAATTAGGCAGAGTTCATTTAAGATCGAAAATTAGCCAGAGTCCAGTAAAAACTGAAAATTATTCAGAGTTCCAGTTTATACCCAAAAATAATCAGAGTCCAATTAACGACAGAAATTCGTCAGAGTCCAATTTATGCCCGAAAATATTTAGAGTCCAATTTATACCTAAAAATAATCAGTCCTGTAATCTACGAAAATTAGCCAGAGTCCCATTTATACCGAAAATTCGTCAGAATCCTGCAATCTACGAAAATTAGTCAGAGTCCAGTTTGAACCCAAAATATTCAGAGTCCAGTAGTGATCGAAAATTATGCAGAGTCCAAAAAGACCAAATTTTAACAGAGTCCCCTAAAGACCGAAAAATAGTCAGAGTCCACTTGGAGACCAAAATATTTCAGAGTTTTACTTACACCTGCGTTCTTAAAGAGTTCTTATTTAGGAAATTCAAATATTGTCAGAGTCCAGTAATGACCGAAAAGTAAGCAGAGTCCAGTTTAAGGCCAGAAATATTCAGAGAGCAATTTTCATCAAAGACCGTTTCCAGACCAAAATTTGTTAGAGTCCGCATTTATAAGAGTAGTCTCAATATTATCCTATCAATTTCCCTGAAATTTTTAAACAGTCATATTTCAGACGCAGTGAAATATATAATGTCAGTAAGCAAGCTCCAGCTCTTGTCCTCAGCCTTAGTTTATCCACGTAACTTCTTTACTAGCAGACTAATTTCCCTGATATTTAAACCCGCTGTATTTTGGACCCAGTAAATAAGATCAAGTCAGTTATTGAGCTCGAGCTCTTGTCCCCCACCTTAGTTCAATGTTCATCAAATTATTTCAGATGAAGCCCCTCTCCAGTCTATCAAAGTAAACATCCCGGCCTTTAATACCCTTTTTGTACAGTGAATATAATGTAATATTCACACGGTCATATAACAGCTCTGTAATATTCACACGGTCATATAACAGCTCTGTAATATTCACACGGTCATATAACAGCTCTGTAATATTCACACGGTCATATAACCATTACCTTCAAACCTTTGTTTACCAAGTAGGCAATAACCACACGGTCAAAAATCTCACCTTACCCTTTCCCTCCTTTACCTTCTCATCCCCAACTTATCCAAACCTTCAATAATCGTACTGTATTTGCATATTTTCTCTATATTCACTGTGTTCTTCGTATTCTCATCATGTTTTCCGTGTTCACTCCATGTTCTTCAAATGTTCACAACCCATTCAGATCATATTTTCACAAGTATCTCCAAATTTTCTGTGATCTTTCTCTTAGTCTCATGATGTTCTCTACAAATTCTAGTAATATATTCTATGTTTTCATGTTCATCGCATGTTCTCTTTGCAACTTTTATACTCATATTCATACTGTTCCATATTTTTGTGTTCTTTGTCAATATTCATGTTCCTCTACAAGTTCGTGTTCCTCACAAGATGACTTCGTTTATCACCTTCACTTACATGTTTCTACATTCTTTGTCATATTCTCTATGTTCTTCACAAGTTCATTGTTCATCTTTGTATTCCCTATTCTCCTTATCATGTTTTCATGTTCTCTGAAAGTTCATATTCCCAGCATGTTCACTGTATTCATCAACTTTTCTTACATGTTTTCTGTGTTCTTTGCCATGTTCCCATATGTTCACTGGGTTCATTCCCTTACATGTTATTTACGTTCCTTAACTAAAAAAAATCTTTCGCCAATCAACTAAAAACATAGTCACTTTCGTCATTTCTCAACTAAACTTACTAACCAATCAACTAAAAATAGTAAGAATAGCCTCGTTCAACACCGTTCTTAACTAAAATAACCTTTCTCTTAGCTAAAAAATTGTCAAATGAAACTTTCCAACACTCTTTATAACTAACTTTATCCATCGTCAATCAACTAAAAATAATAAATTCATCATTTCTTAACTAAACATATTCCCAAGTCAACAGAAAATNGTGAAGGTGGTGAAGGGTAGTGAAGGTGGTGAAGGGTAGAGAAGGTGGTGAAGGGTAGTGAAGGTGAAGGGTAGTGAAGGTGGTGAAGTGCACTGAAGGTGGTGAAGGGTAGTGAAGGTGGTGAAGGTAGTGAAGGTGGTGAAGGGTATTGAAGGTGGTGAAGGGTAGTGAAGGTGGTGAAGGGTAGTGAAGGTGGTGAAGGGTATTGAAGGTGGTGAAGGGTAGTAAGTGGTGAAGAGTAGAGAAGGTGGTGAAGAGTAGAGAAGGTGGTGAAGGTGGTGAAGTGCAGTGAAGGTGGTGAAGTGCAGTGAAGGTGGTGAAGGGTAGTGAAGGTGGTGAAGGGTAGTGAAGGTGGTGAAGTGCAGTGAAGGTGGTGAAGGGTAGTGAAGGTGGTGAAGGGTATTGAAGGTGGTGAAGGGTAGTGAAGGTGGTGAAGGGTATTGAAGGTGGTGAAGGGTAGTAAAGTGGTGAAGAGTAGAGAAGGTGGTGAAGAGTAGAGAAGGTGGTGACGGTGGTGAAGTGCAGTGAAGGTGGTGAAGTGCAGTGAAGGTGGTGAAGTGCAGTGAAGGTGGTGAAGGGTAGTGAAGGTGGTGAAGGGTAGAGAAGAGTAGTAGGGATGAAGAGCCACAGAGGATTTTTTGTTTTGGGGAAAAAATCCTCTGTGGATCTTCGGTTTTCCAGTTAATTTTAAAATCCTATTTTAGGATTTTAAAATTAATTTTAGGATTTTTTTAAAAATTTAAAAAAAAAAAAAATTTCTACGGAGAAATTTTGTTTGTTTTCAAGATAGCACATTTTTCAAAGACCATTTTCGGAGAATATGTTCATAGAAGTTTGTTAAGGAATTCTTATGAGGAAAATAATTCCTTAGAAGTTTCTTAAGAGTTCTTATGAGGAAAATAATTTCATAGAAGTTTGTTAACAGTTCTTATGGGGAAAATTCAAATTTTTCAGAGTTCAGTTTTAAGAAAATATTTCAGTTTCAAATAATCATAGAAGTTTATTTATATGTTTATGACCAAATTTTGTAAAAAGACCATTTTCAGAGAATATTGTCTTAGACATTTTGTTTAGGAAAACAGACATCTTAGTAGTGACTTTAAGTTTTATAACCATTTACGGCTGTTTCACGTGTAAAGACCCAAAAAATAATCAGAGACAGTTTAAAGCTCAAATTTCATCAGAGTGCAGTTTATGCCTGAAAATAATCAGAGTCAAGTTTTACCCTGAAAATTAGCAGAGTCCTGTTGTTAACCTAAATTCTTCAGAGTCCAGTTTGTGAGCAAAATTCTTCAGAGTCCACTTTGTGAGCAAAATTCTTCAGAGTCCAGTTTGTGCCAGAAAATATTCAGAGTCCTGTAGTCTACGAAAATTAGGCAGAGTTCATTTAAGATCGAAAATTAGCCAGAGTCCAGTAAAAACTGAAAATTATTCAGAGTTCCAGTTTATACCCAAAAATAATCAGAGTCCAATTAACGACAGAAATTCGTCAGAGTCCAATTTATGCCCGAAAATATTTAGAGTCCAATTTATACCTAAAAATAATCAGTCCTGTAATCTACGAAAATTAGCCAGAGTCCCATTTATACCGAAAATTCGTCAGAATCCTGCAATCTACGAAAATTAGTCAGAGTCCAGTTTGAACCCAAAATATTCAGAGTCCAGTAGTGATCGAAAATTATGCAGAGTCCAAAAAGACCAAATTTTAACAGAGTCCCCTAAAGACCGAAAAATAGTCAGAGTCCACTTGGAGACCAAAATATTTCGGAGTTTTACTTACACCTGCGTTCTTAAAGAGTTCTTATTTAGGAAATTCAAATATTGTCAGAGTCCAGTAATGACCGAAAAGTAAGCAGAGTCCAGTTTAAGGCCAGAAATATTCAGAGAGCAATTTTCATCAAAGACCGTTTCCAGACCAAAATTTGTTAGAGTCCGCATTTATAAGAGTAGTCTCAATATTATCCTATCAATTTCCCTGAAATTTTTAAACAGTCATATTTCAGACGCAGTGAAATATATAATGTCAGTAAGCAAGCTCCAGCTCTTGTCCTCAGCCTTAGTTTATCCACGTAACTTCTTTACTAGCAGACTAATTTCCCTGATATTTAAACCCGCTGTATTTTGGACCCAGTAAATAAGATCAAGTCAGTTATTGAGCTCGAGCTCTTGTCCCCCACCTTAGTTCAATGTTCATCAAATTATTTCAGATGAAGCCCCTCTCCAGTCTATCAAAGTAAACATCCCGGCCTTTAATACCCTTTTTGTACAGTGAATATAATGTAATATTCACACGGTCATATAACAGCTCTGTAATATTCACACGGTCATATAACAGCTCTGTAATATTCACACGGTCATATAACAGCTCTGTAATATTCACACGGTCATATAACACATTACCTTCAATACCTTTTGTTTACCCAAGTAGGCAATAACCACACGGTCAAAAATCTCACCTTACCCTTTCCCTCCTTTACCTTCTCATCCCCAACTTATCCAAACCTTCAATAATCGTACTGTATTTGCATATTTTCTCTATATTCACTGTGTTCTTCGTATTCTCATCCATGTTTTCCGTGTTCACTCCATGTTCTTCAAATGTTCACAACCCATTCAGATCATATTTTCACAAGTATCTCCAAATTTTCTGTGATCTTTCTCTTAGTCTCATGATGTTCTCTACAAATTCTAGTAATATATTCTATGTTTTCATGTTCATCGCATGTTCTCTTTGCAACTTTTATACTCATTATTCATACTGTCTTCCATATTTTTGTGTTCTTTGTCAATATTCATGTTCCTCTACAAGTTCGTGTTCCTCACAAGATGACTTCGTTTATCACCTTCACTTACATGCTTTCTACATTCTTTGTCATATTCTCTATGTTCTTCACAAGTTCATTGTTCATTCTTTGTATTCCCTATTCTCCTTATCATGTTTTCATGTTCTCTGAAAGTTCATATTCCCAGCATGTTCACTGTATTCATCAACTTTTCTTACATGTTTTCTGTGTTCTTTGCCATGTTCCCCATATGTTCACTGGGTTCATTCCCTTACATGTTATTTAACGTTCCTTAACTAAAAAAAATCTTTCGCCAATCAACTAAAAACATAGTCACTTTCGTCATTTCTCAACTAAACTTACTAACCAATCAACTAAAAATAGTAAGAATTAGCCTCATTCAACACCGTTCTTAACTAAAATAACCTTTCTCTTAGCTAAAAAATTGTCAAATGAAACTTTCCAACACTCTTTATAACTAACTTTATCCATCGTCAATCAACTAAAAATAATAACTTTCATCATTTCTTAACTAAACATATTCCCAAGTCAACAGAAAATAACCGTGTTCATCATGTTTCATTGTCATTTCCTAACTAAAATTATCCATCAATCAACAGAAAAAGTCATGTTCATCATGTTTTTGTTTTTTAACTAAAGTATTCGTCAGTCAACTAAAAAAATCACGTTCATCAAGTTTCCCTGTCATTTCTTAACTGAAATATCACTTCTCTCAACTGAAAATAGTTAAGTGTAGCCTCTTTCCAACACTAAAGTAACTTAACCAAAGTAACCTTTCATTTCGCTAAAAAATAGTCATATTCATCATTGTTCCTAACTAAAATTATTTGTCGTTAAGTAAGAAATATAGTCAAAGACACTCTTCGAGACATCAAGGACTTACTCAAAGACATCAAAGTTGCACCCAAAGACATCCTTTGAGACATCAAAGACACCTCTCGAGACATCAAAGACACTTAACGAGACATCAAGGACACACTCAAACACACCAAAGGTACTCTTCGAGATATCAAAGTTATTCTTCGAAACATCAAAGTTGCTCTGTAAGATATCTTTGTTCATCAAACTTATTCTCAGAGACATCTAAAGTTAATCTCAATCATCAAAGTTGTTCTCTACATCATAAAAGTTATTCACTAAGTAACCTTACGTTCGTCAGAAATGCTTTCTAAGACATCTTCGTCCATCAAAGTTATTCTCAGAGATATCTAAAGTTATTCTCAGAGTCATCAAAAGTTATTCTAAGACATCAAAAGTTATTATCAGAGCTACCCAAAAGGTATTCTCAGAGTCATCAAAGGTATTCTCAGAGTCATCAAAGTTATTCCAAGAGACATCAAAGTTAATCTCAGAGTCATCAAAGGTATTCTCAGATTAATCAAAGTTATTCTCAGAACTAGCAAAAGTTATTTCAGTGTCATCAAAGGTAATCTCTAACTCACTTTCGTTCATCAAAGTTAATCTCAGTCATCAAAGGTATTCTCAGAGTCACCTTCGTTCATCAGAGAAACTTTCTAAAACATCTTTGTTCATCAAAGTTATTCTCTAAGACATCAAAAGTTATTCTCAGAGTCATCAAGGTCACCCTCATTCATCAAAGTTTTTCTCTAAGACATCAATGTTGTTCTCTAAGACATAAGTTATTCTCAATGTCATCAAAAGTTATTCTCTGAGCTATCAAACAATACTACTCATGTTCTCAAAAGTCATTCTCAAAGTCATCAAAGATATTCTCAGTCATCAAAGGTAATGTCTAACTCACTTTCGTTCATCATAGTCATTCTCTAAGTCATAAAATTTATTCTCTAAGACATCAAAGTCATTCTCAGAGTCATCAAAAGTTATTCTCAGTCATCAAAGGTAATTTCTAAGTCACTTTCATTCATCAAAGTTATTCTCTAAGTTATAAAAGTTATTCTCAGAGACATCTAAAGTTAATCTCAATCATCAAAGTTAATCTCAGTTATCAAATGTTATTCTCTAAGTGTGGGGTTGTTTCTTTTTTTTTTTGCTGTCACGACTGCAATGCGTACGTTGCCAATGTACATGAGGCAGACGCTTCACGAAGCTGTCGGAATTAGCTGAATAGAAACTACGAGAGCAACCGTACAGGGCCTGGGAGCTAGGTCGAGTTAGAGTCCTTGTGGGTCTCTTCTCAGACTAGCCTCACCTGGTCCTGCTCCACGTTGGTCGTTGGAATCTCCTCAATGATGTAACACTTTAAGGGACTCCTAGGGTCCTCATCAAATTTATAGTTTAGTGACTTACAGGCAACTCGGTGTTGAAGACACTTAGAGCTGAAGGCTTGAGTAATATTGGCAGTATTCAGAAGTGGTTCAACGGAAACACCGCATAAAGCTTAACAGTAGTTTATTTACTAACTTAACCACTAATACACAGGGTGCGTGATTTACTTTAGATTGGCGTCAGCAAAGCTATGGTTGCATTAGCGAGACTCTTGACGTCTGGCTAATCGACTCGTATCCACTCGTGGAGAACACCTAACTTAACACAGTTGACAGCCAATCACTAACACGGCAACCTAACTGCCGGTATGCAAAGGGATCACAAGAGTTCCAACCGGATACTCGGTAATGATGATATGCAATAAACACAATAATAATCACACAATAACTAAATGTGTGGTGTATGTGAAGCTCACATCCACAGACGAGTGAAATGCTGTGATACCACACAGATAAACACGCATACACCGTCGATTCACCTATAACCTGCGACAGGTATAAGAAGGTGAGAACTGTGGTTGATCCCTCAGATCAACACAGACACAATAAAACAATGACAAGATCTTGTACTTACAGATAAGGTACCTTTCCTTACGCACTCACTCAGACTCGTTTATACAAGCACTCGTAGGTGGCCTGATAGCTGGTTTCGCTCGTAGACACGGAGGGTACTCGCAGTATCTTGAGATGATTTCATGAGTAGGGCGTGCTGTATGCTTAACAGACAGACACACGCGCACACACTGGCACTGACGGTGCGTGAGGTGGTGACGTCACGTAGGAGCTAGGGCGGCGGGCGCTCGAGGTACTGAGGTACACGCTCAGGATGAGTGGCGGCTGGCGGCTGCTGTGGTACACCATGCAGGTACACTTGTGGTAAGGTCACACACACAGGTTACTTAGGCGGCGGCACTGCCTTAGTTCACTAAGTCACTCACGACGATCTTTGTCACCAGGGGTTACCTGATACCAGTCTGTTTCGCTCTGGAGATTTGTCACTTTAGGCTTCTAAACAATATATTCCCACTCGTGATTCTGGCGAGTGTGTGGTATATCGCAAAGACGCTGAGTTAACTTGACGGTGAGGGATAGACGGTGTTCAGTCTATTGGCCGGTAGAACAGAACACGTCCACTTTGCAAGAGATCCCTCACAAGAATGAATATTCTCTAAGTAACCTTTCATTCATCAGAGAAGCTTTCTAAGACATCTTCGTTCATCAAAGTTGTTCTCTAAGTCATCAAAGATGTTCTCTAAGACATCAAAGTCATTCTCAGACTCATCAAAAGGTACTCTCATATCCTGAAAGTTATTCTCAGAGTCATCAAAGCTATTTTCAGTGTCATCAAAGGTAATCTCTAACTCACCTTCGTTCATCAAAAGTTGTTCTCTAAGACACCTTCGATCATCAAAGAAACTCTCCTTCCAACAAGTTATATATTAAGACATCAATGTTGTTTTCTAAGCCATCTTCAGGCATAAAAATTTCTCTCCAAAATGTAGCTAGTTCAGCTTTTCATATCAAACTTGCACTTCTGATAAAATATACAAGTATAAAAGATAAATATAAAAGAAAAATATAAAATAAAATATAAAAGGCAACATGAAAAGCACATGGAATACCATCTTTAATATCCTAGGAACTAAACAACACTCCCATAACCAGATAACACTCTCTAAGGATGGCCTTACACCGTCATCTGATTTAGAAATGGCGAATGAATTTAATAGCTTCTTTTCATCGATTGGTGCTAACCTTGCAAGTAAAATCCCACAGACTCAGACACATATCAACACATATCTCTCAGGCAGCTATCCAAACTCTCTTCTCCTTTCACCAATCAGCCCGACAGATGTTGTGTCCATCATACACTCACTAAAAACCAAAGCTGGGAACATCAGTGAAATCCCATCCATTGTATACAAAAGTGCCGCCCATGCCCTTGCGCCACCTATAGCTCTGCTGTTCAACAAATCCCTTGAGTGTCATACCTTCCCTGATATCCTTAAAAAAGCAAGAGTAACGCCAGTTCATAAAGGAGGTAATCCGGCAGACATAAACAATTATAGACCAATATCAAACCTACCCATACTATCAAAAATATTTGAAAAAATTATCTACAAACAGTTCTACTCCTATCTCGTAAAATTCGACATTCTTAGCCCCTGTCAGTTTGGCTTCTGCTCCCAAAAAGAGTACCAACGATGCAATTATTAGTCTCCTTGATATAATTTACTCAGCCCTTGACAAAAATGAGTTTCCGATTGGACTCTTCATTGACCTGAGAAAGGCCTTTGATGCTGTTGATCACAATTACCTCTTATGTAAACTCCATCATTATGGAATCCGAAGCCATGCACTGGACTATATCCAATCCTATCTTAGTGATAGACACCAATGTGTAGCCATCAATAATATAACCTCTCCCACTCTACCAATAACCGTTGGAGTGCCACAGGGCAGCATCTTGGGACCTCTTCTATTTCTTATATACATCAATGATCTGCCTAATGTCTCTAACATTCTGAAACCTATTTTGTTTGCTGATGATACTACCCTCATCTACTCCAACCCCAACCCACATACACTTAATAACGTTGTTAATAATGAACTAAAAAAAAGTCCACTTATGGATGTCAACCAACAAACTAACACTTAACATAGAAAAGACCTACTACATCTTATTTGGAAGCAAATCTACAAATGCAATTCAGCTTCAGATAGACAATGTAAACATTAGCGATAAAATTGATGGTAAGTTTCTTGGCCTATTCCTAGACAAGAGACTCAACTTCAGTACCCACATACAGCACATAACTAAGAAAGTCTCTAAAATAGTTGGTATACTCTCCAAAATCAGATATTATGTACCTAACTCTGCTCTCATCTCTCTATATTATGCACTAATCTATCCCTATCTTAACTATGGTATCTGTGCATGGGGTTCAACCACTGCAAACCACCTCAAGTCCATCATCACCCAGCAAAAATCTGCTATCAGAATAATATCAAATTCTGCTTTCAGACAACACTCAGCCCCCTTGTTTAACTCCCTAAACATGCTAAACATAATCTCACTCCACAAATTCTCTTGTGTCAACTACATTTACAAAACCCTGTTCTTAAATGCAAATCCTGCTCTGAAACTCTTCCTGGACAGATGTAATAGGACCCATTATCACCACACCAGAAATAAATATCTCTTTGATATCCCCAGAGTTAAACTTAATCTGTGTAAACACTCTATGCAAATAAAAGGGCCCAGTTTATGGAACTCACTCCCTATTGAATTGAAAAGCTGTCCAACTTTTACATCATTCAAAAACAATACAATCGTGCCTCTCACAGCTACTTGAGCACTACGACCAAGTCACTGAGGCATTAGAAGAAAAACAGAATGCTGATGTGATATACACGGACTTTGCAAAGGCTTTTGATAAATGTGACCATGGCGTGATAGCACACAAAATGAAGTCAATGGGAATAACCGGTAAAGTAGGACGCTGGATACTCAGTTTTCTGTCAAACAGGACTCGGCGAGTAGTGGTCAACCATATAAAATCTAGTCCAAGTGCAGTTAAAAGCTCTGTACCTCAGGGTACAGTCCTTGCACTGCAGCTTTTACTTATTCTCATATCAGATATAGACAAAAATACAAGTCACAGCTTCGTATCATCCTTTGCAGATGACACAAAAATCAGTATGAAAATTACCTCGGCTGAAGACATTGAAAAACTTTAAGCTGATATTAATAAAGTTTTCGACTGGGCATCAGAAAATAACATGATGTTTAACAGTGATAAATTCCAGGTACTCAGGTACGGTAAAAATGAGGACCTTAAACATAATACAGAGTACAAAACACAATCAAATGTACCCATAGTAGGAAAACAGCATGTAAAGGATTTGGGAATAATAATAAATAAATAAATAAATATGTTTATTCAGGTAAGGTATATAGATACAAGTGATGTTACATTAATGGATCAAATTATAGATAGAGCTAGTACATACAATGCCTAAAGCCACTATTACGCAATGCGTTTCGGGCAGGAAGAACATTAATATCTAGAACTTAATACTAATTGAGCATAAAGAATAAAATGTGTTGAGAACAAATACAAATAAAGATAAAAAAAAAGGGGGGGAACGTGACTGAAAAAGCAGCACAAATACAAAAGGTTGACAAACAGCATTGATTAAAAAAAAAAAAAAACAGACATGGGTTGACAATAGAGGGTAAGGTAGGTTACAGGGAATTTATTAGGTAGTGTTTAGTTTTAATCTAAAACTGGTTGAGAGAGGTACAGTCTTTAACATGATTGAGGAGGTCATTCCACATTCTGGGTCCCTTGATTTGTAGAGCATTTCTAGTTTGATTAAGCCGTACTCTTGGAATATCAAAACTGTATTTATTTCTGATGTGGTGCTCATGGGTTCTGTTACAACCTGCAATGAAGCTTTTGAGTTCAGGATTGGCATTACAGTTCAGTGTTTTATATATGTATGATACACATGAGAGAATGTGCAGTGACTTAATATCCAACATACTCAGAGATTTGAGTAGGGGTACCGAGTGATGTCTGGGGCCAGAGCTGGATATTGTCCTAATAGCAGCTTTGTGTTGAGTAATTAGAGGACGTAAATGATTTTGGGTAGTAGAACCCCAAGCACAAATACCATAGTTGAGATATGGATAGATGAGGGAGTAATAGAGTCACCAGGGCAGGTCGGGGTACATAATATCTGATCTTAGAGAGAATGCCAACAGTTTTTGAAACTTTTTTTTATATATTTAGAATGTGTCCCTGGAAATTCAGCTTGTGGTCAATGAGAACGCCAAGGAACTTACCATCTAATTTGTTACAAATTTGGGTATGGTTAATTTTGAGATTTATTTGATTAGAGGATTTATTGCCAAACAGAATATAAAAAGTTTTGTCAATGTTAAGGGTGAGTTTGTTGGCAGTTAGCCAAAGATGGACTTTATTTAGCTCAGTATTTACTGTGGCATTTAGAGCAAGGGGGTCAGGACTGGAATAAATGAAGGTTGTGTCGTCAGCAAAAAGAATTGGTTTGAGGTGTTGGGAGGCATTTGGAAGGTCATTAATGTAGATGAGAAAGAGGAGAGGGCCAAGTATGCTGCCCTGAGGAACACCAATGTTGATGGGTAGGGTGGGAGAAATTGAATTATTCATAGAAACATACTGGAGCCTGTCAGTAAGGTAAGATTTGAGGTATTGCAGGGAGTGTCCTCTGACTCCATAATGATGTAATTTAAGAAGAAGGTTTTGGTGGTTGACAGTGTCAAAAGCCTTATGCAGGTCCACAAATAACCCAACAGGGAACTCATTTTTATCAAGAGCTGCATGAATCAAGGTAATCATACTAATAAGTGCATCGTTAGTGCTTTTTTGGGTCTTAAGCCATATTGACAGGAGCTAAGTATATTGTGTTTGGCTAGATAAGAGTAAAGCTGCTTGTAGATTAGTTTTTCAAATATTTTTGACAAGTTAGGCAGGATTGATATAGGTCTGTAGTTGTTAACATCTGTGAGATCACCACATTTGTGGACAGGGGTTACTCTTGCTTTCTTTAGAATATCTGGAAAGGTTTGGAGTTCAAGTGACTTGTTGAAGAGCAATGCAATAGCAGGGGCTAAAGATCTGGAGGCTTTTTTGTAAATTAAAGTTGGTATCTCATCAAGGGCACTAGACTTAGTTTTAAGGGAAAGGATTATCTCATTGACGTCAGTGGAATTAGTAGGCTTTAGGTACAGAGACTGTGGATAGTTACCTGTAAGATAGTCCTTAACATCAGTACTGGAAGTTGGAATATCATTTGCAAGGGATGACCCAATGGAAGAGAAGAACCTATTAAACTCAATAGCAGAATCAGAGGCTGAAAGCTGACCATCGTTACTGGACAGGAGTGTTGGTTTGTTATCCAACTTAAATTTAAAAATCTTCTTTGATCCCAATATTTGTGAGATTGTGCTCCAAGTTTTTTTAATGTTGCTCTTTATTTGGGTAAATCTATCTTCGTAGAATTTAGTTTTGGCTCGTCTAATTATTTTAGATAGAATTATAGAATTTAGATTATTTTAATGTCTGACGACTTAACGTTTAAGGAGCATAACCAAGGAAATATTGCGATAGCCAGAAAAATGATAGGATGGATTACGAGAACTTTCAAATCCAGGGATCCCATCACAATGGTTGTACTCTTCAAGTCACTTGTGTTGTCCCGTCTTGAGTACTGCTCAGTACTCACTTCCCCCTTCAGAGCAGGAGAGATTGCTGAAATAGAGGGTATACAGAGAATATATACGGCACGCATAGACGAGGTAAAGCACCTAAATTATTGGGATCGTCTCAAAGCTCTCCAAATGTACTCACTAGAAAGAAGACGAGAGAGATATCAAATAATATACACCTGGAAGATACTGGAGGGCCAAGTACCAAATCTGCACAGTAAAATAACGACGTACTGGAGTGAACGATATGGAAGAAAATGCAGAATAGAACCAGTGAAGAGCAGAGGTGCCATAGGCACAATCAGAGAACACTGTATAAACATCAGAGGTTCGCGGTTGTTCAACGTCCTCCCAGCAAGCATAAGAAATATTGCCGGAACAACCGTGGACATCTTCAAGAGGAAACTAGATTTATTCCTCCAAGGAGTGCCGGACCAACCGGGCTGTGGTGGGTATGTGGGCCTGCGGGCCGCTCCAAGCAACAGCCTAGTGGACCAAACTCACAAGTCAAGCCTGGCCTCGGGCCGGGCTTGGGGAGTAGAAGAACTCCCAGAACCCCATCAACCAGGTATCAACCAGGTAATACTAAAAAGTACCTAATTTCATCTTCATAGTTTTTTACATTTTGCCTTAAAATTGCACTGTATCTATTGCTACCCAATCTCACAACCTTTATGTACCCAATTTGAACATCTTTACCATTGTGATCATTGCTGTCTTTTTATATGTGCTGTCAATCTGTTGTATGGTGTCTATTAATCTTGTTTAAATTACAAATCAAGCTGTTAATGTAATCAGTCAGAGCTTTAATATACCAATGTGCTTTAATATATTTCCTAAGCTCTCTCATCTCATTTTTCTTTTGCAATGTATTTGTTATCATTTATTAATTCTGATAGAAATTACCTACTTAAAATTATCTGTTATATTAAGGACCTGCCCGAAACGCTGTGCGTACTAGTGGCTTTACAAGATTGTTAATACTGTACTATTCAATGTATTCTCACAAATCCAATGTTCCTTCTTGTATATATATATAAATAAATAAATAAATAAATAAATATATTTTCTTAGACGCTTTACGTTAAAAACTGTTCTCTGTACAACACTGCTTAAACCTACCTAACCTATCCTCTGCACCTAATGTTAATTACCTAACATACCTATCCTAACTTAACGTAAATTACCTAACTTAACCTAACCTAACTTACCTAACCTAACCTAACTTAACTTATCCTAACCTACCTAACCTAACATAACTTGCATAACCTAACCTAACTTAACGTAATTTACCTAACTTAACGAAACCTAACTTAACTAACCTAACCTAACTTAACTTGCATAACCTAACCTAACTTACCTAACCTAACCTAACTTACCTAACCTAACTTATCTCACCTTACATTACATTACCTTACCTACCTTACCTAACCTACCTTACCTAACCTACCTTACCTAACCTACCTTACCTAACTTAACCTAACCTAACTTACCTAACCTAACCTAACCTAACCTAACTTCCCTAGCCTAACCTAACTTACCTAAGCTAACCTAACTTACCTAACCTAACTTACCTAACCTAGCTTACCTATCCTAACTTAACGTAAATTACCTAACTAAACATAACCTAATTTAACCTAACCTAACTTAACCTATCTTTCCTATCCTAACTTAACTAACCTAACCTAAATTACCCTAACTTACATAACTTAACGTACCTAACCTAACTTACCCTAACGTACATAACTTAACGTACCCAAACTGATGTAACCTAACTTACGTAGTCAAACTCACGCAACCAGACATGACCAAACTTACATAATTATTCCTGTTTGTCTTTTGTGTTTCGTCAATCAATATCTCATATTCATTTGTTCGTTTCAATAGTTAATTTCTCAAATGGTCATTTTTACATTTCAAGGGTTATTTGTTAAAGATTGGGTATTTAAGCATTTCAAAGGATTTTTGTTATATATGGGCATTTATCAAAACACAATAAACAAATAAACTACATCTGAAAGGTTAGGTTAAAGGGTTGGGGAATAAGAACAAATGATAACCAACATAATGAATACACTAAGATTAAAGAGGTTAGGTTAAGGGGGGAAAGAAGAACAACAATTATAACAAACATAATAAATACAAATCATGAGCAACTTGACGAATTTTAAGTAGAAAAGTTACAAAGTGCATAAACTGACATTTCTAACAAATATCCCTTTAAATGCTTAAATACCCAATCTTTAACAAATAACCCTTGAAATGTAAAAATGACCATTTGAGAAATTAACTATTGAAACGAACAAATGAATATGAGACATTGATTGACGAAACACAAAAGACAAACACGAATAATTATGTAAGTTAGGTCTTGTCTGGTTGCGTGAGTTTGACTAGGTAAGTTAGGTTACATCAGTTTGGGTACGTTAAGTTATGTACGTTAGGGTAAGTTAGGTACGTTAAGTTATGTACGTTAGGTTAGGTTAGTTAAGTTAGGATAGGTAAGTTAGGTTAGGTTAGTTAAGTTAGGATAGGTCAGTTAGGTTAAGTTAGGTTAGGTTAAGTTAGGTTATGTTTAGTTAGGTAATTTATGTTAAGTTAGGATAGGTAAGGTAAGCTAGGTTAGGTAAGTTAGATTAGGTAAGGTAAGTTAGGTTAACTTAGGTAAGTTAGGTTAGGCTAGGTAAGTTAGGTTAGTTAGGTTAGGTTAAGTTAGGTAAGGTAATGTAATGTAAGGTAAGGTAAGTTAGGTTAGGTAAGTTAGGTTAGGTTATGCAAGTTAAGTTAGGTTAGGTTAGTTAAGTTAGGATAGGTAAGTTAGGTTTGGTTAAGTTAGGTAAATTACGTTAAGTTAGGTTAGGTTAGGTTATGCAAGTTATGTTAGATTAGGTTAGGATAAGTTAGGCTAGGTTAGGTTAGGTAAGTTAGGTTAGGTTAAGTTAGGTAATTTACGTTAAGTTAGGATAGGTATGTTAGGTAATTAACATTGGGTGCTTAGGATAGGTTAGGTAGGTTTAAACAGTGTTGTACAGAGAACAGTTTTTAAGGTAAAGCTTCTTAAGAAAATATATTTTATAATATATTTTGTAATATATTTTGTAATATATTTTGAAAATATATTTTGTGTATTTTGGTCTCTGGCCCTCTCGCAATTTCTGTTGAACCAATCCTGTGTCCTAGTTCTGCATCTCTGTTTTAGTATAATTTTTCTGGGGGGAGCCCCGTCGGCTTCCCGGAGCTATCCCAGGCTGATATGCTAATGTCAGACTTTGGCATCAGTCATGTGTATGGAGTTCTTAGGCCTACTGGGGACCACGGCCAGAACCGGGCCCCCTCAGAGAGGCAAGGGGAGCAATGGCCTATAGAAGCCCCCGTGTGGTTGGAAGCATTCTATGTCTGCCATCGACCGGGACAAGCACCCAGAAAGGTAATCGCCTCAAAACAAACCCCTATTCTGGTTAAAATTGCTACCAAAAGCCGAACTAGTGGATAGAACTCCCCAACAGAAAAACAAGCAAACTAGTATGACGTCACACGTCACCGCGCCGCTGTCTGCGCAACTCCCCCCTCCCCGGGAGGGGGAAGGGGGAGCCCCAGACCATCCACGCCGGCTATCCACCCATCACTTCTTCGGCTGATGCTATAGGCACCGGTTATGTGCTCCAGCTCCAGTGGTTGTTTCAGCACTGTACCTAGAGTGTGGTGTCTGTTTTCTAGGTGGTGCATGAGCCGGGAGTGATTCTCCAGTACTCGGGCTGCATGTGCCTAGGGTTCCCTTCCCGAGGTGCCCTGTAAGTACTGCCCTTGGGACTTGGGGCCACCTTCCAAAAGTTCCTTGGGGTCTGCCCCTGCTAGGCCGTTTACTGCTTGGTTTTCGGCCGCTCTTTGTGTGCTTGGGTGTTCTGTCTCCCTTGTTCGCCTTAGAGTAAGGGGCAGTTTTGCACTGGTGGGGAACAGGTTACTGTGCAGCTTGTCTTTTCCGAATCATAGCGGCCGGCTCTGTTCCGCTTGGGTACGCTGTCCTCTTGCGGGGTTTTCTTTTTCTTTTTGTTTATCTACCTGGTGGGGGGGGGGTCTGCCTTCGTTCTTGCCCCTTGGGTCCCTTGTGTTCTGAGTATTTCTGGTGGCACCCCCTACTAGGTCCCCGTGAGTGTACACGTCCCAGGGGTTCAGCTCTTAGAAAATTGGTTGGTAGCTTTGGGCGCCGGTTAGCAGTACCCTGCCTGGGATTACCTGAGCGCGAGTCCTCTTATAGTAAACGCTCGGGACCCTGGGAAACCCCTGGGGGCGTGTGGGTCTGATGGATGTGACCCCAGAGTCCCCCCTCGCTTCCAGCGAGTTTGAGGGTTGCTCACCCCTTGTCTCTGGGTGACTCTCTGTGTTGCCTCCATCTGCTGCCTGTGGGGTCGGTGACACCTTCGACCCGGAGTCCTGCGAGTTTGTTGCTCGTTGTGGCTCGGTTACCAAGTTGTGCTGACTAAGCGGGTGCGGGCAGCAGGGGCGTTGCATTGAGCCTTGGTGGTGGCAACGCTCTCGTGGTTACTCCCCGGGAGCCCTGGGGCTGCCCCATGTTGGTTCTTGTTTTCCCCTGGATTCCCTTTCCTGCCTGCATCCGGTTCCTTACCGTCTGTAGTTTCAGGGCGGGGTTTGATGGTGTTGAGACTCGGGGGTCTCGGGGAAATCCCCTTCCGGGGTAGTGACGGGGGCATTTGAGCCTGTTCCTCCAGCCGTGTTGTAAGAGTCTGCCAGTGGGCTCCCTTCCTTAGTGTTTTCACGGCTGCCCCGGTTTTCTGGTACGGCCTGGGCTTTGGGGGGACGGCTCAGCCCCGGGGCCTGTTGTGTAGGTTCCCGGGGCTGGGGAGGGGCTGCCTTGGGGGGCCTTGGCCCCGTAGGACCCCGTGGGGGTTTTTATCCCCCTCTAGGCGGGGCTTGTGGTTACGCGGAGTGGGGTTTTCTTCCCCACTCACCGTACGTGCTGTTGGGCGTCGGCCCCTCCCCGGGCTCGGTTCCTTGGCCTTTGAGTCGGTTGGTACCGTCCTGTGGGTGGATGTTTCCCCCCACCCCCTTTTTGGGATGGTATTTTCGTCATGTTTCCCCGTTCTTGGGGTTCTACGTGACTTCTGGTCTCGGGTGCACCTGCGCCTTTGTGTGCCTTCGGGACTGGTTTTGATTTCCGTGTTTTCGAGGGTTCGGGAAGGTTTTTCGCTACTTCCCGCGTTATTGGAACGTCTGTCAGCTCCTCATCATTGTCGCCGTTTTGGGCTACTTGCGGTTGGGCTGCTTGTGGCCAGTGGCCCGGTTTGGGCTACTTTTGGCCCAGTTGGGCTGCTTGTGGGCCGGTTGGGCTCCTTGTAGCCCTGTTGGGCTACTTGTAGCCCTGTTGGGCTACTTGTAGCCTTGTTGGGCTGATTGTGGCCCGGTTGGGTGTTTTTTCTGGGCTCTGTCTTCGTTTCGTTGGCCGGTTTTCTTGTTCCTGCTTCCTCTTTTGGCTACATTTTTGGTGCAGTAGTCCTGGTAGGCGCCTCCTCGCAGAGTTGTGCGGTTCGGCTAGCGTGTCCTGCGCATGCGCCGTAGAGTTTGTTTTGGTTTGGGCGGTGTGTTTCAGTGCTGGTGTTTGACGCCTTTTTGCTCGAGTGCTTCGCCTCTCGCTCTTCTCCCTTGCTGCAGGGGTGTCCTGGTTTCCAGTTGTGGGGAGGCCGCCGAGGTTTTCCCTGTGTCATGGGTGTGGGCCGCCATCTTCGCCTCTACCCTGCTCTCCTGCAGGTCCGGCTCTGGCGTCTTCGCCTGGCGGTGCTCCCAGGCTCTTCTGGGCTCGGTCGAGTCGTGTCACATTCGTGCCACCGTTCACCGGGTGAGTTTCTGCGGTCTGGCGTTTTTTGGCAGGGCGCTGAATGCAGTGTTTATATACCTGTCTTTCTTTAGGTATCTTTTTGTAATGTCTGAGACCGTTCGCACACCAGTGCACACCTTTTTTCACCTCTTCCTGTCCCACTCTTGTGCATGTCCAACCCATGCTGGGGTCCTTCAGGGGACCCGCCCTTTTTAGAGTTATGAGGTGTGGGGGTTGTGGTGTTGGTTCTGTACTCACCTGGTAGAGCTCCTGGCTGTGCTTGCAAGGTTTTGAGCTCTGGCTCTTGGGTCCCGCCTATCTGGTAGAACTTGCGGGATAGTACCAGTGGAGTGCAGTGGTGCTATAAGCACAATTGGGGAACACTGTATATCCGTCAGAGGTCTGCAGTTGTTACACGACCTACTTGCGAGCATACGCCTTTTTGCTGGTACGTCCGTGGACTTTCGGGGCACACTAGCTTGCTTTCGAATAGAAGTTCCGGCCCATCCTGGTGGGCCACCCTCTGTCCAGTCTAGCCTGGCCTCGGGCCGGGCTTGGGGTGTAAATGAGCTCCCACTACCCCATCCAGCAGGTATTGAGCGAGGTTTCTCCGCTGTCGGTCGCCTGGTGTGCGGGTTTCCGGGCCTGCTGGGTTCTGTCGTGTCTCCGTGGGCCCTGTCTGGGGTCTGTCTGCTCCGTTCTCTACCTTTGCAGAAGCGAGTTGCTACTTAACTGTTGCATGTTGCGGTGGTGCCTGTTGCTGCTACTGCACGTGTGCATTGGTACCGTGTTTTGCGGGGCGTGTCCTTGTTCCTGTGTCCAGTTGTGGTGTGGCACTTTGCTGCTGTTTTGTGCCTAAGGTTTGCGTAGGAGTCCCTGCCTGATTGTCTACCCCTGGTTGTTTTCCTGGGGTTTTTGTGCTTCTGCTTTTTCGTCCTGCCTCACCCCAGTCGTTTTCTTGGCATCTCCTTTGGTCGGTTTTGCCTGCACTTGCTGCTATGTTGGGGGGTGTGGTCGGTTTCCACCGCTTCATTTCCTTGTGCGTTTCCTTCTTTCCTCCTCTGCCGCAGGAGTGTTGTGCGTGTGTTCCTTGGCTTCTTGGGCAATTTTTCGGCCTGTGTCCTGTGGTGTGCTACTTTGTCTCCGTATGTTGCAGTTGCTCGTACCCCTTGGTTTGGGTACTGTTTCTGGCGGCAACCCTTCCGCCTTCTTTGGTTTCCTAGCTTGCCCTGCCGGTTGGTTTTTCGGGGTCTTGCGATGTCTCGCGCTGGACCCGTCGTTTCTGAACTCCTGGCAGGTTTGCTTGTTTCAAGGAGTTTTCTGTTCGCCAGACGTTCCATCTCTTTGTGTCGCCCGAGTGTCGGTGGTCGCGCCCGAGATCTTCCTGCGGCTCCGCCTTTTCCTGGGCTTGGAGGGGCCTTGTCGGGGCTGCTTACGTTCTGCCTCATGGTCTCGCCTCCGGTCGGTGGTCGGGTGGCTTCGTGGTAGGTGCCCCACCTGCGTATTTCTCTTGGCGGCAGTATGGGGTATTTTGGCAGTCCTTCCTTTTCTGTCCCTTCTTAGGTGCTTCCTCTTGTTAGCGTCGGCTTAGTTTTCTGGTGGGGGTTGGGGGACGTCGTCGTGCCACATACTGTCGCCTCTTTTTGTGCGGCGCTGGCGGAGCCGCTTTGGCTTGCTTTCGGTCTTGGTGTTGCTTCTGCACCGTTACTGAGCTGTCTTGTGCGTCGTTTCACCTCCGGCCTGTTCGTGCGCCGCTTGCACCATCCTGGTCTCTGGCCAGCGTGCTCTGTCTTCTCCTCGATTGGTAGTGCCCCTTCGGTTCCGGTTTTCGTCGGCTCTTTTTTCCTTTTGGCATTTGCCTCTGGGGGTCGAATCGCTGCGCTTTCCTGCTCCTTTGGTTTTAGCGTTTTGGTTGTTCGGTGGCAGCAGTCTCCATCTTTTCTGGCGCGGGGTGGGGCTGCTGCGTTCTGGAGGGGTCCATGGTTTGTTGGTGTTTCGTTGGTCGGGCCGGGGGTGTGTCGTGGTTTTTTGTTCGGTGGCTGCCCTCCGCTGTTGTTTGTGTGCCACGGCGTCTGTGTCTGGGGCATGTTTTGCGTTGTTCCGGTTCTGTTCTTCCCGGTTCGCGTGTGTTGGTGTCCCGGGTTGTCAGCCGTGTTCTTGCGGCTCAGCTGCCTGTGTTCTTCCTTCATGCCCGGGCGTTCGGGTTTTGCTGCTCTCGCTGCTGTCTGGACAGCAGTCTTAGTCTTAGCAGTCTATCGGGCATGGATCTTTGGTGTTCGTCCGGGGGCCTTGCTGCTCGTTGTTCTTGTGTTGTTCCCGTGACTTTTCGGGGATTTGGGTTGGCGTTGCTGCCAGTTGTCTCGCATCCTTGGGGGGGGGTGTGGTGTCCGCCTCCCGGTTCCGTCCCTTTGATCTTCCTCTGTGGGTAGTTAGCTCCGGGGAGCCGACGGGGCTCCCCCCAGAAAACCAGCGTTGAATGTAATGATACGCCATTTTCTGGGTGAGTCCCAGAGGCTCCCCGGCAACCCTCCCTCCCTCCGGTCGGCGGTTTTTCGCGTGTTTTGACATCCAGCCTCAGAACTGATGGGTGGATAGCCGGCGTGGGAGGTCTGGGGCTCCCCCTTCCCCCTCCCGGGGAGGGGGAGTTGCGCAGACAGCGGCGCGGTGACGTGTGACGTCATACTAGTTTGTTTGCTTGTTTTTCTGTTGGGGAGTTCTATCCACTAGTTCGGCTTTTGGTAGCAATTTTAACCAGAATAGGGGTTTGTTTTGAGGTGCTTACCTTTCTGGGTGCCTGTCCCGGTCGATGGCAGACATAGAATGCTTCCAACCACACGGGGGCTTCTATAGGCCATTGCTCCCCTTGCCTCTCTGAGGGGGCCCGGTTCTGGCCGTGGTCCCCGTAGGCCTAAGAACTCCATACACATGACTGATGCCAAAGTGACATTAGCATATCAGCCTGGGATAGCTCCGGGGAGCCTCCGGGACTCACCCAGAAAATGGCGTTTCATTACATTCAACGCTGGTTTTTTGTGCCTTTATGATATATTTCACAAAACTTGACATACATCTCATTCACTTCCTTGCCTAGCAACAAGTCTGTCAAATTATACTCACTAAAAATACTGTGTTCCCCTTCTTCCACCCAGAGGTGGTAATCCTTCCCAAATTAAAATATTGTGTGTGTGTATATATATATATATATATATATATATATATATATATATATATATATATATATATATATATATATATATATATATATATATATATAAAACTCTCCAGACACAAAGCAGAACACTTTGAAAGAGACCAATGTCGTCTATGCCTTCAAATGCCCACTTGGGGACTGTAAGCCTCAAAGAACTCAGTATATAGGCAAGACAACAACATCTCTTTCCAGGCGATTAACGATGCATAAGCAACAGGGCTCTATCAAGGAACATATAATCTCTTCCCACAACCAGACCATCACCAGAGAAGTCTTAACAAAAAACACGGAAATCATCGATAGATACAGCGATAGCAGGCGGCTTGATATCTGCGAGGCACTACACATTAAGAAGTCAACACCAGCAATCAACAGCCAATAATGCACAATTATATTCTACCCACTTCAAGACTCCGCTCCAATATAGAAGCATCAAGAAATATGGGCCAATAGGCCCTCTGCAGTACTTCCATTCTTCCCTTTAGCTTATACCCCGTTTATTTCGTGTTCTGGCTTGTGTTGAAAGTTTGTTTTCACTCATCCAAAACTATTGTAACATATCACCTCACCGAAATGCAGGTATAAAATGAAAGCGTTTAAACTCTGTTTAGTGTTGTTGTGTGGTGTGTAACCTAAAGTCTTTGAAAATGTAATAAGTTATTACGAAACGCGTTCTAGCGTCGCGTCAGACTAGAAATAAAAATGAATTTGGAGAACTGATTTTCAATTACCACCGACAGTGAAAAGAAACATAAGAAATATAGAGAAAATTCGTGTTAGAATTATTAATCTTACTTTTTCGGTCATAATAAANGGTAGTGAAGGTGGTGAAGGGTAGTGAAGGTGGTGAAGGGTAGTGAAGGTGTGAAGTGAAGTGTGTAGTGAAGGTGGTGAAGGGTAGTGAAGGTGGTGAAGGGTATTGAAGGTGGTGAAGGGTAGTGAAGGTGGTGAAGGGTAGTGAAGGTGGTGAAGGGTAGTGAAGGTGGTGAAGGGTAGTGAAGGTGGTGAAGGGTAGTGAAGGTGGTGAAGGGTAGTGAAGGTGGTGAAGGGTAGTGAAGGTGGTGAAGGGTAGTGAAGGTGGTGAAGTGTAGTGAAGGTGGTGAAGGGTAGTGAAGGTGGTGAAGGGTAGTGAAGGTGGTGAAGTGTAGTGAAGGTGGTGAAGGGTAGTGAAGGTGGTGAAGGGTAGTGAAGGTGGTGAAGGGTAGTGAAGGTGGTGAAGGGTAGGAAGGTGGTGAAGGGTAGTGAAGGTGGTGAAGGGTAGTGAAGGTGGTGAAGGGTAGTGAAGGTGGTGAAGGGTAGTGAAGGTGGTGAAGGGTAGTGAAGGTGGTGAAGGGTAGTGAAGGTGGTGAAGGGTAGAGAAGAGTAGTAGGGATGAAGAGCCACAGAGGATTTTTGTTTTGGGAAAAAATCCTCTGTGGATCTTCGGTTTTCCAGTTAATTTAAAATCCTATTTTAGGATTTTAAAATTAATTTAGGATTTTTTAAAAATAAAAAAAAAAAAAATTTCTACGGAGAAATTTTGTTTGTTTTCAAGATAGCACATTTTTCAAAGACCATTTTCGGAGAATATGTTCATAGAAGTTTGTTAAGGAATTCTTATGAGGAAAATAATTCCTTAGAAGTTTCTTAAGAGTTCTTATGAGGAAAATAATTTCATAGAAGTTTGTTAACAGTTCTTATGGGGAAAATTCAAATTTTTCAGAGTTCAGTTTTAAGAAAATATTTCAGTTTCAAATAATCATAGAAGTTTATTTATGTTTATGACCAAATTTTGTAAAAAGACCATTTTCAGAGAATATTGTCTTAGACATTTTGTTTAGGAAAACAGACATCTTAGTAGTGACTTTAAGTTTTATAACCATTTACGGCTGTTTCACGTGTAAAGACCCAAAAAATAATCAGAGACAGTTTAAAGCTCAAATTTCATCAGAGTGCAGTTTATGCCTGAAAATAATCAGAGTCAAGTTTTACCCTGAAAATTAGCAGAGTCCTGTTGTTAACCTAAATTCTTCAGAGTCCAGTTGTGAGCAAAATTCTTCAGAGTCCACTTTGTGAGCAAAATTCTTCAGAGTCCAGTTTGTGCCAGAAAATATTCAGAGTCCTGTAG
The DNA here is from genome assembly GCA_020271785.1 of Procambarus virginalis. Classification (NCBI taxonomy): domain Eukaryota; kingdom Metazoa; phylum Arthropoda; class Malacostraca; order Decapoda; family Cambaridae; genus Procambarus; species Procambarus virginalis. Next base: position 54,647 of record WNGS01159527.1, read on the forward strand.
TCTACGAAAATTAGGCAGAGTTCATTTAAGATCGAAAATTAGCCAGAGTCCAGTAAAAACTGAAAATTATTCAGAGTTCCAGTTTATACCCAAAAATAATCAGAGTCCAATTAACGACAGAAATTCGTCAGAGTCCAATTTATGCCCGAAAATATTTAGAGTCCAATTTATACCTAAAAATAATCAGTCCTGTAATCTACGAAAATTAGCCAGAGTCCCATTTATACCGAAAATTCGTCAGAATCCTGCAATCTACGAAAATTAGTCAGAGTCCAGTTTGAACCAAAATATTCAGAGTCCAGTAGTGATCGAAAATTATGCAGAGTCCAAAAAGACCAAATTTAACAGAGTCCCCTAAAGACCGAAAAATAGTCAGAGTCCACTTGGAGACCAAAATATTTCAGAGTTTTACTTACACCTGCGTTCTTAAAGAGTTCTTATTTAGGAAATTCAATATTGTCAGAGTCCAGTAATGACCGAAAAGTAAGCAGAGTCCAGTTTAAGGCCAGAAATATTCAGAGAGCAATTTTCATCAAAGACCGTTTCCAGACCAAAATTTGTTAGAGTCCGCATTTATAAGAGTAGTCTCAATATTATCCTATCAATTTCCCTGAAATTTTAAACAGTCATATTTCAGACGCAGTGAAATATATAATGTCAGTAAGCAAGCTCCAGCTCTTGTCCTCAGCCTTAGTTTATCCACGTAACTTCTTTACTAGCAGACTAATTTCCCTGATATTTAAACCCGCTGTATTTTGGACCCAGTAAATAAGATCAAGTCAGTTATTGAGCTCGAGCTCTTGTCCCCCACCTTAGTTCAATGTTCATCAAATTATTTCAGATGAAGCCCCTCTCCAGTCTATCAAAGTAAACATCCCGGCCTTTAATACCTTTTTGTACAGTGACGGTCATATAACAGCTCTGTAATATTCACACGGTCATATAACAGCTCTGTAATATTCACACGGTCATATAACACATTACCTCAATACCTTTGTTTACCCAAGTAAGCAATAACCACACGGTCTAAAATCTCACCTTACCCTTTCCCTCCCTTACCTTCTCATCCCCAACTTATCCAAACCTTCAATAATCGTACTGTATTGCATATTTTCTCTATATTCACTGTGTTCTTCGTATTCTCATCCATGTTTTCCGTGTTCACTCCATGTTCTTCAAATGTTCACAACCCATTCAGATCATATTTTCACAAGTATCTCCATATTTTCTGTGATCTTTCTCTTAGTCTCATGATGTTCTCTACAAATTCTAGTAATATTTTCTATGTTTTCATGTTCATCGCATGTTCTCTTTGCAACTTTTATACTCATTATTCATACTGTCTTCCATATTTTTGTGTTCTTTGTCAATATTCATGTTCCTCTACAAGTTCATGTTCCTCACAAGATCACTTCGTTTATCACCTTCACTTACATGTTTTCTACATTCTTTGTCATATTCTCTATGTTCTTCACAAGTTCATTGTTCATTCTTTGTATTCCCTATTCTCCTTATCATGTTTTCATGTTCTCTGAAAGTTCATATTCCCAGCATGTTCACTGTATTCATCAACTTTTCTTACATGTTTTCTGTGTTCTTTGCCATGTTCCCCATATGTTCACTGGGTTCATTCCCTTACATGTTATTTAACGTTCCTTAACTAAAAAAATCTTTAGCCAATCAACTAAAAACATAGTCACTTTCGTCATTTCTCAACTAAACTTACTATCCAATCAACTAAAAATAGTAAGAATTAGCCTCGTTCAACACCGTTCTTAACTAAAATGGCCTTTCTCTTAGCTAAAAAATTGTCAAATGAAACTTTCCAACACTGTTTATAACTAACTTTATCCATCGTCAATCAACTAAAAATAATAACTTTCATCATTTCTTAACTAAACATATTCCCAAGTCAACAGAAAATAACCGTGTTCATCATGTTTCATTGTCATTTCCTAACTAAAATTATCCATCAATCAACAGAAAAAGTCATGTTCATCATGTTTTTGTTTTTTAACTAAAGTATTCGTCAGTCAACTAAAAAAGTCACGTTCATCAAGTTTCCCTGTCATTTCTTAACTGAAATATCACTTCTCTCAACTGAAAATAGTTAAGTGTAGCCTCTTTCCAACACTAAAGTAACTTAACCAAAGTAACCTTTCATTTCGCTAAAAAATAGTCATATTCATCATTGTTCCTAACTAAAATTATTTGTCGTTAAGTAAGAAATATAGTCAAAGACACTCTTCGAGACATCAAGGACTTACTCAAAGACATCAAAGTTGCACCCAAAGACATCCTTTGAGACATCAAAGACACCTCTCGAGACATCAAAGACACTTATCGAGACATCAAGGACACACTCAAACACCAAAGGTACTCTTCGAGATATCAAAGTTATTCTTCGAAACATCAAAGTTGCTCTGTAAGATATCTTTGTTCATCAAACTTATTCTCAGAGACATCTAAAGTTAATCTCAATCATCAAAGTTGTTCTCTACATCATAAAAGTTATTCACTAAGTAACCTTACGTTCGTCAGAGATGCTTTCTAAGACATCTTCGTCCATCAAAGTTATTCTCAGAGATATCAAAGTTATTCTAAGACATCAAAAGTTATTATCAGAGCTACCAAAAGTATTCTCAGAGTCATCAAAGGTATTCTCAGAGTCATCAAAGGTATTCTCAGAGTCATCAAAGTTATTCCAAGAGACATCAAAGTTAATCTCAGAGTCATCAAAGGTATTTTCAGAGTAATCAAAGTTATTCTCAGAACTAGCAAAAGTTATTTCAGTGTCATCAAAGGTAATCTCTAACTCACTTTCGTTCATCAAAGTTAATCTCAGTCATCAAAGGTATTCTCAGAGTCACCTTCGTTCATCAGAGAAACTTTCTAAAACATCTTTGTTCATCAAAGTTATTCTCTAAGACATCAAAAGTTATTCTCTGAGCTATCAAACAATACTACTCATGTTCTCAAAAGTCATTCTCAAAGTCATCAAAGATATTCTCAGTCATCAAAGGTAATGTCTAACTCACTTTCGTTCATCATAGTCATTCTCTAAGTCATAAAATTTATTCTCTAAGACATCAAAGTCATTCTGAGAGTCATCAAAAGTTATTCTCAGTCATCAAAGGTAATTTCTAAGTCACTTTCATTCATCAAAGTTATTCTCTAAGTTTAAAGTTATTCTCAGAGACAAAAGTTAATCTCAATCATAGTTTCTCAGATTTATCAATCTAAAGTTAATCTCAATCATCAAAGTTAATCTCAGTTATCAAATGTTTATTTCTCACCGTAACTATTCCAATGGTACTTTCTCAATGTATCAAACATGAGGCAGACGCTATCAATGAAGTGTGTGGGGGTTTTCTTTTTTTTTTGCTGTCACGACTGCAATGCGTACGTCGCCAATGTACATGTGGCAGACGCTTCACGAAGCTGTCGGAATTAGCAGAATAGAAAATACGAGAGCAACCGTACAGGGCCTGGGAGCAAGGTCGAGTTAGAGTCCTTGTGGGTCTCTTCTCAGACTAGCCTCACCTGGTCCTGCTCCACGTTGGTCGTTGGAATCTCCTCAATGATGTAACACTTTAAGGGACTCCTAGGGTCCTCATCAAATTTATAGTTTAGTGACTTACAGGCAACTCGGTGTTGAAGACACTTAGAGCTGAAGGCTTGAGTAATATTGGCAGTATTCAGAAGTGGTTCAACGGAAACACCGCATAAAGCTTAACAGTAGTTTATTTACTAACTTAACCACTAATACACAGGGTGCTTGATTTACTTTCGATTGGCGTCAGCAAAGCTATGGTTGCATTAGCGAGACTCTTGACGTCTGGCTAATCGACTCGTATCCACTCGTGGAGAAACACCTAACTTAACACAGTTGACAGCCAATCACTAACACGGCAACCTAACTGCCGGTATGCAAAGGGATCACAAGAGTTCCAACCGGATACTCGGTAATGATGATATGCAATAAACACAATAATAATCACACAATAACTAAATGTGTGGTGTATGTGAAGCTCACATCCACAGACGAGTGAAATGCTGTGATACCACACAGATAAACACGCATTCACCGTCGATTCACCTATAACCTGCGACAGGTATAAGAAGGTGAGAACTGTGGTTGATCCCTCAGATCAACACAGACACAATAAAACAATGACAAGATCTTGTACTTACAGATAAGGTACCTTTCCTTACGCACTCACTCAGACTCGTTTATACAAGCACTCGTAGGTGGCCTGATAGCTGGTTTCGCTCGTAGACACGGAGGGTACTCGCAGTATCTTGAGATGATTTCGTGAGTAGGGCGTGCTGTATGCTTAACAGACAGACACACGCGCACACACTGGCACTGACGGTGCGTGAGGTGGTGACGTCACGTAGGAGCTAGGGCGGCGGCGCTCGAGGTACTGAGGTACACGCTCAGGATGGTGGCGGCTGGCGGCTGCTGGTACACTGCAGGTACACTGTGGTAAGTCACACACAGATTACTTAGGCGGCGGCACTGCCTTAGTTCACTCTAGGTCACTCACGACGATCTTTGTCACCAGGGGTTACCTGATACCAGTCTGTTTCGCTCTGGAGATTTGTCACTTTAGGCTTCTAAACAATATATTCCCACTCGTGATTCTGGCGAGTGTGTGGTATATCGCAAAGACGCTGAGTTAACTTGACGGTGAGGGATAGACGGTGATCAGTCTATTGGCCGGTAGAACAGAACACGTCCTCTTTGTATGGTCCTCTCACGTGAATGAGTTTGCAAGGGTGCCGGGCATCTCGTGGCACACAACACAAAAGAGTTACAATTTGACCAATAGCATTGCAGCAAATGAGCGGGAACCAATCATATTAGCTCGTTCGATGAGCAGTAGCAGGAGTGACGTCATGAACACGTCATAGCTGTTATTCAACATCGCGCCGGTTGACCCCAGAGGTCAGACGCTGCTGGCGCCTCCCCTCTGTCTCACGCGGGCACCAGCCATGTACTCACTGACCCTTGGTGGCAAGTATGCTTAGCTCCCTGTATCTACTTCCTGCCTAGACATACGGCGGCCTACGTATTTTAACAGTGTTCCTGGTTAAGTGGGCATTCTGGAGATACCCAACATGCCAGAAAACTATCCAGGATTAAGGGAAATAGGCTTTGTGCACGAAGATCAGTGCACTGTGCACTGCAATGAGCCATTCAAGTCAGCTGTGGGAGGATCTTGGGAGACATACTCCCACATCACCCCCCAACAAAGATCGAGCTCCACAGCGTGGCGCTCGTTCCAACTCACACCGCTGACAACATGTGCACAAACTGAGTGCACTTAGCGCGGCCGGGTCCAGCGGACCCCGTTTTCTATACAGCTAGGCGAGGCGGGGCCTCGTCTAGACTATTCTCTTCTGGTAAGTGAGGAATTTCTTCAGTCACCGGATCACATGTGGCTATCTGTTCAGGTCTTGAGCAGGCACTGTGGTTGGACGTAGCTCCAGGTCTGGGTCGGCTCAACGCCTCGAAACCCTGAGTGGCGCTGGTCTGTCCACTGCCTCTCTCCACCTGTGTCATGCCTGAAACATCAGAGACACACTGGGAACCAGTGTCCGGTGATGCGCGTTGCGTTTCCTCGCTCATGTCTCCCTCGACCGACGTCTCGTTAATCACCCCTGACCTACTCAACCAGTCAGCACCTACGGCTGAGAGCAGTGGGTTGTCGATCGGCTCTGTCGATGTCGAGGCCCGTGGTCCTCTCCTGTTTTTACGTCTTACATGCTTCTTCGGCTTTGTTGATACATCTACAGGAGGGTCCTCGTAGCGTTTGAGCATGTTGACGTGGTACTTCTTCCTGGCACCATCGACGTCGAGCACGTAGTTTAACGAGTGCGAGCACTCCACTACCGTGAATGGGCCCTTCCACTGCAGCAAGAGCTTGTTCCTGCTGGTGGGAAGTAACAAAAGTACCTTGTCACCTACACTGAACTTGCGTTCTTTTGCTTTTTTGTCGTATGTTTGCTTCTGGTACTCCTTTGCTTTTGCTAGCTGTTCTCGGGCCAGCTGACAGGTGTTCTCCAGCCGTTCCCGTAGATCGATGACGTACTCGTACGTCGTCTTGGTTTCAGGGGTACAGTCATCGCCTTCCCACAGGTTCCTCAGTACCTGCAGAGGGCCTTTAACTGTGCGACCGTACAAAAGCTCGAAGGGTGAGAACCCTGTGCTAGCCTGTGGCACCTCCCTGTAGGCAAACAACAAAGGGTTGATATACCTGGGCCACTCCCGAGGCTGTTCGATGCACATTCTCTTCAACATCTTCTTGAGAGTGCCATTGAAGCGTTCTACCAAACCGTTTCCCATAGCATGATAAGGCGTGGTGAGGGATGCTCTCGCTGTGAGCAGACGTCTGACTTGGTCCATCATCTCGCTGGTAAACTGTGTCCCTCGGTCGCTATGGATCCACTCAGGTATACCAAGGCGACTGAAAAAACCTACCAAGGCTTCCGCTACCGTTGACGTCTCGATGTTCTTCAGGGCAGCTGCTTCTGGGTACCTTGTTGCGTGATCGACCATGGTCAGGATGTACTTACTGCCGTCCGTTGCACTCGGTATGATCGGACCAACCAGATCAATGCTGACCAGCTTGAACGGCTGATCAATGATGGGGAAGGGCTGAAGCTTCCCGGGCTTCACCCGTCCTCGATCAGTGGTGCGCTGACAGGTGTCACACGAGCGAGTGTAACGCTGTATTTCCCCAGTAATTCCTGGCCAGTAGAACACAGCTTGTATCCGCGCACTGGTCTTTGCGTGACCCATATGACCTCCCATCAGAGCTTCATGACCTAAGCGAAACACAGCCAGTCTATGCTCCTGTGGAACAACGAGTTGATCCCAAGTATCGTGGGGCGTCTCAACTCTGCGCACGAGTTTCCCATTATGGTGCAAGTACCAGTACTTGCGTTCCTGGTGTTGGAAAACCCTTTTCTCCTCAGCATACTTACGTATCTGGGCTAGTGTTGGGTCGCTCCCTTGGGCATCAATAAACTCCTTTGCAGACACTCCCTGAATGTCTCGTAATTTCAAAGGTTTTTCTGGGCGAGTCGGCTTGTTGCTCTGTGACCTCGTAGTGACAGCTGCCACGAGCGAGTTACCTGTTAATGGAGTTGCTGTTTCTTCAACCAGAGGTTTTGCTTCTTTCTCCATAACTTCACAGCTTACCTTCTCTCCCTTACTCTTCAGCTGGGTGAGGGTGTGGTCACTCCCTGTGACGTCATCCCCGGGCGAGTCGCCCTTGGGATCAGCTGGCTGGGGACGGCTGCATACAGCTGAGGCAGCGTCCTCACGCTCCCCCGTTTTCTTCGAGGGTGGACTCGGGCAATCAGAGACTCCCGGAACATTTCCCAATAAAAGTCCATATACAGCACGTTCCTGTTGAACGGCACGGATTTTACCTTTGATGTAAGGTGTGTCGACCCACACATACACCTCCACCATCTCTTTAGTATAGGCATTTGGGAATTTGACATAGACATGTCTACCTGTCTCAGATCCTGGCTGTACTAGGCTCTTTCTTACCATGTGAGTAGTGGCGCCTTTGTCACGGAAGATTTTCGCCGATTTTCCGTTAACATTTCCGTCCACCACCTCAAGGGTCCAAGCTAGTGGATCCTTTCCAACGTTGGGATGTTTCTTACCACTTGAGCTCACACCTGCTATGTAACCTGATTTCGGTTTTACCTTGCAATCAGCTGCACGATGACCTGGCTTACCACAGGTGTAGCACTTGTGCACTGCTTGTTGGAGGAGTTTCCCTGCTCCCCCGACACACCAGTCTTAAGCTTAGCTCTATCGCCAATACCTGTAGCATGATGCTTCTCGTGCGGCTTCACCCCTTTCACCTGTCTCCTGGCCCCAGCCCACAGATCAGCTTGCTTGGCCATAGACAGATTTGACACAATTTCTTGCTCTTTGAGCTTGACACGCAGAGACGATTCGCATGTTTCTAAGAACTGTTCACGAATCATCAGTTGATAGAACTCCATGCTCCCAGGAGCAGTCTCCATGAGTTCACAGTAACGGTTTAGACTCGATTCTAACCGCTGTAACATGAGCACATATGTCTCACCTTTTTGCAATTGAGCCCTACGGAAATTCTCTAGCATCCGGTCTGCAGTTATGCCAAAACCGTTCAGCAGCGCTGTTGTCAATGCCTCGTAATCTCCGCGCTGGTGCGGACCCAGACTGTGGTAGATAGTTAATGCCCTACCCTTTAACAATGCACTAAGAGCGAGTGCCCACTTTGATCTTTCCCACCCGCAATCAGCGGCGTGACCTTCGAAACGCTTGATGTATGCATCCATCGAGTCGTCCCTCTCATCAAAGTTAGCTAGTTTAGGTAGTTTGACAGTCTTACCTTGTTCAACGTTAGTCTCCGTTGAACGACCACTTGTCTGGTCATCCTGCCTTGCTTGCAACTGCATGCGAGCTATGCGTTCAGTACTTTCTCGGTTCTGCTGATCAGTCCAGCGTTTGTTTTCTCTCTCTTGCTGATCAGTCCACAGTTTACTTTCTCTGTCCTGCTGATCAGTCCAGAGTTTCATAGCTTGCTCTGCTACTTTATTCCCTTCGAATCCCAACTCCCTAACTTGGTTACGGTATTCCTCTAAGGTGAATAATTGCGAGCCTGTAATACCTACTCTTTGAGTTGGTGTCGTCCACAAGGACCTTTTGGGCCGAGATTCTTCCCCATAGAATCCCCCCAACGGAGTATTTAAAGGGCTAGATTCCCGCGTGACTCCGTTTTCTTCCGCAGCGCGCGTGATTCTAGTGACATCATTCTCGGTGACGTCACCCACAGGGGTCTCTACCTCCAAGTTGTCTCTCACTGGGGTCTCTCCCACTGTGTTATCTCTCACTGGGGTCTCACCACCGATAGCTTCATCCAGTGTGATGAGACTCGTGCACGCCACCTCAGCACTACCCTGCATGTGTGCTTGTAGCATCACCTCTTCCACGGCCCTCATGTGCTGTTCCACTCGTTCCTTACACTCTTGTTCAGTAAGAGTGTCGTAGTCGTCAGGTCTACGAGCGGTCAAGGCCAAGTGAAGATGCAGGTAGCGCTGTTTGTACTTACACACTCAGACATACTGGTGGTGTGTGTACCTAACAGGGTGTTAAACATCCTCTGAATACTGCTCGTCACTTTTGAATTTTCAGGGAAAATTTAAGTGCGAAATTTTACTGTACAACCTAGCTCATAGGTTCCAACTAAGCCTAACACGTTGGGCGCCAGATGTGGGGTTTTTTTTTTTTTTTTGCTGTCACGACTGCAATGCGTACGTCGCCAATGTACATGTGGCAGACGCTTCACGAAGCTGTCGGAATTAGCAAAATAGAAAATACGAGAGCAACCGTACAGGGCCTGGGAGCAAGGTCGAGTTAGAGTCCTTGTGGGTCTCTTCTCAGACTAGCCTCACCTGGTCCTGCTCCACGTTGGTCGTTGGAATCTCCTCAATGATGTAACACTTTAAGGGACTCCTAGGGTCCTCATCAAATTTATAGTTTAGTGACTTACAGGCAACTCGGTGTTGAAGACACTTAGAGCTGAAGGCTTGAGTAATATTGGCAGTATTCAGAAGTGGTTCAACGGAAACACCGCATAAAGCTTAACAGTAGTTTATTTACTAACTTAACCACTAATACACAGGGTGCTTGATTTACTTTCGATTGGCGTCAGCAAAGCTATGGTTGCATTAGCGAGACTCTTGACGTCTGGCTAATCGACTCGTATCCACTCGTGGAGAAACACCTAACTTAACACAGTTGACAGCCAATCACTAACACGGCAACCTAACTGCCGGTATGCAAAGGGATCACAAGAGTTCCAACCGGATACTCGGTAATGATGATATGCAATAAACACAATAATAATCACACAATAACTAAATGTGTGGTGTATGTGAAGCTCACATCCACAGACGAGTGAAATGCTGTGATACCACACAGATAAACACGCATTCACCGTCGATTCACCTATAACCTGCGACAGGTATAAGAAGGTGAGAACTGTGGTTGATCCCTCAGATCAACACAGACACAATAAACAATGACAAGATCTTGTACTTACAGATAAGGTACCTTTCCTTACGCACTCACTCAGACTCGTTTATACAAGCACTCGTAGGTGGCCTGATAGCTGGTTTCGCTCGTAGACACGGAGGGTACTCGCAGTATCTTGAGATGATTTCGTGAGTAGGGCGTGCTGTATGCTTAACAGACAGACACACGCGCACACACTGGCACTGACGGTGCGTGAGGTGGTGACGTCACGTAGGAGCTAGGGCGGCGGCGGGCTCGCGGCGAGGTACCAGCACTACACTGTACACTGTGGTACAGGTACACTGTGGTAATGTCACACACAGATTACTTAGGCGGCGGCACTGCCTTAGTTCACTCTAGGTCACTCACGACGATCTTTGTCACCAGGGGTTACCTGATACCAGTCTGTTTCGCTCTGGAGATTTGTCACTTTAGGCTTCTAAACAATATATTCCCACTCGTGATTCTGGCGAGTGTGTGGTATATCGCAAAGACGCTGAGTTAACTTGACGGTGAGGGATAGACGGTGATCAGTCTATTGGCCGGTAGAACAGAACACGTCCTCTTCGTATGGTCTCTCTCACGTGAATGAGTTTGCAAGGGTGCCGGGCATCTCGTGGCACACAACACAAAAGGAGTTACAATTTGACCAATAGCATTGCAGCAAATGAGCGGGAACCAATCATATTAGCTCGTTCGATGAGCAGTAGCAGGAGTGACGTCATGAACACGTCATAGCTGTTATTCAACATCGCGCCGGTTGACCCCAGAGGTCAGACGCTGCTGGCGCCTTCCCCTCTGTCTCAGCGGGCACCAGCCATGTACTCACTGACCCTTGGTGGCAGTATGCTTAACTCCCTGTATCTACTTCCTGCCTAGACATACGGCGGCCTACGTATTTTAACAGTGTTCCTGGTTAAGTGGGCATTCTGGAGATACCCAACATGCCAGAAAACTATCCAGGATTAAGAGAGATAGGCTTTGTGCACGAAGATCTGTGCACTGCAATGCAATGCCATTCAAGTCAGCTGTGGGAGGATCTTGGGAGACATACTCCCACAAACTATTATAATGGGGTACATTTAGTAACTCTTCATCTTCATTGTATCCATTTGCATTACCATGCGTCACATAAATAACAAGAAAGGAATTTGTATATATTGGTAGTTTGGGTGGAAGTATCTCTAACATTTCTAATAAATCATCACAAGGTGCCACTGATTCGCATTACTTTTTGGTGGTAAATAGAGAAGCTGATAATTAAGACTTTTTAAAATAGTTTCAATATTCTTGATTATTGGCAGTTTTCTATGTTTAAATATATTATCAACAACAACACCAGCATAGCACCCATCTGGAGGAGGTTGATATAATGAAGTAATCAGTCCTACGTCTATTTTGTTCTTCAACATGTTGAACTAAATGATGTTAATGAAAATGGTAAGCTTATATATATATATATTATATATATATATTATATATATAATATATATAGGTATACGCTATATATATATATATACATCATGGAAAAATAAATTATGTTATATATTTATTTTTTTATTATATTATGGTGGTTATAATTTTATAATTCATATAGTTTATACAATTTTTTTAACCTTCTATTCTAAGTTTTTAAGGGAATGATGATGGTGGTCGAAAATGGAACATTGATGCGAGATATATAGTGCTTTAAATTCTTCTTCTTTTCTTCTTTCCCATCATCATCTGTTCTATTACAGACACATTTTATTTTTTTTTTTTGGGGTGGGGGGGAGGGGAAATGGATAATGTTGGAGTTGGTGGTGGTCGCAGAAATTTAAGTACCATAAGGAAATGATGGTGATGGTGAAGATGGAGGGGTGTTAAAAACAACTTTTTATGATGAACATAATGGATCTTTGGATAAGGTCAGCGTCTGTTTTTGCTGTAGATGTTAATGGAGATATAAATCGTGCTTGCGATTCCTCTTCTACTGATAACTATGAAGCCGAAATTTCTTTTCATTTTCCTTCATCCGGTTCCATTACCACCAGTTCGGGAATGGGTATATTTGGCAATTCCAATGTTTTGTTTTATAAAACCTTAATCAAAATACTTTCCATTTGTCCATTTTTTTTATCTTCTGTCTGC
>WNGS01159528.1:33343-44005 GCA_020271785.1 Procambarus virginalis
TACTAGGGTTTGGCATCCATAATCCGAACTTAAGGTCACCCGGCGTAGGGGCATCTGCACTGGGCCTCCCACAGTGTTCACGCTTGCCTCTCCTACACAGGTATTCTCGTGACCCTCAGGGAACAGGGTTCCGCTCACCAGGTAAATTCTGCCCCAGTGTCTCTTAGCATCATCACCGGGATGGGGTCTGCGTCCCCCATTCTTACAGTTCCCTCACGCACGAATGGGTTAGCCTCTTTCTTCCTAAGTACGGGTCCATCCCGCACTCCTTCGGCTAACTGTTCCTCCACCCGTACAAAAGCAACGTAACCCCGCTGCTTAGGACGTCTACATTCGCACGCGATGTGTCCCATTAACCCGCAGTTGTAGCAGCGGATCCTTCTTCTTCCACGAACTTCTCTTGCGCCTTCCAAAGACTCATGCTCAGCTTCTCCAACCGTAACGATAACAAGATCTCTTGAGCTCTCCGTCGGTGACTTCTTTGACTGTTCCACAGCACTCTTCTGTCCTCTGCTGTCTCCGTTCGAGGGGTAGGACCTGGGAGAACTCAGTCCTGTCCTCCATCCGTCCGACCTTCTATTATTCCTCCCATAACTGGAGAATGTGGGCGGTCGGTGCTGTCCCTCTCGACATGGACGTAAGGCTTCCTCCAGCATGTCTGCTCGATCGGCCGCGGCTCTCGGTCCTTGATGTTCGCTTCCTTTACTCTCACCCTAATCTCGGGAGAGAGCACGGACATGAACTTTTCCATGACCATCAGCCCTTGATGTCTTCGGCCGACCTTGCTCCTTCCGACTCCAGCCATTTCAAGAATTTCCTTTCCATGTCCCTCGCCGTCTCCGCATATGATTTTCCTGGCGATCGGGTACATTCTCTAAACCTTTTTCTGTAGCACTCCGGCGTCAGCTTGAACGAATGGAGCACGGCCCTTTTTACTGCAACGTAGTTGGTACATTCCTGGAGATCGAGCATATTGTAAGCTTCACGAGCTTCACCAGTGAGCCTTCCCTGAACTAGCTCCACCCACTCTGCCCTCGGCCACCTCTTCAATGTAGCGACCCTTTCGAAATGCTCGAAGAAGCCCTCAGCCTCATTGGGCACGAAGACGGGCAAATCCCTCTCTCTCACTCGGCGGTCTTCCTGCTGTTGTGGTGGGGCAGTTGGAACTAGTCCTAGCTCAGCTCGCTTCAGCTCAATCTCCTTGTTCGCTTCAACCTCCTGCAGCTTCGTCCTAGCATCTATTTCGCGCCCCTCTCGTTGCAGCTGTGCCTCTCGTTCTTCCCTGCGCAGCTGTGCTTGTGCCTCTCGTTCTTCTCTGCGCTGCTGTGCTTCTCTTTCTGCTTCCTCGCGCTTCAGCTGTGCTTCTCTTTCTGCTTCCTCGCGCTTCAGCTGTGTTTCTCTTTCTGCTTCCTCGCGCTTCAGCTGTGCTTCTCTTTCTTCTCTTTGCAGCTGTGCTTCTCTTTCTTCTCTTTGCAGCTGTGCTTCTCTTTCTTCTCTTTGCAGCTGTGCTTCTCTTTCTTCTCTGCGCAGCTGTGCTTCTTGCTCTGCTTCCTCGCGCCTCAGCTGCGCTTCTTGTTCGCGCTCTTCCTTGCGCAGTTGTGCTTCTATCTGTAGCTTCATTATTTCCAGCTTGACACTGCGCCTGCTGCCACTGGATCCCCGGCTGCTGCCACTGATACTCAAGTTCTCTCCCACACTGGCAGGTGTCTGTGGCCGTTCCTCTCCGAAGGCTTCATCATGTGCCTTGAGCTGTGCCACGATCTCAAGTCTTCTTTCTCCCACTTTGGAAGCTTTCAACTTGATCCCAAAGTGGTCGGCGATCGTCTGCAGCTGTGCCCTGGTGCACTCCTCCGGTACTTGCTCGTCTCTCGTGTCGATAAATCTCGCTACTTTATCATCCTCCATCTTGTGACTGTGAGTGAAAACTTAGGCCTGATATCAAATACCACAATTACAACCTTGATCATGCTCGTAATCCTGGCAAGGTTGCCAATGTCGGGGTTCACGGTTCGGGTTAAAGCAACGGTAGACTGGATCTCCTCTCGAGGTGGTTGCTCTGACAATAACCCTTACTCACCGTCGTTCTACGGGTCTTCCCTCGATCCTCTAGGCTCCATTGCGCGCCCAGGAGAGTACCCCAGTCGATCTCACAACCGGCCTCAAGGTCGTAGAGTGAGTGGAGACACAGATTGTTCTCTCAATTTGTGTGCCCACCCCGGCAAAGAACTATCACACAGCCTTTAAGGTCGCCAACTGGTGTTTTAGGTGTCCAGTAACACAGCAGTGGTGAGGTGTAATTGTGGTAAAAGCAAGCTCAAAAAGTGTGGTATTAGGCAAGTAATTAATTCTGTCATTCTATCTTACTTCCATACACAGTCACAAGATAAATGGAGGGGATGATATAAACACCAACGAGTTTTGATATTTTACTTAAAAACAACGAGAAACATGTGCATCAATAACATATCAGAATCAAGTACATAAACTGCTCCCTCCTCGGCAAATAATCTAGAACGCACTAAAATGGCAACGCGCTCCCTCATTAACGTCACTTGTCAAATATCAGCTGACTCTCTGTCCCTAACGCTCGTGAGAAAAGTTATGTGCTTGTTTGATCTGGCGTCGCACACCTCGTTTCTTTAACTTTTCGCAAAGCACTATATCTATCATTCACATGACATACTTATGATTCTACTAGGATGCGATACACCACTTCACTGGTCTCACCATTAATATCTTATTCTCACTGCACTCTAAGTGATTTTCCACAGTACCAAAAGATACACTATTGTTAATAATATTTACTGTGAATGCGCTCACTCGATCACTGTACTGTTCTTTAAATCTATGCTTCCTCTTAAAGAGATATCACTGGCAACCACTTCACGTATATGAGATTATTCAGTACACAGGCATATACATCGATAAATCAACAATCAATACACAGGCATATATATATATATATATATATAAATCATGGAGATCAATACACAGGCATTTATATAAAGTCTGGGCTCGTGGCCTAACACCAAATCTGGTTTACTACTAATATATGATAATAATCACAGGAAATGAATTATAGTCACAGTAAATTTCTTAATGAATCTTGGTGCTTGCACACACACACACATAGATATATATGTAAACGGATACTGTGAGTACTCTGGGTAGCCTCACCACACACTGTGCTCTCTGTGACTTAGATTCAGTTGAGACTTGCTCACGACATATAAAATATTCTGACAAATATGTATAGCTAACTAAAGGGGAAATGGGAGGATAACTGTAAACACCTACTTCACCTATCCTAGGATGACAGTTGGGGTTGTAGCTCCTGGTCCAGGCTCTCGCCTCGTACACCCTCCAGAAACACAAGCCAACGTCCTAGGATGTTCGCGTCTCGCCGCTTCAGTACACTGCAGGTCCGTGCTCCTCCTCCAGTACGTTGCAGGGTTGGAGTCGGTCTCCTGGCCTTCAACTCTCCTCCCAACTACGGCAGCCAGCCTACGTCTCGGCGGTTGTCGTTCGTTTCCCAATTAGTTCCTTGTCACTGTACTCCCAGATGAACTGCCTCTCACCACTACGATGTCACTGTGAAGTTATCAGCCGTCCCAGATGATATTGCTTAAGCTCCACACGCACAGCACCCGATTTCAGAGCACTTGAAGCTCACTACACTGTCAATTCCCTCGTCGTCTAGGTATGTTACTAGGTATTTGGGAAGACTTCTCGACGTGCTTGCATCCACTTGGTAACTCGTAGGGTTCCACGTAGGTAGGGTTACTGTCAAACTTGACAGGATCGTCGATCACACGTTCAACCTAGTTGACAAAGGCGGTCAACTAGGTTCGCTCACAGTAGAATGGCCCAGCCACTAAACTGTCTCCTATTCTGGTGAACTGTCAAGGATGTTGCACACGTCGATGCCCAGCCCACTTCTTGCAACGCACCTGTCCCAGAGCACTTGTTGCTCAATATTCCGTCGATTCCTTATCTGATCCACACCTGGGTTGAAGGAAGACCTCACAGCGTGCGTGCTGACAACAGGAGACGCTTATATCCACCGGAGCTCGGTAATCCGTCACTCAGACAGGATGCCCGATCGCACGTCCTGCCTCTCGGACGCGTCGTGTAAGACTGATGGCGCAATGGCGCCGCTACGGCTGGACTCCCCTGCCTATGTGACGTCACATTCTCCAAAGTAGGTTTTCATTGGCTCCCAGTGCCACGTCGCTGACGGTGACCAATCTGGCGACATTGACGTCACACAGTTTTGGCGGGAGAACAGAAGAGCCGGCGCCATATTGGCTTCCTAAAGGGCCTATCCCACAGGCCAAAATACTATACTTTCGCGAATTTCTTGGCTCATCGAGAATACTATTCTCTCCCACATATGTTCAACTGATGCCTGCAACGTAGAGAACGCTCGGGAATAGTAGACATGACTCTTACAGCAGGCGTGGGAGAATTAGAAGGGGGGAACACCCTCACACTACATATGCACAATATGTGCGTAAGTCACGAAAATTAACATGTGATGAAAAATGTGACAGTGTCTGACCACGGAGGAAGAAATGAAACAAGAATTTCCTTAAGTACTTTCGAATATTAATAATACATCTTCAGAAGGAATCATTCTGAAGATGTATTTTAAAATAAAAAAGTTCTTAAGGAAATTCCTGTTTCAATTCTTTCTCTGTGGTGGTCAGACACATGCAAAATATGCTAATATATAATAATAATAATTTATATTTGAGAAAAATTAAGTTTTGAATGAAGACTATGTTATATTTGTTGAATGTGTCTTTGGGATCGACCGCTGGATGGAATGAACAGACTGAGGACGAGTTGGTTATGAGAGGGCGAATTAGAGCTTTGTACATGTGTAGCTTGGTGTGTGGGTCTGCTCTTTGAATCTTTACAGTCGAAGGATGGATTTTTTGCAATGGCGTGTTTGTGTGTTATGTGTGAGTGTATTCGTAGGTTATTTTAGATATTTAGGCCGTATACTGTTGTGTTTTGGTGACAGGAATATATGTCAGGGTTGGTAATTGCGAGTAGAGTTAGACGGGTATTGTGTTAGCACATTTGTTATTGAAGAAGTATGTGATGATGGATTTTGTGTGGTTTATCTGTATTCACCAGTCGTACTCCCATGTAATGGGAGTACGATGATGCACTCTGTTTCCCGTTGTGTTAGCCTTGAAAGGTCATCGATGCATTGACTCGTTATTAGTTGTCACGTCGTCTGCATGAGAGATTTTGGGTGTATAGGGTCGGGTATGTCGTTTATGTAGAGTGCATAGTGTGTTGGTGCAAGAATGTAACCTTGTGGGATCCCAGAGTGGAGAGGAAGAAGTTAGAGCCGAGGCTCAGAAAGTGTATCTTAATCTATCGGTCTTCCAAGTAATTGCAGAGTAGTTTCTTAGTGTTCAAGAGCAGGTCAAAGTTGTTACTCATCGTGTATTAATGTCCCTCGTGCCATACCGTGTCGAAGGCCTTCTCGACGTCTTTGGTCACTAGTTCTGCCTTGCAGCGTTCTTTTTGGTTGATTAGTATGTAGTTCAGCACTATGTTAAGAACTTCATGCGTCGGCCTGAGGCCGAATCGTCTAAGTCTGAGGTTTACTAGTGACTCGAAGACCTTCCTGAGAGTTTCAAGTAAGCTGATTGGTCGGTAGTTTTTGGGTCATTGTCTGGTTTTCCTGGTTTTGGGAGGAGAATTGCAGTTGCTTTTTAAGAATAGAGGAAATTATCTGGAACATGGGTGGCATTGTAGAGAGCAGTCAGGCTGTTGATAAGCGTCATAGGGAAGCATTTAATGAGTTCATGTCCTATACCCGAGGCTCCCGAGGCTCTGTGGGGGTGCTTAGTAGCATCAACTTGACCTCTCCTGGTGTTAGCCGTGTCGTAAGTACTGTCTGAGTCCAGGAGGTTTGTATGAATGTGGTGGTCCGGAGTTATCTGATCTGCGTGTCGGGTAATCCATATTGTTAACCTGTATGTTAGGTGCTGTTGGCTGTGGGGGGGGGGGGTGAAAGATTGTCTGCCAGTGTTGCTGGAAACTTGTATGACCTCTGCCGGGTCTGTGATGTTTCCGTCGTTGTAAGTAAGTTTATTTATTTATTTATTTATTTATTCATTTATTAAGTGGTGTGTTTAAAAGTAGTTTAGTCGTTTCCCCTGATTTTTTTAGTGAAGTTCCAAAATTCTTGAGGGTTTATTTTTCTGTGCTGTTCTGCCGTGTTCACCAGGCGTGTCCAGTGCTTGGCGTGATCATCGACCAGGCAATTGAGTATGTGATTGTGGAGGACCTAGAGTACTTGGCCATGACTGGGCTGGTTGTGTATGACTGTTTTGTTGCGTGTGATACGTCTCCTGGATCGCATGGAAGGAGTAAAAGAGGCGGCGATGAACAACTCCTGTGGGCGATGAACGATGTTGTTGCAACCGGCGCTTGTGTGACTGTTTAGTATGAGTATTTAGTATGTAACTGTTTAGTAGTACCATCATCATCACTACCACACTATGCACCATCATCATCACTACCACACTACTCACCAACATCATCACTACCACAGTACTCACCATCATCATCACTACCACACTACTTTTTTTTTTTTTTTTTTTTTTTTTTTTTTTTGAGATATATACAAGAGTTGTTACATTCTTGTACAGCCACTAGTACGCGTAGCGTTTCGGGCAGGTCCCTGGAATACGATCCCCGCCGCGAAGAATCGTTTATAGTATAGTTTATAATATAGTACTCACCAACATCATCACTACCACTCTACTCACCATCATCATCACTACCACACTACGCACCATCATCATCACTACCACACTACTCACCAACATCATTACTACCACACTACTTACCAACATCATCACTACCACAATACTCACCATCATCATCACTACCACACTACTCACCATCATCATCACTACCACACTACTCAACAACACTATCACTATCACACTACTCACCATCATCATCACTCCCACAATACTCACCATCATCATTACTATCACACTACTAACCAACATCATCACTACCACACTAACTCACCAACAACATCACTAACCACACTACTCACCATCATCATCACTACCCAACTATTACAATCCAGTCTTATCTCGACCTACTGAATGCAACTGAAACTGATCCTGATGAAATAGATCAAATTCAAGCAGAAATTTCTCAGTATGAAGATGAGACTCAAGATAAACTTAATGTACTATCCATATAGTACAACAACATAAATCCAACGCAAATAATACTATGTCTCAATCCAGTAATCAATTACCTGAGGTTCGTCTACCTACTTTAGACTTACCTACATTTGCAGGGCTGGATGAAGAAAATTGGGACACATTTTGGTCTTCATTTGAAGTTCATATACATAACAAATCTTCTCTTGACAGAGTTTTTAAATTTTCTTACCTAATTAGTCTTCTCAAAGGGGAGGCTAAAAAGGTCATAAATAACCTAGCTCTCACTGAGAGTAATTATGAGGAAGCTACAAAACTACTAAAATTGAATTACTGCAACAAGGAGTTGAGTATAGCTAACCTGTATTACCAGTTGCTGGATCTGAATGCATCAAGTAACCAACCAGACTCACGTCAAAGGTTCATGCTAAAAGTAGAGTTTCTAGTGAAGGCCTTAGGTACTAAAGGTGATGTACCAGCCTCAGAATGGTCAATTAAGTTACTTTTACAGAGGAAATTACCTCGAAATATCTCAGCAGAAATCTGCTCACACTATAAAACCGAGCTTCTCACTCTCGAGCAAATATTCCAGGGACTGAGAATAACGGTTAACAGGTTGAAGACTCATGATAAGATTAAACCTGAGTCTAAACAAACTAACCTTGACAACTCAGTCAAACCCAAATCGACTTTGAATAAGTCCAATAAATCCAAACTTAGGACTACTCCATCCACTGGAAAATGGAGTGGTAGTGTAGGTATTTATTCTGTATCTCCCTCTGACGCTACAACTGATGTGTCTACTAAATGGACAAAATCAGCCAGAGAAAGTGTCTGTTCTGTGATCAAGAACATGTCACCTACAAATGCAATGTTTATCCTAACTTTAATACCAGGATTAAACGACTACAAGAGTTACACAGATGCACCAGGTGCATGGGTTCTCACGATCCCAGAAATGTGTAGTGCATCTACAGTTGTGCAGTAGATGCAACAAAGGTGTGCATCATTATGTCTTGTGTAGAAGAACTTCTTCACAATCTGTGACACCTAGGGAGGATTCTATGAATTCTACCACAGTACAATATTGCAAGGTACACCAAGAAATAAATGTACTTGTTACTGAATCAGGCAATAATACTACTCTACCTACGGCTCAACTTAAACTAACTGATATGAAGTCTAGAGTTAACACAGGAGGTCTCTTTGATCAAGGATCACAGAAAACCTTCATCACACAACAATTAGTCGAGCAGTTGAAATTAAAACCTGCCAAAAGTGTGAGACTGAATATTTCTGGGTTCTTGACTAATAGTGAACCTCGGGAATACCAAGTAATCAAGGTGTTAGTGAGACTTGGATCTTCCACTAGTCCAATACAAGCGGTAGTAGTAGATAAACTTCCTTCACACCTGCAGGTCACAGGACTAGCTCGCACTGCGAGATATCTCAAACGTAACTGCATCAGGCTAGCAGATCACAAAATAAATTCTGACTGCCTAACAGACGTTTGTATCCTAATAGGATCTGACTATTATTACAAATTTATAACAGGATGCACCAGACAACACGGAATGAATTTGTTGTCACCTGCTGGAGGCAAATTGCTTACTGGACCGGTGCTTTTCCAACAAAAAACAGCGTCAACCACCAAACAAACAAACAATTCAATAGTGGCGTGACTAAGCTTGGAACAGTCACCTCTACATTTCAGAGAAATATCTGAAGATAATGAGTCTGATACATCTGTATATCGTCTGTGGGATTTAGACACTTTAGGTATTGTCCCTGATAAACCAAGCCCTGATGATACGTGAACTTACCAGCAATATCTGGGCACAGTCTAGAGTTAACGACAAACAATACTGGGTGAGACTGCCATGGAAGTTGACAAACAATACTGGGTGAGACTGCCATGGAAGTTGAATCATCCACAACTTCCAGTTAATTATTTCATGGCAGCCTCTCAATTACAGTCTCAATTAATATGGCTGAAGAAACAGCCAGATAAATTTAACATGTATCATCAATTAATTCAACAACAACTCAACAGTAAATTTATCAAAGTTGTTGATAATGATGACCGAAAAACAGGTCACTATTTACCCCATCAGGCTGTGGTGAAAGATTCATTGACAACGCCAATACGTATCGCCTTCAACTGTAGTGTCAAAGTGAAGGCAAGCAGCCTGTCCTTGAATGAATGTCTCCAAACGGGACCTAGCCTGACACAAAGGCTACATGACATATTGTTACGATTCCGCACTGGTATTTTTTGGCTTATACTGCTGATATCAGTAAAGCTTTCCTTAGAGTAGGCTTACAAGAGGAGGATCGTAATTACACCAAATTTCTCTGGATTAAGGACCCACTGGATCCTGACAG
The DNA here is from genome assembly GCA_020271785.1 of Procambarus virginalis. Lineage (NCBI taxonomy): Eukaryota > Metazoa > Arthropoda > Malacostraca > Decapoda > Cambaridae > Procambarus > Procambarus virginalis. The sequence continues at coordinate 42,940 of WNGS01159528.1, forward strand.
TGATGTCATAACCTATCAGTTTGCCTCTGTGCTATTGGGAGCGACTTCTTCACCATTTCTACTTCAAGTCACATTAGATACACATTTGAAGAAGTCAAATAGCCCTGATAAAACGGAGATCAGTGACAACTTGTATGTCGATAATTTCCAGGGAACTACTAATGACAAATCCAAATTGGTAGAAACCTACCATGAGGCTAACCATGAGTTGTTAGGAGCCAATATGCCACTACAATCATGGGCCTCAAACAATAAATCATTAAACCAGATAACGAGAAAGAATTTCCGGGTTATCAGGTGCCTAATCAATTAAAAGTTCTGGGCGTGGAATGGAACACAGTTACTGACGAGATGAATGTCAAGTCAGTAAAACCAATAATTCAACATACCTTCCAGAAAAATTACTCTCGTATGTCAGTCAACCATTTGACCCTTTAGGCTTACTTAGTCCTATTTAATAAAGGGCAAACTCCTAATGCAGGAATGCTGGCAGAAACATATGGGATGGGATGATCCGTTGCCAATTGAGTGCAAGATAAATGGCAAATACTCACAACGGATTTCAATCAATTAGGTGTTTGAAATTTCCTCGTAATGCTTCAGGACAAAACTTACCCACAAATTTGCACATCTTTGCGATGCCTCTGGCAAAGCGTATGGCGCTGCAGCCTACTTAGTCAATAATGCACAATCATTTTTACTACATCTAAAGCAAGAGTGCTCCAATCAAGAAGAGATCTTACCTCAAATGGAGTTAACTGCATTGCTGGTGGGAGTACGATTGGTCATTGCCTGACCAAGACACTCAATATATCCACTTTGGTGAAATCGTAGTGTGGTCAGACAATGAGGCAGTCTTACAATGGGTAAGAAATAACAACAATAAAACTCCCTACGTTAGTAATCGTGTTAGGGAAATTCATGAATTATCTGCTGGATATAAATTCAGAACATGTCCCACTAAGGACAATCCTGCAGATTACCTATCAAGAGGTTTAACATTAAAACAGCTAAATCAAGTCTTCGATGTGGTTTATGGATCTTCATGGCTTGTTAGTGGTCAGTG
>WNGS01159532.1:18878-35288 GCA_020271785.1 Procambarus virginalis
ATCTAAACGTTTTCTCGGTTGGCGCATAGAGCAGAAACTGTATGCAGTTTCCCACCGACCTAGAATACTCAGCTGGTGCAGTTAAGTGGTTAAGCTTTGTTAATCTTTTTCATATGATAGGTTTCTAATTGGGGGAATTAACTTCGTCATCCTACACTGGACAAGTTCAAGGGAATGTATATCCATTCTATAGTACGGCGACCAAAATGAACTGCATAATTAAAATAGGGCCTAACCAGCGTAAGATATAGCTGAAGAACAACACCAGGTGTCTTGTACTAACACTTAGATTAACCCTTGTGTTGCTCAGGGCTAATTAGCATTTGTCACCCACAGTGCATACAAAAAAAAAAAATAAAAAAAAAATATTCTAAACCTGTTAATTGTGTTCTCTGATCATGGGAAATAATAAAAAATCGTGTGGCATATATTGCCCGCTATAGGGCAGGGAAGTCTGGCAAAAAACAGGCGCCAACTCAGCGTGCGCCCATATGGTCTGTTGCTCCCAGCTGTCAGGCAGGAGTGGCCACAAAGAGATAATTACCTAATTATTCAATGTCTCTGATTTTTCGTAGTTTTTTTGCTGCAATATTCAATAGTGTGTAATGTGATATATTTATATAAAAAAATGAGTGAATCATCGCTGTACTCAAAATAATGGTGCGCATATTGTGATCAAATTATGTTCGTCAAACAGTGAACAAATACTTTGTTGATTATACACTATATACAAGGTTATATTTAAGTATCTGCATGTTTGTTTACCATAACGAACCACCAAGTTGCTATTATGAGTCAAAAAGCAATGAGGAGTGACTACCACACACCAGCCAGCCACTCGCTGCCACTCACTCCCTCAGCACCTCACTCGCCCACATTCTCCTCCCACCATACTTGTTTTTGTTTTATTCACTATATACAGACGTTATATATAAGTATCTACATTCGTGTTCACCATAACGAAACACTAAGTTGGCATGCTGGTGGTAGTAACAGTGGCAGCCAGTGGCAGCCCGCCAGTGGCAACCCGCCACCCTATTTAGATCGACTTGAAGTGATAATGAGTCTTTTTCCGTGTTTATTTCCCTACCCATTTGTATATCGGCAAATTTGCAAATGTTGATACTAAAACCTGAATCCATTATATATATACAGTATTATAAACACAGAGGTCCCAGAACAGAGCCTGTGGCACTCCACTTACAACATTTTCCCAGTCTGACTTAACCCCGTGTATACTAACTCTGTTTCCTTTAGTATAGCCGTGCCCTAATCCAACTTAATATAGCACCCCAAATACAATGAGCCTCTATCTTTTTAATCAGTCTTCATGTGGCACTGTATCAAAAGCTTTGCTAAAGTCAAGGTACACAACATCACAATCCTTACCACTATCAACTGCCTCAACTATGCTGGAATAAAATGATAGTAACTTGTTAAACATGAACGGCCATTTTGTAAAACCATGTTGCGAATCATTTACAGTATTAATTTATGTTTTTCAAGATGAAGACAAATTGTATTTGCAATTATCGATTCAAGTAACTTTCCCACAACAAACGTTAGGCTAATTGGTCGATAGTTTGACGCAAGTGATCAATCTCCTTTCTTAATAATTGGTCCACAATAGCACCTTCCTGACTCTGGCACTCCTGCCTGACTATTGAATTATTAACCCTTACACTGCTCAGGGGTCCTGGGGACATTTACACCCCTGTGCGCAAGAAAAAAAAAATTCCAAAAATTTTTTCGTCTTCTAAACACGTTAATTTGTGTCCCCTGAGCACGGGAAAAATAGCAAAAAAATCGTAGGTCACATATTTTGGGCGCAATTGACCGAGGAAGTCTGGCAAAAAGTGGGCGTTGACAGAGCGGTCGCCAGGGCCGGTCAGCGTCACCCGCGCTGACAGATGGGAGTTGCCACAAAGATATTATTACCTAATTGTTTCAATGTCTCCGATTGATTTTTTCTTAGTTTTTTTGCAGTAATATTATTCAATAGTGTGTATTGTAAATATTTATATAATAAAAGTGGTGAATAAACGCTATACTCAAACGTATGGTGTGCATATTAGTAATTCAATTATTATATTCATAAAACAATAAACAAATAGTTTTGCTGCTATTACACTCTATACACAGGTTATATATAAGTATCTGCATATTTTGGTTACCATAACGAACCACTAAGTTGGTATTGAGAGTCGAAAAGCAACGAAGAGTTACCGCTACACACCAGCCAGCCACTCGCTGCCACTCCCTCAACACACGCACTAAACTTTCTCCCCCAACAATACCATTTGTGGTGTTATTACACTATATACAGACGTTATATATAAGTATGTATATATTTTGTTCACCACAACTGTACAGCTAAGCTTATATAGTTAGTTCAGGCACTAAGAGTCGTCGGTATGCACAGCTGGCGGCTGGCGGCTCCTCACTCATTCAAGGTTACACACACACTAAACTTTCTCCCCCAACAATACTGTTTGCTGCTATTACACTCTATACACAGGTTATATATAAGTATTTGCATATTTTGGTCACCATTACGAACCACTAAGTTGGTATTGAGAGTCGAAAAGCAACGAAGAGTTACCGCTACCACCAGCCAGCCACTCGCTGCCACTCCCTCAACACACGCACTAAACTTTCTCCCCCAACAATACCATTTGTGGTGTTATTACACTATATACAGACGTTATATATAAGTATGTATATATTTTGTTCACCACAACTGTACAGCTAAGCTATATAGTTAGTTCAGGCACTAAGAGTCGTCGGTATACACAGCTGGCGGCTGGCGGCTCCCTCACTCATTCAAGGTCACACGCACTAAACTTTCTCCCCCAACAATACTGTTTTCAGTGTTATTACCCTATATACACATATTATATATAAATATCTACATGTTTTATGCACTGTAACTGTACACCTAAGCTTGTAGTGCGCCCAAAGAGCATAGTGGCCACTCTCTAAACAGCTTGACAAATCGTGCAGACGACGTCACCTCCGTCACCCAAATGGCTCCTCCCAGCATAATCCTTTTGCTGTTATTACACTAATACACACATTATATATAAGTATCTACATTTGTGTTCACCATAGAGAACCACTGAGCTGGTATGGTGAATGTGAACAATAACAGGTGGCCACACAGTCAGTAAACGATGCTGTCTCCCTCAGTCTCTCAGCATTACTCCTCCCACAGCGCTAATTATTACAACAATCCTGCTATTATCACAACCCTGGTTATTTATATCACAGTCACGGATCATCTGTAATATTGTCATCACTAAATAATAACAATTATATATTTATTTCGACATTTTTCGGTGATGCTGTGGTCACAAGCTGAACAGCAATGCTGATCGCTCATGCTGCGTGCGCCAGCCTTGGTTGCTCCAACAGTACTGTGCCTCTCACACCTGAGAATATTGCCCACGATTTTTTTTTTAAATTGCGTCTGTTTACAAGAGCCCTGAGGAAGCTACTGTGAACCCCGTGTAGCCGCGGGCCATTTGAATCGGGAATGGCACCCTATGGCGTATATATACGCCATGCGCACCGTCGGACATGTTACTCAGGGCGTATATATACGCCATGCGCAGTTTAAGGGTTAAATATGGTAAACAGTGGCTCACAAAGCTCCTCTTTGCATTCTTTAAGCACCCTAGCAAACACAACATCCTGCCTTGGGGATTTGTTTGGTTTGAGTTTTACTATTTGCTTAATAACATCCTCCCTGGTAACTGCTATACTAGTCAACCTGTCCTCGTTTCCACCCACATAGACTTGTTCGGCTGAAGGCATAGTGTTAAGTTCCTCTTTAGTAAGTACAGAGATAAAATATTTATTAAAAATACTACTCATCTCTTCGTCCTTATCTGTTATCTGACATGACTCGGTTTTAATGGGCCTATCCTTTCCCTAATCTTTGTTCGATATAACTGAAAAAAAAAATTCAGGATTTGTCTTTGCTTGTCCTGCTATGCAAACTTCAGTTTCTTTTTGCCCTCCTTATCTCTTTTTCTTTAACATTTCTAACCAGTTGTACGAATTCCTGTTCTAAACTGACTTCCCCATTCTTAATCCTTTTGTACCAAGCTCTCTTTCTACCTATAAGGTTCGTCAGATCCTTTGTTATCCATTTTGGGTCATTAGTATTCGATCCATTCAATTTGTATGGTATACTGTACACACACTATTATCCGGGATTCGAACATTCAGAAAACGCCTTTATACAGCCAAAATCGTGACCGGAAAAAGTTATCTCAATATCTGGCCAAAATGGCCATGGGAGCCAGATAAAAGCTGGTTTAGCCGGATAAAAAAATCGAAGCCTGTTAACTTGCTGCCGATGTTACACTATCCGGACAGTCTGCCGGATAATCATTGAATTGTCCGGATATGAAAGCCATGGGGCGGGCCGTACCGTAATAATCCTGTCTGGCTGTGGCTCGAGGTACATGGTGGAGGAAGGGGTGGGGTGGGTGGGTGGGGGGTGTTGGGAGAGAGTGGAGCGTTGGGAGAGACAACCTGGGGGATAATGGGCATGTGGAGGGGCCTATACACTACAGTACAGGAATTACCATTAATTTTAGAACAATTCATCATAGCCAAAAACAAAAGAAATACTAGTAATTATGTAATATCAAATACACTGGCACCTCGATTAACGAGTTTAATCCGTTCTGGCACCGAGCTCGTTATGTGGAAAACTCGTCTTAAGAGACAAATTTCCCCATTTAAAATAAAGGAAATAAATTTAATCCGTTCCACTCCCAAAAACATCCATACTTGTATGACATTTTATAATGTAAATATAATACTGCACATGTAATTATAAATGTTTTGTTGTACTGTTTTCATGTTTACCTTATGAAGAGTCGTTGCTGGCTTGAGGACGACGATGGGGAGGTGGGAAGGAGGAGAGGGATTATGGTGTGGAAGGAGAATCCACCCGAGTCAGGGGTCTCTCTCTCTCTCTTGGGAATTTCACCCCACTGGGATCGGGTTGTGGTTCACTATCACTGCCTCTTCTTTTCTCTACTTTTGCAAAGAACGTTTCTATTGACAATTGCTTTTGTCTTTGTTTTAAGATGTCCCTAAAACGAGACAGCAAATTGTCATTAAACATGTTCACACACTGGGTTGTCACTGCTTTATCAGGGTGATGCTTTTCCAAGAATGCAGTCACCTTTTCAAACAATCCCAACACTTCCCTGATCTCACTGGAAGAGGCAGCATCCTCCCTTACCTCCTCCCCCCCCTTACTAATGGTACAAATTGTTGATGAGGACCTGCCATACTCCCTTGTGAGATAGTCACACAGACACCATGCTCATGCTTTGCTATAATTTCCTCCTTCAAATCCACAGTGATTGTGTCTTTCTTCCTCTTGACAACACTATCTTTAGTAAGCAGCTTATTTGGCGACATCGTATGTTACAAATTGTAGTCAAAACTACAGAAAAAAAAAAAGAAAAGTGCAAATAAATGCAGAGGGATGCTTGTGGTGTGCGATACAACAACAACACTGGCGTCTGAGAATTTGTGAGAACCCGCGAGACGCTAGGAAGCACTATGTGGTTTTGCTTGTTAACCCTTCAATTGCGCATCGCATCATATGATGCGTTGACCGACTTGCAGAAAATTGCGCATCGCATCATATGATGCATTGGAGTACTACGCAAGATTTAAACGGCCCGCGGATACACGGGGTTCACCACACCTTCATCAGGGCTCTTGTAAACAGACGCCATTTTTAAAAAAAATCGTGGGCCAAACTCCCGGGTGTTAGGGGCCTCAGTATCGAGTAAGCTACCAAGCCTGACGCACGCAGCATGAGCTCACAGCACTGCTGTTCAGCTTGTAACCACAGCATCGCCTAAAAATGCCATAATATACTTGTTCATGCTATTATGTAGCGATAATATTATTACAGAATACCCCTGACTGTGATAAAACTGACCATGGGTCTGATAATAAGAGGATTGTGATGATATTTAGCGCTGTGCTCCATGGAGGGAGGAGTAATGCTGTGGGAGGGAGGGTGGTGGCGTTGTTATCTGACTGTGTGTTGCCACCTTTTATTGACTGCACTCACCATACCAGCTTAGTGGTTCGTTATGGTGAACACAAATGTAGATACTTATATATAACGTGTGTATAGAGAGTATAAACAGCAAGAGTAGGAGGTTGGGAGCCGCCATTTTGGTGAGAGGAGCGTCGTCTGCAGGAATTATCGTGTTGTTTACTGGTGATCACGTCTTTGGGCACCATACCAGTTTACTTGTACAAGTTTGGTGAATAAAACCGGTAGATATTTATATATAATGTGTGTATATAGCGTAATAACACCACAAGCAGTATTGTTGGAGGAGAAATATTAGTGCGTGTGGCCTTGAGGGCGGCAGCCATCAGCTGACTGTGAGGTCCATCAGTGGCAGTAGCAGCCAGTGGCGGGCTGCCACTGCCTGTCACTGCCACTCAGCATACCAACTTAGTGGTTCGTTATGGTGAACACGAATGTAGATACTTATATATAGCGTCTGTATATAGTGAATAAAAGCAAAAACAGTATTGTGGGAGGAGAATGTGGGCGAGTCAGATGACTTGAGGGAGGGCGTGAGTGGCTGGCTGGTACACGGCGGTCACTCCTCGTTACTTTTTGACTCATAATAGCAACTTAGTGGTTCGTTATGGTGAACAAAACATGCAGATACTTATATATAACCTGTGTATATAGTGTAACAACCGACAAAGTATTTGTTCACTGTTTGATGAACATAATTGAATCAACAATAAGCACACCATATTTTTGAGTACAGCGATGATTCACCCATTTCATTATATAAATATATCACACTACACACTATTGAATAATATTACAGCAAAAAAACTACGAGAAATCAATCAGAGACATTGAAATAATTAGGCAATTATCTCTTTGGGCAACTCCGGCCTGACAGCTGGCGATCAACAGACCGCCTGGGACGCATGCTGAGTGAGCACCTGTTTTGTGCCAGACTTCCCTGCCCTATAGCGGCCAATATATTCAACTTACGATTTTTTATTATTTTTCCTGTGATCAGTGAACACAAATTAACAGGTTAGGAAGAAAAAATATTTTTTTTTTTTTTTGTATGCGCCTGTGGGTGTCAAATGGTATATAGCTATGCGCCATTTAAGGGTTAATAGAGGTGAAACTTGTCAATAGAAACAAATTTGCTGTGAGTGGCTCGCTCGTTACTCGAAATGCTCGTAGATAGAGCTGCTCATTAATCGAGGTGCCACTGTATACAAGTTTCCTAAAAACAATTTGCACAGGCTGAAGTTTCCTTAAAAAAATATTGCGAGTTTTTTCCTACTGGCGGCCTACGTAACATGTTATAGCTGCCCCAAGTGGACCCGTTCAATCCTGGTCAACCCATGTGCTCTTGTCCCTCGTGTTATACACAGTGCCGTGCCATTAGTGAACTATTTTTTTAAATAATTTTTTATTTTCAGAGTAACTTTGAAAATTTTTGGCCAAGACTATGTCTGGTAGCAGCAGCAATCATTCTGGAGGTGTTAAGAGGAAGAAGGTTGTCCTAACAATTAACCCCTTAACTGCGTTGCCTCCAAATATGACACCCCCCCCCAGTGCGCAGGAAATAAATTCTCTGGAATTTTTTTTTTTTTTTGTAAAGTGTCAAAAACCCTTCCTTGAGTATGGGTATATAAAAAAAAATCGAAATTGTACTTACTTTAGCTGCTATGGGGTCCATAAGTTGGGGCGTGACGTCATCATTCCCCATTCGCCCGTGACGTATGCTCCCGGGGCCAGTAGGGCGCCCAGGGTGGGGCGCGCAAGTTGCTGTAAATATATTTTTGTTCATTTTTTGGGCACAGTTCCAAATACATTTTATTTGTTTTTACGTGCAAATCCTATGTATAATGAACATGTACACTACATTATGGCAGTTAAACATCCGTACTGTCCGAGGACACTCTGTTACATGCATGACACTTGTGTACACATATGTTGCACATTTTTACCATGTATCATGCTAATTTATGTATATATACAATCTATTTACACACTATACACTGTCACACAGTATATACATTCACCATCAACACACACAGAACTCCTCGAGTGTAAGCAGCCACACCCAGCCAGCCAGTCCTCCCTTATTCCTCCAACATCGTACTCGCCATCACCTCTCCTCCAACCATACTGTTATTCACACCAATGTTTCAGGTTCATTTATGTATGTTTACCACACATTTACACACTCTACACTGTCACACACCATAAACACACTCAGAACTCTGCGAGTGTGAGCTGCCACACCCAGCCAGCCAGTCCTCTCTCTCTCCTCCAACATCGTACTCGCCATTACCCCTCCTCCCACCATACTCTTACTGTTTTTATTACACTAGTTATATAGCTATATATGTTATGTATACCTATCTACATGTTTTATTCACCAGAACTATGCAAGTAAGCCGGTATTGTGTCCAAACAGTAGAGTTGCTACCATACACTGCATGAGAAATAACACAGCAGACGAAGCTATGATTACGTCACCTCCCTCACCAAAATATCTCCTCCAAACATACTCCTGTTGCTGTTACTACACTATATACGCACACTGTATATAGTATACCCATGTACATATGTGTTCCCCATAGCGAACCCACTAAACTAGTATGGTGAGCAAAACAAGAGTTGCTGCCCCCCCCCCCCCCCACACACACACACACACACGCGACTACAGGAGAATAGGCAGATATGTACAAGGGAAAGATCGACCCTTGAGGATCACCCTAAATGGTGCCAAACAGATGGAAGAAGTACTAAGGAATGCTAAAAAATTACGTAATGATGAGGATGGGAAAGTGTGGTCGTTAAGACGAGATCTTTCAAAAGAAGATAGAGAGAAGCTGAAACTGAACCTCGCCGAGGCAAAACGTTTAAATGAGAGCAGGAATGAAGAAGATATCAATTCTTTTTTCTACAAAGTGATAGGGGTAGGCAGACCAGTGAAGTGGTTCATAAAGGCAAACCAACAAAATCATTAGAGAAAGGGGGAGTGAAAAATAAGAAGAGGGGGAACAAGTTCCTGAAGACTGCATACACCAACATAGATGGAGTAAGGTCAAAGACACTGGAGTTAAGTAATTACCTAAGTGTAATTACCTAAGTGTAGTTACAGGATGAGAGCTACGCTCGTGGTGTCCCATCTTCCCAGCACTCGAATATATATATATATATACAAGTGTTTCAATCTGGTGGCCAAGAAATTTCTAAGTCTGTCCTCATACCCCAGCTCTAAGTCTGTCCTCTATATAATATAATATAATATATATAATATATATATAATATATAATACAATATAATATAATATAATATAATATAATATAAGTGATATAATACAGCTGCAGACACCAGACATTGTTGCACTCACGGAGACAAAACTTGAAGATGTTATTTTAAATGAGGTCATATTCCCAAGGGGCTACTCAATTTGGAGACGGGACAGAAAAATCAGGAAAGGCGGTGGCGTTGCTGTGCTGGTGAAAGAACACCTAAAGGTGAACAAAATAATGACTGCCAATCCACAAGAAGTTGATATAATAGCACTAGAGATCTGCCATGAGGATGATAAACTAATGATCATAAATGCATATAGTCCACCGCTAAGCAGCACATGGTCAAAAGAGGAGCTAGATAGTAAACGAGAAGGTCTTATAACAATAATGAGAGAGATCATAGCAAGAGCGGATAACGATAGTTCACGGCTGTTGATAGTAGGCGACTTCAACTTGAAATCCATAGACTGGAAAGCATATGAAGCTAAAACAGAAGATTTCTGGACCTGTAAATTTGTAGACCTCATCCTGGAAACATTCTTGTATCAACATGTTAAACAAGCTACGAGGATGAGGGAAGGGGACGTTCCCTCCATGCTAGATTTGATATTTACCAGGAAGGAGGAAGAAATATTTGACATTCAGTACCTTCCTCCCTTGGGTAAAAGTGACCATGTCTTTTTGGGAATAAAGTATGCAATGTGATATAATCTGGAAGAAAATATGACAGTCAATGCAATTGAAAAACCTGATTTTAGGAGAGGACATTATGGCAACCTTAGACAATTTTTTAGTGAGTGTAATTGGACAGACTTGTTGCTAGGCAAGGAAGTGAATGAGATGTATGTCAAGTTTTGTGAAATATATGATATAGGCACAAAAAAATTTATACCAAAACAGAGAAGCAGAAATAGGAAACAGGATTGGTTCAACAGAAAGTGCGAGAGGGCCAGAGACCAAAAGACACAAAAATGGAATCAATACAGGAAGAGGCCAAACCCCCAAACATACCAGCGATACAAAGATGCGAGAAACAACTACACAGCAGTGAGGAGAGAGGCAGAAAGAAATTTTGAAAAAGGGATTGCAGACAAATGTAAAACAGAACCAGGTCTATTCTATAAATTCATAAACAACAAATTGCAGGTAAAGGATAATATTCAGAGGTTGAAAATGGGAAATAGATTCATGCAAAATGAAAAGGAAATGTGTGAAACATTAAACGAAAAGTTCCAAAGTGTGTTTGTACAAAATGAAATCTTCAGGGAACCAGATACAATAAGAATTCCAGAGAACAACATAGAGCACATAGAGGTGTCTAGAGACGAAGTGGAAAAAATGCTCAAGGAGCTAAATAAGAACAAAGCAGTTGGTCCAGATGGAGTTTCACCATGGGTTCTGAAAGAATGTGCACCTGAGCTCAGCATTCCTCTTCAACTGATTTTTCAGGCATCCCTGTTTACAGGAGTTGTAGCTGATGTGTGGAAAAAGGCTAATATAGTTCCAATCTACAAAAGTGGAAGCAGGGAAGACCCTCTTAATTATAGACCGGTATCATTGACAAGTGTAATAGTCAAAATATTGGAAAAAATAATTAAAACTAAATGGGTAGAACACCTGGAGAGAAATGATATAATATCAGACAGACAGTATGGTTTTCAATCTGGAAGATCCTGTGTATCGAATTTACTCAGTTTCTATGATCGAGCAACAGAGATATTACAGGAAAGAGATGGTTGGGTTGACTGCATCTATCTGGACCTAAAAAAGGCTTTCGACAGAGTTCCACATAAGAGGTTGTTCTGGAAACTGGAAAATATTGGAGGGGTGACAGGTAGGCTTCTAACATGGATGAAAAATTTTCTGACATAGAAAAATGAGGGCAGTGATCAGAGGCAATGTATCGGACTGGAGAAATGTCACAAGTGGAGTACCACAGGGTTCAGTTCTTGCAACAGTGATGTTTATTGTCTACATAAATGATCTACCAGTTGGTATACAGAATTATATGAACATGTTTGCTGATGATGCTAAGATAATAGGAAGGATAAGAAACTTAGATGATTGTCATGCCCTTCAAGATGACCTGGACAAAATAAGTACATGGAGCCACTTGGCAAATGGAATTTAATGTTAATAAATGCCATGTTATGGAATGTGGAATAGGAGAACATAGACCCCACACAACCTATATATTATGTGAGAAATCTTTAAAGAATTCTGATAAAGAAAGAGATCTAGGGGTGGTTCTAGATAGAAAACTATCACCTGAGGACCACATAAAGAATATTGTGCGAGGAGCCTATGCCACGCTTTCCAACTTCAGAATTGTGTTTAAATACATGGATGGCGATATACTTAAGAAATTGTTCACGACTTTTGTTAGACCAAAGCTAGAATATGCAGCGGTTGTGTGGTGCCCATATCTTAAGAAGCACATCAACAAACTGGAAAAGGTGCAAAGACATGCTACTAAGTGGCTCCCAGAACTGAAGGGCAAGAGCTACGAGGAGAGGTTAGAGGCATTAAATATGCCAAAACTAGAAGACAGAAGAAAAAGAGGTGATATGATCACTACATACAAAATAGTAACAGGAATTGATAAAATCGATAGGGAAGATTTCCTGAGACCTGGAACTTTAAGAACAAGAGGTCATAGATTTAAACTAGCTAAACACAGATGCCGAAGAAATATAAGAAAATTCACTTTCGCAAACAGAGTGGTAGACGGTTGGAACAAGTTAGGTGAGAAGGTGGTGGAGGCCAAAACCGTCAGTAGTTTCAAAGCGTTATATGACAAAGAGTGCTGGGAAGATGGGACACCACGAGCGTAGCTCTCATCCTGTAACTACACTTAGGTAATTACACACAGTGAGGCTACCTCAATTCTCTCCCTCCCTCCCTCCCTCCCTCACCAAAATTCCTCCTTCCACAATACAATGGGGCCTCGATTTACAATGCTAATCCGTTCCCAGAGACGGATCGTATGTCGAAATATCGGAAGTCGAAGCGAATTTTCCCATAAGAAATAAAGGGATTTGAATTAATCCGTTCCCCACCCTCCAAAATATTAACATAAAAATACATTTTATACTCAATACAATGTTTTTTTTCTAACTACAATACAGTACCAAAACTTCACTTACCTTTATGGAGGGATTTCGATGGCGTATGGAAGATGGTGATGAGGGGGGAGGAGGAGAGTTGTTACTGTTTCGTCACAAGGGGAGTCCCCTTCCATTATCACATCAGGCAGTGATGTGTTCTCTGGGGTACTCTCTCTCCTACGTTTTGCCTGAATACCACTAGGACCTGGTTGTGGTTCAGTTCTTGTTTGTCTCACTACAAATTTGTCAAGAGACATTTGTTTTTCCCTTCTTTTTAACGTTAGTCGGTAATGATGCATCACAGTGTCATTGAATAGGTTAAGGCAACGACATACTGCAGCTTGATTTGGGTGAGTTGTTTCAGCAAAGGATTGCAATTCTTCCCATATTGCACACATTCTCTTAATTTTTGAGGAAGAAACATCCTCTACTGGCACATCCTCCCCTGAAGAAATTTCCTCAGCTACCTCTTCTTGCTGCTCCTTTTGAAGGGCTTGGAGTTCTTCGGTGGTCAGTTCTTCGTTGTGTTCTTCCACCAACTCCTCCACATCAGCACCATCCAACTCCAAACCCAATTGCCGACCCAGAGAAACAATTTCCTCAACGAGAGGCACTTCAGGCTCAAACCCCTCAAAGTCTCGTTCTGCAACACATTCAGGCCACAGTTTTCTCCAGCCAGAGATCATGGTTCTTACAGTCACTTCTTGCCAGGCTTTGTCAACAAGTTTTAAAGCACTATAAATGTTAAAATGGTTTTTCCAGAACTCTTTGAGGGTGAGGTTTGTGGCATCCGTCACTTCGACACATCTCCGAAAAATGCCCTTTCATAAAGTTTCTTAAAATTGGCAATGATTTTCTGGTCCATAGGCTGAAGTAGAGGAGTGGTGTTGGAAGGAAGGAACTTTATTGTAAGAAACTTAAATTCCTCATCCAATGAATACTCCAAGCCTGGAGGATGGGCAGGAGCATTATCGAGGAGAAGCAGGGCCTTGAGTGGCAAACTGTTCTCCTGCAAATATTTTTTGATGGCAGGGCACACCACCATATTCACCCACTCCGTAAAAAATTGCCTAGTCACCCATGCCTTAGCATTAGCCTTCCACATCACACACATTTTGTGTTTCTGCACATTATATTTTTTGAAAACCCTTGGATTTTCGGAATGATACACAAGCAATGGTTTAATTTTCAAATCGCCACTCGCATTACCACACAACACAAGAGTAAACCGATCTTTCATAGGCTTGTGTCCAGGCAATGATTTCTCTTCCTTGGTAATGTATGTTTTCTTTGGCTATCTTTTCCAGAATAGCCCTGTCTCGTCACAATTAAACACTTGTTGTGGTAGGTATGCCTCACTCTGCACAAAATCTTTAAATTCGCCAATGAATCTTTCAGCCGCTGGTTTGTCTGCGCTGGCAGCCTCCCCATGCCACACAACGCTATGAATTCCACTTCTTTTTCTAAATTTCTCAAACCATCCCCTGCTCGCCTTAAACTCTTTCACTTCTGCATCACTCGTTCCAGGGGTTTTCTTTAAAAGGTCTTCATGCAATTTTCTTGCCTTTTCACAAACGATGGCCTCCGAAACGCTATCACCCGCTAACTCCTTGTTGTGTATCCAAATTAATAATAACTTTTCAACATCCTCAAGTGTTTGTGTTCTATGTTTCGTGATTATTGATACGCCTTTTGCCACGTTAGCACTCATAATGTCCTTTTTCTTAGCCAGTATGGTGGATATCGTTGACTGAGATTTGTTGTACTGCCTAGCCAGTTCACAGACCCGCACACCGTCTTCATATTTACGAATGATCTTTTGTTTCTGCTCTATGGTCATTCTTACATGGGATCTCATATGTTGAGCCTTACCACTGACTTTCTTGGGACTCATGGCGCGATAGAAAATAATTACTTTAATGTTCAAAATGCAAAAAAATCACCACAAAAGCGGAATTTTTTATAGGCGTGATCGTCACTAAGCGGGTAGCTGTAGTAAACTGAGGCAGGTCGGACCGCGTGACCGGGAACCATGCGCTCAGCCGACCCGAACGTGTACCAACAAATATCGGATGTCGACGACACTATCGGATGTCGAGTCGCATTTTTTGATGAAATTTATATCGGAACTCGAATTTATCGTAAGTAGGGGCAATCGTATGTCGAGGTGCCACTGTACTACGCACAATGCTTTGCTATCACAATCCTGGTCACTAATTACTGTAAACGAATAATTGACCACAAGTTTATTTTGAAAAGGAACCTAAGAAGTCATTTGAAGATTCCTAGATGGACGAAATAATGCTGTGGTGCTGTGGCTAGTGCTGTGAACATCGTGAACAGCACTGAATCACTGATATTTGAACATTGTTCCCAGTCATCATCACACTCAGGCTCTTCTATAATACTATCATGGCTAAATAATACAGATTATATATATATTCTGACATTATTAGGCGATGCTGTGGTCACACGCTGAACAGCAGTGCTGTGCGCTCATACTGCGAGCGCCAGCCTTGGTTGCTCACTCACTACTGAGGCTCCCACACCCGGGAATGTGGACCACGATTTATTTTGAAGATCGCATCTGTTTACAAAAGCCCTGAGGAAGATGATGTGAACCCCATGTTTCCGCGAGAGTTTTGAACGGAAAGTGAAAAATAAAAATGCCCGGAGGCGCGTTGCGCAAACCAGACGTGGGCCTGCAGGCGCGTTGCACAGTTTAAGGGTTAAAGACAAGTTACGTGTTATACAACTTTGTGAAAATGGCCGGTCGACTTCAAGTGAAGTGAAGCCTGAAGTGAACTAAAAAGCTGATCATACAGCAGGCCAATGAACATAGAAGGCAAGCTAAACTTCATTCTTATATGGTAAGAAAATCAAGCCAAGCGCCTTCAACCAGTGAGGCCTCACAGGCAAGCCAAGCGCCTTCAACCATTGAGGCTTCACAGGCAAGCCAAGTGCCTTCAACCAGTGGGGATTCAGCAGCTGGCAGTCAAAACTAACTTTGCTTAATGAACTGTATAGTAATTTTAAGTGTTAATTTTAGTGTTGTGTTAGTATAGGTTACATAAATTGTAAAGAATTCTTAACTTCAAGATGTGTGGCATCAATCAATAAGACGAACAACAACAAGGTAAGTTGAGGTTTCTAGTTGAATATTAAATAATTATATGTGGCAAGGCAATTCAAATTATGTTGTTTGTTGTATAAAAATAGTTGGAAATGGTCACTTTTGGACTCAGAGGTGAAAAAGAACCATTATCCAAAACACGTGATTATCCGGCAGGGGGTCCTTCCCATATAGTCCAGATAATCGAGTGAAGACATTACTACCTTCCTGTACAGTACTTTGCTTAGAATATTTTTAAATAAGTTATATTTTGAATCTACATTGAAATCCCTACATTACCTATCACTGGGTTCATGGCTCACTCCAAGACCGGCCCACCCCCTCATGCCCAAGACTTTCCAATCTATTTGACCCAAAAACTTCTTAGGCTATTAAGAAATCAGCTTTTCAAAAATCTGGCACTTTAACAGAATTTTCTCCTACAGATCTATTACATTATATTTATTTAATATTCAATGTTTTTCTTAGCATTTACAGAGCATATCATTGACAAATTTGTTGTCCTGCCTAGCTAGTTCAACAACCCATGTACAATTTTCATGTTTACGAATGATTAATGATTAATGAATGATTACGAATGATGAAACGGGCAGCAATTCTGCCTGAAACGCTGCGCGTACTAGTGGCTTTAAGGAATGTAATTATATGCTATGTACCCTCACAATCCCAATGTACCTTCTTTATATATATAGTATATATATATATATATATCGTATATCTATATAGTGTGTCCTCACTTGAACGAACTATATGGGGCGAAGCTGATTCGTTCCAGTGCGGAATTCGTTCCATCCATCTGGCCCC
>WNGS01159533.1:0-10903 GCA_020271785.1 Procambarus virginalis
CGCGAGCTAGCTGAGCTCACCTGGATCTTCCCGTGAGCTAATTGAGCTCACCTGGATCTTCCCGCGAGCTAACTGAGCTCACCTGGATCTTCTGGCGAGCGAGCCGAAGTTCAATTTCTCATGGGACTGGAAATTGAGCCTAAAAGCAGCATGCAAATAGGCCTAAACATCTTCCTCGACCCTTCATCCACAATTCCAAATGCCACAGACATCATTCANTTTCATCAAGAGTGAGAGCCTTAGGTACTGCATCACAGGTTACAGAGTGTACATATTCCTCGGCAACTTGCTGATGCTTGGTGATGGTGAAACTGTTGGCAGGATGTCGACTGATGTAATCAGCGGGATTGCCTGCACCTGGCTTGTATTTCACCGTAAAGTTGTATGGTTGCAGACGAAGAGCCCATCTCTCAATGCGAGCTGGTGGTTTGGACTTTGGATTATTGAAGATGGTCTCCAACGGTTTGTGGTCAGTGACTATCGTGGTAAAGGGTGCACCAAGCAGATACACATTGAAGTGTTCACAGCCCCATACAAGAGCAAGAGCTTCCTTCTCTGTCTGACTGTATCGTTGCTCAACATCTGTGAGAGAACGGCTGGCGTAGGCAATTACTACTCTTGAATCTGGTTGACCAGGTTTGTGTTGGGCTAACACAGCACCTAAACCAACAGGACTAGCATCCACCGTTAACTCAGTGTCCATTGATGGATCAAAGTATGCAGCAGTCGCATTTTCTACTAGTGCATCTTTCACAGCATCAAATGCATTTTGCTCGACATCGCTCCAGTACCATGATGCATTTTCTTCAGGAGCTCACGTAGAGGCTTCGTAATGGTAGCAAAATCTGGAATGAAGCGAGAACAGTAGTTTGCCATTCCCAGAAAACTATGTACTTCAGTGGATGTTGAAGGAGGTGCAGCATTCTTGATATCTGCAACTTTCTTAGGATCTGGAGACAGACCTTTGTCACTAAGTACATGTCCAAAGAATTCAATTTTATGTTGATTGAACTCACACTTTGCTCGGCTTAGCGTCAAATTCTTTTCTCGTAAGCGTTGCAATGTTGCACGAAGAGCTTTGTCGTGTTCAGCTTGGGTACGGCCATAAACAATGATGTCATCAGACATGTTGTCAGCATTAGGTATATCTTGCAATACCTGGCTGATGATGTGCTGGAATACTTCAGCAGCACTGTTAATACCAAAACTCAGGCGCTTGTACCTATACAGACCTCGATGTGTCGTAAACGTTGTGATGAATCGACTCTCATCATCAAGTTCAAGCTGATGATAGCCCTTGTTTAAATCTAACTTGCTGAATACAGTTGCACCATTCAAGCGGTATATCATATCATCTACAGTGGGTGTAGGATGGCGTTCACGCATTATTGCCTTGTTGGGAACACGCATGTCTACACAAATGCGTATCTCATCTGGATTCTTCGGCTTTGGTGGAGTGACAATTGGGCTTACCCATGGTGTTGGGCCTGTTACCGGTTCAATGATATCTAGTTCTATCAGCCTATCCAGTTCGGCATCGACTTTCTTGCGAGTATGGAATGGTTGTCGGCGATGTGGTTGGGCAACTGGAATTACATCTGGGTTGATATGCAGATGTACCTTGCTATCAGTATAACAACCTATGGATTTAAACCGATCAGAAAATTCAGCAACAATAGCATCAACATTGTTTGCAGATTCCACTGCTACAGCATTAGAAAGCTGAAGTAGCCCCAATTTGGTTGAAGTCTTGTAACTGAGTAAAGACTCCTTTGCATTCCTAACAACATGGAATGTAGTAATGAGCATTGCATTCTTTGACTTAATCTCTGCAGTGAAAGTTCCAATCACTGGTAAGGCTACCTTTGAAGCATAGGCAGTGGCTTTGCCATTATAGTTTTCAAGCTTTGGGAACTGTTTTTTAAATTTTCATAGTGGCACTCAGCAATGGTGTCAATGTTTGATCCAGTGTCAATGAGAATTTGAGACAAATGCCAGCAATGTATACTATAGTCTCTGGGTTGTTTGGAAGATCATTCCATTTTGTGATTGATTGTACTCCATAAATATAATCACATTCACTGTCATCTGAGACTGGTTGTAATGAAATGTTGTCTTGTATATTATTAACATTCTTGATTTGAGGTGCAATATTGTGTTTGCCACCTCGACTCCTATGACTTGATCCTCGTACATTGCTTTTATTTATTGATTGTGGTTTCTTTAGTGCGGAACGACACATAGCACCAAAATGATTTAGTTTTCTACACTCATAGCACTTCTTACCTTGTGCAGGACAAACATTATCTTGGTGTGGGTAGTCTCCTCCACAATTGTAACATTTATTATTGACAACCTCTGATGTGAGTCGTTGTGACTGCTTGAGTCTTGTTCCATGACTCCAGTTGTGATGTGGTTCTCGGCTCAATTTAATGTTAGGTTTGGCATGATATCTTCTATGATCATGGTGTACTCCCTGAACCTTACATACTTCTTGACTGTTAGTAACAGTGGCAGAACCGTTGTTGGCACTGCACTCCATGGCACGAGCATCACGTGCAGCATCTTCCATTCGACGAGCCATATCCAGTATCTTGGTAAGAGAACTTTCATCATCAACAAGTTCTAGAGCTCTTCGACGAAGACGTGTAGATGTGCATGTTTCAATTATTTGCTGTTTGATTTCTTTGTCAACATCAGCAAACTCACAGTGGGTTGCTAAACCCTGCAGACGTGTATGGTATTGATCAACAGTTTCATTAGAGAGTTGTTTTGCTCTCCTGAAATGCATAATTTCCATAGCAGTATTTTGCCTTGGTTTGAAATGCTCAGTTAATTTGGCCTTGGCAGTGTCATAATCTTTGGCACCACCAGTATCTTTCAGTGTATCAAAGATGTCACAAACTCTATCACCTGCATAATGAAGCAGAAAGGCACGCTTTCTTTCAGCACTTTTGATGTCAGAAACTATCAACAAATTTTCAAACCTTTTAAGCCATTTGACCCACCTCTGTGACAGGTTTGTCTGGTCACAGTCAGGATCAAATGCAGGAAACTGAGGTATATTTGCCATTTTTACTGAATAAATGTAAACTTATCACTTAAATGTTCCTCAGAATATATAACACTTACTGCACTGTATATGTTATTTAAGAATTCACTGTAATTACTTTAATTTTGCAAAGCACACAAGCATTTTAATGCAAAAGTTCACAACAGTGCACAACACAGCAGCAACTGACTTCTTACCTAGCCCTTGTGTACATGTGTTGTTCCTACTCACAGCAACACAGCAGTTGTTAGCAGTTGGTACAGCAATTGGCAGCAGTTGGTACAGCAGTAGGCAGCAGTTGGCAGCAGTAGGCAGCAGTTGGTTCACAGCTTGAAGAATTTTGTAGCATGGAGCGTCGTTTCATAACCAAAACATCGGGTTTTGTACACTGCATCAAAGCGTCGTTTCGTACACAGCGTCGGCAGATTCCTCTCTCACAGCAACACTCAGCACAGCTTGGGTAGCACACAGCATTGGCCAGCACACAGCAACGGCCAGCACACAGCAACGATCAGCACACAGCAACAGTCAGCACACAGCATGGGGTTGCATACAGCATCGGGTATGGTGCTCACAGACAGCTTCTCCTTCCTCCTCTGGGCGAGACAGCATGCTCCTTCCTTGTGTTTTGTTGAACAAAATACCTGCGTTCCCAGTTCATCCTCGTCACCAGTGTGGTGTCTGTGTATAGCTGAGATAGTCTTGGTAGTAAGGTTGATGTAAAGTCATTCCTGGTTACTGACTTTAATACTTAAAAGACGATTACATGATAGAGTAGCTCCCAAGCTTGGCAGGCGTCCTGTATTTTGTTTACCTCCTCTAGTGGCGTCCAGCCGCCGCACATAGAAAACGGATGGTACCATTTTCTGTGAACATGACAGATCCCATAAGGATTCCAATATTGGAAAGGTTGTCCGATTTGATTTTATCAGCCAAATGAATTCCTTTTTTTTCTAGGAATTTGGCTGTTGTCCCCAGACCACATACATACAGATCTGTTGGGAACCTATCTACTACTAGAGCTTGTACCTTTCGTTCGTAACCTCCTAATCGTACTTTGGGTTGTACTACCTTGAAGACTCGGGCTCCTGAGTCAGTCAGGAATCCTGCTATGTTTATTCATGTCTCCTCTACAGGTTTAAGTTTCAGTGTATCTACCAACTCTTTGGATATAAAGGTCAATTGGGACCCTTGATCAAATAATCCACGTACGGTGGCTTTGTTCTCTCCATTTCTAATGATCAATCGTGCAGTAGGTGGAGCTGATTTAAGATCAGACCTTGTTGAGAAGACACTTATGTCAGGTAACACAGTACAAAGCTGTACTGAAGTGGTAGTTCCTTCCTCCTCCTGTGGTTTGGCAGACTTTGTACTTGAGTCCCCACAAAGTGCTGTATGGTGTTGACCCTTATGGCACCTATTACAGGTGCGTATTGTAGATGTGCAGGTGTCGGGATGATGTTCCCTTATACACTTGGTACATCTATGTAACTCCTTGAGTCGTTTTATGCATGTTGCACGATCGGGGAAACGTCTGCAATTGTACATGGAATGTGATTGTCCACAGAACAGACATGGTCTCCAGACGTTAACAGTTTCTTGAGAAGTCACCGATTTGGGTGACGCGTTACCTGTAGGTTTGGAGGTACCAACTGCATATGTGCCCACACTGCCTTGTTTCCACTTTGGGGAGGGAGAAGTGGTTTTAGATTTGTTTGGAGTACTGTTTGTACTCTGTTGTTTACTATTAGTAGTAGACGAAGGTTCAGATGTCGCCTTTTCATCTGGGTTAACTCTTTCTCGTTCTATGATCGTTTGTAACCCCTTTGTAATCTCTGTTACTGTCAGAGATGAATTTCCATATAATACGAACAGTTTATCGAGGATATCCCTGGGTAATTTGCGTGTCATATGGACTTGGATTATCCAGTCTAATGCATCCAAGTCCACTTTATTTTTAAGTGCCTTAAGCAAAGACTCAAGCTCCAATCTAAATGCTTGGAGTGAGACTGCTGTATTATTTGGATGTTTAATATCTAACAGCTTCTGGGTTAGAATTCTGATAGTCCTTTCAGGTTTTGCATAGTTGTCCATGAGAAGTTGTACGGCATTGTCATAATCGTCATCTGTGTGATTCAGATTACAGACCACTTGAAACGCTTCATCCTTCAAGACACTCTGTAAATACGTAAATTTTGTCGTCTTTGGTACATTGACATTAGAATCCACAGAATCGACAAATTTGCTCCAGAAATTGTCCCAACTCTCGTCCTCTGTACCAGAAAAAGTTGGGAGAATGAGTGATGGTAATTTGACTTCTGGTGCTGTCTGATTCTGGGTAGTTGTGGCTGCAATATTTATATTGGCCTTATGGGCGTTTATCAAATCGTCATAGCGTTGTAACTTTGCAAACATTGCATCTTCGTAATCAGAGTGTTCTTGTAGTACGTCATTCAATGTCTCTTCATCAATACTGGCAATCTTAAGTAAATTTTGATATTCTATCATTTGTTGCAACACACGGTCATATTTGTTCCATGTAAGCTGAAGATAGTTTTCCAGTGCTGCATAATTAATTGGAGTTTGGTTACTCATGTCTTCACATTTGTTAATCTGCTTTGTGAGATGCCCCTTTAATGAGAAGTTTTCCCTTGCGGTAACACTGTACCTGCTGATGTAGCCTCAATATATATTGTGTTTTCTCCTTCCACACAGAGAAACAGCTCTGCACTGATTTGGGACAGACTGAGGATTTTTGCAAGGCTAATAAAGCACTACTCAAGAACTGCAAGAATCAAATTATGAGCGGCACTCAGGGCCAATCCATCATTCAAGCCTCCGCCACCTGTCTGCAGACAGTGGCAGGTATTACCGTCCCGTCTGCCAACACAGGTGAGTGCCAGCATGCTGTCCACTCGGGGACGTGAGGGGGCCCCGAGTCTACTTGTGGGCCCTCCAGCTCTTAAAGCTTATTCACGTTATTTTAATGCTTGGTCTTTGGTGCGCCTTCGCACAGTCTCTGGGTTACGTCGTTTTGTTTATCTCAGAACAAATGACATGGTCTATTGAGCAAATGGTTTGATCGATAAAATATATTGTTTGACGTGATTGAATCTGGAAAATGGCTGGTCTGTGATCATTTGATCTATATTCGCAAAGGAAAGAAGACAATTAGACATTCTTTAGAATATCAGACAAATATAGTTAAGTAATATCAATCATAAGTGCTTTACTGTATTTTAAATATTTACACAAATTTAGAACACTATCAGAAGGATACAAGGAGATAGATTCTTATCTCTCTTCCTCTTTCTTCCTCTCTTTTCATCTTCTTACTGCAGACGATGGTGTGCTGAGAACAGAGGAAAGGAAAACTTTGGCCCAAGATGAGTGGTGAGACACGATGGGAAAAACACATAGGAGAAGGAAGAATAAAATAAAAGAAGGAAGAAACAAAGCACGAAAATACTTAAGAGATGACTGCAGGAAAAAGAGGAAGCAAGTGAAGAATGACAAACTCGGAGCCGGATAAGAATTCTTGGAAGAAAAAGTATCTGGCAAGACTGTAACAGGAGACGGAAGAAGCCGATTTATACTGATTGTAGCTGGAGAACTGTGAGCAGTTTACCACAGTTGGAGATACGAGCCAAGGTCTACCACAGTGGGGAGACGAGCCAAGGTCTACCACAGTGGGGAGACGAGCCAAGGTCTACCACAGTGGGGAGACGAGCCAAGGTCTACCACCGTGGGGAGACGAGCCAAGGTCTACCACAGTGGGGAGACGAGCCAAGGTCTACCACAGTGGGGAGACGAGCCAAGGTCTACCACAGTGGGGAGACGAGCCAAGGTCTACCACAGTGGGGAGACGAGCCAAGGTCTACCACCGTGGGGAGACGAGCCAAGGTCTACCACAGTGGGGAGACGAGCCAAGGTCTACCACCGTGGGGAGACGAGCCAAAGTCTACCACAGTGGGGAGACGAGCCAAGGTCTACCACAGTGGGGAGACGAGCCAAGGTCTACCACAGTGGGGAGACGAGCCAAGGAAGTAGATACTAGCGATGTGCAGCGACAAGAGAGCAACACACGCAAGGAAAGTTGTGAGGAACTGTAAGAAGACAGAAAGGCTAAGAACTCTACACATCCGTCCATAGTTGCAAAAGTATCGGCAACATAAAAAGTTGGACAAAGAAGAGGGAGGGGGCTAAAAAACTGATAATATGCACAAAAAATACATAATGTAGAGAGCCACAATCAGCGACCAAGTCTGACAAAGAACATTAAACCATTTCACAAACTCCACATCCTCCCCGAACCAAACTTATAAGCCTCTCAACAACCATCACCAATCAAAACCCGTCCCACCAACCACAAACCACTTAAGCTTAGGACCACGAGACCTAAGCTTGTCACTACTGGATATCTGCTTGACAGAACCGTCGTGCAGATGATGGGGGGGGGGGCTGGTCGCAGTATATATTCCTCCGAAAAAGGAACCATAGACAATCTAAACAGCAAGAACTCGTATAAAAATTCTTAAAAGGGGCTGCCAAAAACATGGCAGATTGAGATCACAGCTACTAGTAATGGGAGACTTTAATCATACCCAAATTGGCAGGGAAACAGTTGACCAGATAAAAGGGACGGAACCGTTGAAAAAAGAGGGTAGAAGCTAGTGACCGAAAAGAACTCCATTAGCTGGCAAGGTTTAATAATGAATGTAAAAAGAGGAAGCATTTGAAAGATTGAAGAGGTAAAGCTAATGATAAGGGATTTTGAGGACAAAACATCCTCAGCCTATTCTTAAACTTTAAATACATGAGATGCCGAGCTTGCTAGAACGCCGAATCTTCGGCGACTAATCTAAGTATCTGGTGAGCCATTTCTGGTAAGCATATGGCAAACTCAAAAAGCTTGATTATCAGAAGGCGAGTGAATTTCTGGAGTGAATGTTACGGTAAAGTGAACTATGATGGAAAGAAAACGTAATGAAGGTGAGGTCACTGCCCTGGTTCAAGCGGAGGTAAGTGGCAGTGACTGAGTATCATGATCAGCTGCCTTACAGTGCCGGCCTGGCATGAAGTGTCCAGGAATGCGAGGTGCTGGAATGCAGACAAGATTCTACATAAAATCCTTAGTACTAAGCAAGTAAAACTACGGGTAGTTCTTGTGTTCTAGTTTATCTAGATAACGAGGAAAGTTTGGCCACAGGTCTGAAGTATGCAGGGCCGCACTCACTACCCCCCAACATAAGGCAGTGTAAGAGAAGACTCAAGATTACCAGGTTATCGAACAGCTAATAATCTGTAAGTCCGGGGACGGAGCTGATGTTACCCTTCTCCTTTATTCAAAGCTTATAGCAGCCCTAAGAGACGTGTGAGATCTTGCCATTACATTAAGGAGACTGGAGGGAATGAAGGTAAAAATCCTAGTGTTACCGGCTACAAGCTCCCTACGTTATGTCCCAAACCTGTTCTCTCTCATACCTAATTTCCCCACTCGAGCGAGTGATGGGAGGTAATTAGAGCCCTCAAGCGATCAAACCAGACCTAAGGTCCTTACCACAGTGTTCAGCATGGAACCCTGTCATATTACGATTTAATTTGAAACAATAACATGTTAACTTAATGAACGATAAATTGAAGGACTTGCTACTATTTCCAAAATTGGATGAGAGCAAAAGCAGCTTATCGACCAAAAAGGACAAAACCAGCCAATAACAGGATGCGGCGACCGTTGAAACTCGCTGAGCATCATGACGACGTCCCCAGAAGCCGGCAGTCATTTGTATCGACGCTGGTCGGTCGTGCGAGACTTTCTCCAGGGGTATATAAGAAGGACCCGACCGGTTTTTCTGCACACATCCTCTTGCCTTGTCTCGCTCTACGTACAGGTAAGCACTCTCTTCGGCTGGTCCATACCATTAAGCTCCTGTCTTGGAGAGAAAAAAGACTAACAGGTAACGTTTTCAACTGCAACATTGCTTCTGCAGGCGAGTCATGTCATTACCAGTGTGCTGGACCACGCAAGTATTCCTGAGTATTGATAAACATTGAAGCTGTTTTTTTCGGCTTCATTCACGGAAGAATTAGCGCACTGTCTCCAACCTTTTATACTAAATTCATTCTGCTTATGGTACGTGTTGTAATAGTTCCGTGTTTATTATGTTATTTTTCCATGCTACATTATAGGTGAGTTTACATTAAGACACAGTACACATAAAGGTTGTTCCATCTGAATACTAAGTTATCACTGATGTTAATAGCCATCAACGCTGACCACCGGTAGTCTTCATGACATCTTGCGGTGTGGCCAGGCAGACACCAGCGGGTGATGGGAACTGCGTCCCAATCTCCACAGGATAACTTGGGCTCTCCTGGCAGATTGATTGATAAAGATTAGGCCACCCAAAAAGTGGCATGGGTAAGTGGAGGTTCTCTGGAGTCATTATCAGTACTTGATCCTGGAGATCTGTGGATAGATGGGGTCTTATGGCCCGCAGGAGGCTTGGTCGCTAGGTTGCAGTTTAATGGGCAAGGCGATGCTTTATACTTGAGCAGTACAACCTCGGTAGTCTGGTACCATCAGGATCGTCGCCCTTTTCGAGGAATTGCATTTGTCCGTCTGGGAATTTGCTATGGCATTCTGGGTCGCGGTATTCTTTCTTCAGAATGGAGAGGACAATGTTGGAGTCATGGTGTTGGTGTGGACATACATGGGGTGCGGGTATTTGTTCTGGTTGATTTTATTGTTATGTGTGTGGCCCAGTTTTCGTCTGGTGTGTGCGTTGCCATTGAACTCGCTGGGCGGAATGAAGAGCACATGGCATGTACTTTTGTCTTCGCTGTGGAGAGCTTCCTGGTGTCGGTTGTGGGAGTTTTGGGCGGTACGTCGTCGTCTTCGGTGATATTTTCGTTGTCAAGGGCAGCCAGGGTTCAGGCGAGACTGCAGTGTGCGGGCCATTGTAGAGTGGGCAGCGTCGGTGGGAGGATGTGCAGGCTGTGTAGTGGTGCTCCTGGGCGCAGATACTACATTTCTGCACCGGTAGCACTTGAAGCTCTTGCGGAGCTCTGTGTATCGTTCCTTGGTCACTTGGGCAAGTGGAATGGTGATTCCGGCGCATTTAAGTCTGTGTTCCGTGGCGTGGGTCACTGCTGCGATGACCGTGCTGAAGGTCACCTTCAGTGTTCACCTAGTTGCTCACCTAGAGACCAGTGTTCACCTAGAGTGTTCACCCTTGCTATTGTGCCATTGAACTCGCTCCCTTGCTATTGTGCCATGGATCAGCCTACAAGGCCATTAGTAATGATTGTGTATGCAAGCTTTAATCCTTTATTAGGATCGTTATGTACCCAGCCTGATCACATTTCCATAATTTAATGACAAATAATAACATATTTGTTTAGGTGACTTGACGTCATCTTTTGATATATAAAACCTTATACTTGAAACAGTAAGCTCACGTCTATTACGCTACCTGCTTATTTGTTCTATAACTGAACAGTCTTTCTTCCACATTAATATTTACCCAGATCTTCCATGAAACTAAAATTAACGCGCTAATATCCATTGTATAGTGTTCTGTTGTAAGAACGTAATTAATGAAACTGTGAAAGCTCTATTTGCTCATATGAGGCAGTTTCTATTATATATATATATATATATATATATATATATATATATATATATATATATCTATATATATATCTATATATGTATTATTATATATACATATATATATATATATATATATATATATATAATATATATATATATATATATTATATATTATATATCTATATATATATATATATTAATATTATTATATATATTATATATTTATATATATATAT
>WNGS01159533.1:16542-43955 GCA_020271785.1 Procambarus virginalis
CAACAACATCTCTTTCCAGGCGTTTAACGATGCATAAGCAACAGGGCTCCATTAAGGAACACATACTCTCTTCCCACAACCAAACCATCACCAGAGAAATCTTAACAAACAACACAGAAATCATCGATAGATACAGTGACAACAGGCGACTTGACATATGCGAGGCACTACACATCAAGAAGTCAACACCAGCAATCAACAGCAAATTAACGCACAACTATATTCTACCCACTTCAAGACTCCGCTCCAATATAGAAACATCAGGAAATACGGGATAATAGGCCTTCTGCAGTTCTGTTACACAACTTCTATCTGTTACCCGACTACCCATTGTTTCGTGTTCTATGTTTTGTTGAAAGTTCATTTTTTCACCCCACTATTGTATTACATCACCTCACCCAATACAGGTATAAGAGCCAAAATGCTGTTTCAGTCATAAAGTTGTGTGTGGATAAACTGAAGTCTTTGAAAATGTAATAAGTTTTACGAAACGCGCTCAAGTGTCGCGTCAGACTAGAAATAAAGAATGAATTTTGGAGAAATAATTTTTCATTTACTGTCATCAGTAAAAAAAACATAAGGAAAATTGAGAAAATTCGTGTTAAAATTATTAATCTTACTTTTTCGGTCATATTTAATAACATATATATATATATATATATATATATATATATATATATATATATATATATATATATATAAACTAGCTGTATCCGGCCACGCGTTGCTGAGCCCCAGCAACCTTTTCCTATTTACCAGTCCTCCCCATCATTCACCCTGCCCCGTCCCCTCTTCCTCCCAACCATTCCCAACTCCCCTGTCCCCCTCTTCCTCCCCACTATTTCCCCCCCCCCTGTACCTTTGTCCTCCCCATCATCCCCCACTCCAGCATCTGCCCCTCTTCCTAACCATTCCCCACTCCACAGTCCCCTCCTCCTCCCCACCATCTCCTACTCCCCCATCCCCTCGTCCTCCCTACCATTCCCCCCACCCTGTCCCCCCGTACTTTCCACCAATCCCTACTCTTCTGTCGCATCGCCCTCCTCCCTATTATCCCTTCCCCTGTCCCCTCTTCCTCCCCATCATCCCTCACCTTGTCATCCCCAATATTCCCCACTCCCTTGTTTGATGCATTTCCAAACGATCTGATGTTCCCATCAGAAAACTGGGAACATAAAATGATCTGATGTTCCCATCACTGAAATATAAGACAAACATGTAAAAAAACGAAATGAAAAAAATAAAAAAATTAAAAAATAAACTATAATCAGGAAATGAACGGTATGGTAAACAACACAGCTCAATTCCAATGCAATGTCACACAAAAATTAAATCAACATGAAAATCAATTGAAATCTATGAAAATTGAATTTGTCATTGTAATCAGAAACATTGAAATGGAATCGTAACATATTAAGTATTGCATGTGTTGTTCTTACGTGCAACAGATGGTGCTGTTTCTTAAAAAATGAATGATTTTACCTGTCACAGGTGTGACATCTATACTTATGCTTACGAAATGGTACACAACACAACTCAATTTCAACGCAATGTCACACAAAATAATTAAATCAAAATGAATTAAATTGAAATTTATGAAAATTAAATTTGTCAATGCAATTGGAAAAATTGAAATGGAATTGTAACATATTTATTATAGTATGAGTTACTATTATGTGCAACAGATGGTGCTGTTTAAAAAAAAGCATCTATATAATAGGTATATAAAAACACGCACATATTCGAATGGAACGTTGTGTCAAAATTTTAAAGCCATCGGTGAAGAACTTTTGGAGATTACAGCGTGTGTTGCTCGTACATCTAACAGATGGCTCTGTTTTAAAAAAAAAACTGTTTTTTCCTCTCACGGTGTGGCATGCATATGGTAGGTCTATAAAAACACGCTCCTATTCGAATGCAACGTTGTGTGAATATTTCAAAGCATTCGATAAAGAGGTTTCGAAAATTTTCCTTCAATGAAAAACAAAGTTTTTATTTGAAAAAAAGCCTGTTTTTTTCCCGTCACAGACATGACATCTATATAATATGTATATATAAACCCGCTCAGATGCGAATGGATCGTTGTGTGAAAATTTCAAAGCAATCGGTGAAGAACTTTCGGAGATTAACGATTTTGAACAAACGAACATTTTCATTTTTATTTATATACTAGCTGTACCCGGCCAAACGTTGCTGTGGCTTCCTTCCCCTGTCCCCCAGTCCTTCCCGCCATTTCCCCTCCCTCGTCCCCTCGTCCTCCCAACCATTCTCCCACTCCCCCATTCCCTCGTCTTCCCCCTCTATTCCCTCCTCCCCCATTCTCTTGTCCTCCCCACATCCACCACTCCACCGTCCCCTCATCCTCCCCACCATTCCCCACTCCACCGTCTCCTCGTTCTCCCCCCATCACCAACTCTCCCGTCCCCTTGGCCTCCTTAATATTCCCCCCTCCCCTGTTTCCTCATCCTCTCTACCAGCCCCCACTTCCCTGTCCACTTGTACTCCCCACCGTTCTCCATTATCCTGTCCCCTCGTCCTCTCCACCATTACCCCCTTCTCTGTTCCCATCAGAAAATTAGGAACATCAAATGATCTGATGTTCCAATCACTGAAAAATAGGAACTTTTAAAAAAATGAAATGAAAAACCATGAAAAAATCAAAATAAACTATACTCACGAAATGAACGGTATGGCAAACAACACAGCTCAATTCCAAGGCAATGGCACCCAAAATAAATAAATCAAAATGAAAATAATTCAAAATAAATATAAATCTAAAAAAATTAAATTTATCAATGCAATTGGAAACATTGAAATGGAATCATATCATACTTAGTATAGTGTGTGTTGCTCTTACATGCAACAGATGGCGCTGTTTAGAAAATATCATGGTTTACCTGTTACAGATGTGGCATCTATACTTATACTCACGAAATGAATGATATGGTAAACAACAAAGCTTAATTCCGAAGCAATATCACACAAAATATTTATGTCAAAATGAAAATAAATCGAAATCTATGACAATTAAATTTATGAATGCAATCACAAACATTGAAATGGAATTATAACATTAGTATTATAGTGTGTGTTGCTCTTACGTGCAACAGATGGAGCTATTTTCCATTAAAAGCATGTTTTTACCTGTCACAGTTGCGGCATCTATATAGTAGGTATAAAAAAAACACTCGTTTATTTGAATGGAATGTTGTGTCAAAATTTCATAGCAACCAGTGAAGAACTTTCGGAGATTACAGGGAGTGTTGTTCTTACATCTAACAGATGGCGCTGCTTTTCAAAAAAGCGTGTTTTCTCCTGTCACAGGTGAGGAATGTATATAGTAGGTATATAAAAATATGTGCCTATTCGAATGCAACGTTGTGTCAACATTTCAAAGCAATCGGAAAAGAGGTTTCAAAGATTTCCCTAAAAAAAACACATGAAAAACACAGTTTTATAAAAAAAACATGTTTTTCCCGTCACAGACGTGACATCTATATAGTATGTAAAAATATAGTACATAAAAACTCGCTTGGATGTGAATGGAAGGTTGTGTGAAAATTTCAAAGCAATCGGTGATGTACTTTCGGAGATTAGCGATTTGGAAGAAACGAACATTTTCATTTTTATTTATATCCTAGCTTTACCCGGCCACAGCAACCTTCCTCCTGTCTCCCAGTCCTCCCCACCATTCCCTATGCCCAATCCCCTCATCCTCCCAACCATTCCTCACTCACCCGTCCTCTCGTCCTTTCCACCAACCCCCACTCCTCTGTCACCTTGTCTTCCCCACCATTCTCCATTCCCCTATCCCCTCGTCCCCACCATCCCCAAACAGCCCCGTCCCCTCGTCCTCCCCACCATTACCCCTCCCCTGTCCTCTCGTCCTCCCCAAAATCCCCCACTCCTGTCCCCGTGTCCTCTCCAACATTTCCCACTCACTCGTTCGATGCATTCCCAAACGATCTGATGATCCTATCAGAAAATTAAGAACGTCAAATGATCTGATGTTCCTATCACTGAAATATAAAAAAGGTAAAAAAAAAACGAAATGAAAACCAATGAAAAATACAAAATTGACTATACTCAGGAAATGAATGGTATGGTAAAAAAACAGCTAAATTTCAATGCAGTGTCACACAAAATATATTAATCAAAATGAAAATAAATCGAAATGTATGAAAATTAAATTTATCAATGAAATCGGAAACATTGAAATGGAATCGTAACATATTTAGTATAGCATGAGTTGCTATTACGTGCAACAGATAGCACTGTTTTTCAAAAAAACATGTGTTTACAAGTCACAGGTGTGGCATCTATATAGTCGGTATATAAAAACATGCGTGTATGTGAATGAAAAGTGTATCAACATTTCAAAGCAATCGATGAAGAACTTTCGGAGATTTCAGCATGTGTTGCTCTTACGTCCAACAGATGGTGCTGTTTAAAAAAAGCACGATTTTTCCTGTCGCAGGTGTAGCATGCATATAGGAGGTGTATAAAAACAACACGCCTGTTCGAATGCAACGTTGTGTCAAAATTTTAAAGCAGTCGGTAAAGAGGTTTCGAAGATTTCCCTCCCATGAAAAACTCATAAAAAATACAGTTATTCAAAAGAAGCATGTTTTATCCCGTCACAGACGTGACATCTATATAATATGAATATAAAAGCCTGTTGACCAGACCACACACTAGAAGGTGAAGGGACGACGACGTTTCGGTCCGTCCTGGGCCATTATCGTGTCGATATCGACTCGACTTGAGAATGGTCCAGGACGGACCGAAACGTCGTCGTCCCTTCACCTTCTAGTGTGTGGTCTGGTCAAGTTACTTTAGCCACGTTATTGTGACTCATCGCCTGCATAAAAACCTGCTCGGATGCGAATGGAACATTGTGTGAAAATTTCAAATCAATGGGTGAAGAACTTTCTGAGATTAGCGATTTGAACAAACGAACATTTACATTTATATATATATATATATATATATATATATATATATATATATATATATATATATATATATATATATATATATATATATATATATATATATATGCCAGCAGTACCCGTCACGGCTGGGTACAGCTAGTATATATTTCTGTCCCCTGGAACCTTCCCTGTCCCCCAGTCCCCCCCACAATTCCCCTCTCACCCGTCTCCACGGCCTCCCCACCATCCCAAACTCCCCGTCCCCTCGTCCTTCTCCACCATTACCCCCTCCCTTGTCCCCTCGTCCTCACCACTTTTGTCGCTTCCGTGCCCTCGTCATCCCCACCATTAGCCACTCCCTCGTCCGATGCCTTCCCAAATGGTCTGATGTTCCCATCAGAAAATTATCTATCAGTATTGCTCTCATATCTGAATATTTAGGGTATTTATTGACAATATATTTGTATGACTTACTAACACCATATTTATTTTTGGATAAAACAGTCATAATTCGTTAGAATATGAGTAAAATATTGACACATGTTCAATAGTGTTAAAACATTTTGGATATATGATCGTTTACCTGCCGACCATAAAATAAGAATGTTATGTTTGTTGGTGGCTTTCATATAATCTAACATTTTATATAAGAATGGACGTGTGTACACTGAAGGAAAACTATCTGACAAATTCAATTGCAAATGTTGTTGTTCATCATATACAGCTAATGTATTATCAAAATAAAAAACGAGAAGAACAGGTGCCCTCTTTTCCTCATTAAGTATCGTACATATTAAAAAAAAACATATCTTGAGAAAAATCTTCAGTATCTAAGCTCTTTTTACTATTAAAATAATTATTACTATTATTATCGTCGTTGTTTACTGGTGACAATATATTACTAGCAGTTACAGTAGTATTATTAATATCACTAGTAGTAACAGTAGTAGTAGCAGTAGTATCATTAGAAGCATCATTAGTAGTAGTTATATTAGAAGGAAAATATGACAAAAGTTGATATGTATTCATGTTCCACGACATTGTATTTTAATGTGTTTAAATTTTATTTTTTATTTTAAATAATCTATTTACTTAATTGTCTAACAAGGTAACAATAGGTAACATTGGATGACCAAATAATGTCGAAGGTATATCTTTTATTACTTCCTCAATGAAATGTTTGTTAGAGTGCCGCATTTTTTCGGTGGGAAGTATATTTTTCTCGAGTAAGCATTTTAAATGAATCATAGCATGGACGATAAGAACACAGATATTAAGAGCTGACATTCCCATTTCTTGTAGACTACTCTTGAACATTTCTCCATTAGACACATTTACAAATGTGTTATATAAAATACGATGTGAACCTAACACTTTATATCGCTTATCTGCTCCAGGCATAACCAAACTGTAGGCATCTAAGCCACTTACCAGAGACCGGTCATTATTCCTGTTTAATGAATTTTGTCATCATCTATAATTGTTTTATAAATGCTTTGTAATTCATTTATTGAATAAACAATATACACATTATTAGTAATATGGTCAAAGTAGAGATTAATATATTCACAATCTTGAGGATGGAGGAGTATTCCACTTTGATATCGATTACCCTCTAATGCCAAATTCAAAATTTCAGTATTTACTTCCATTCTACTCTCCTCAAAATCGACAAAGAGATAATTTACTGGGGGTGATTTTTATTTTTTTTTTATTTTCAAACCAACCATCAAACAAAAAATAATCAGCAGATCCAAATAAATTTTCAATTGTTCTAGATGTAAGTTGCTGAGCCACATGTCCCATAAGCCTAATCCAGTTATGATAAACTTTATTTGTAATAAATTGGGCACTTTCATGGGTATATATTAGAGCCATGATTGGCTCAGCTTTGATAATGATACTTTTACCTAGACACTCTTCAATATACTGTAAATGTCTTTCTACTCTAGCTAAGCGTGTTCTTTCCTCTAAATCATAATCATCAATATAAACATCTTTATTAAGGTTGTTTTTTTCGTTTTTCATATGACCATCTGTGTTTACACGATTTGCGTCGCTGGAGGGTAAGAGTCCAGCTGCTGTTTTGACATATGACATACGTTGTTGCTGCTTTCTTCCGTATTGATTTTGTTCATTATTTCTTTCTCTAGTTGTTGTTGTTGTTTTAGCTTCTGTTGTTGCAATTCTTTGTTTTTTTCTACAATTAATATAAGATTTTTCATTATCACCGGTGCTGTAGATTTCTCCTTTTGTGGAGAAATTGGACATCGACTCAAGACTTTCTGTTTCTTCTTCTTCTTCCTCTTGTTTTTCTCTTTTTTTTTAACTTGTTAGTGTCAAATGTATTATTATGCATTGTTACTTTTTTAATTATTTTTAACTACTTTAAATTTTATTGTATTTATAAATACATTCTTTCATGTTCAACTCATTTTCTTGGAAAAGCATCTCAAATATCTTCATCTTGTTGTGTAATTCTTAAAAATTTTGGGGGTCCCCCAATGTCGAACGAGAGATTTAGATGACACCAGCAGCGGAGACGGAGGTAAAATTTTAATATTTTTCAAAAATAATAATAACAAAAAATATAATAATAATAATCTGATGGCTAGCTTATCAACTACGGATATTTTAAAATTACTCGAGGACCAGAAACGGCAAAATGTCATTACGCATTTGCTAGACTTGTACAATCCAAGAAATGATGGAACTGGAAACAAGGACCTGGATGAGTTTCCGCTGGTATATGATTCAATGTTTTATAAGTTTATCGTATATATAAAAGAATTCAAATCTAAATTAGGTAGTAATATTGCTATTATTGAAAAATATAGTAAACAGTGCTTATCATGTTCCCCTCAATATATATTAGGACATTACCTTATGGGTGATACAAATATTAATAGATATTATCAAAAATTTCAGCAGAAACTAGGTGATATTGGTCAGGTTTCGGCTAGTTTTCGGCTGGTAATATGGTAACCCCTAATTTGGATTATACGATGTGGATTAGGTCTGAAGATTTACAACTCAATCGTATATTAATTGGTCAATTATATCTGACAGTATCACAAATGCGTCATTTAATAAGTCAGTCACCGTACCGAGTTCATCAAATATTAGGTTTCAGTGATGTTACCACACCTTCGAAATTTGAAAAACTGGTTAACCAGGAAAATGCTGCTCAATTCTTTGATTTTATTGTATTTCTTCATAACCCTCAAACTGTTCTTGAAAAAGACATGATATATATTACCGAAAAAATAGTATATTGTAAAAATTAATAAAAAAAGAAAAGAAAATGTTTAATAAAAAATAGTTAATAACTTTTTGGAGCCAAACTTCTGATTTTTATTCTGGTGTGTTGAGAATAATAATAATATTGAAGGAATTTGCTTCTGATTAACTCTTAATTGCTTACTTTTGTTTTTTTATTTGTCTTTGGTTCTATTATTTGACCTCCCTTCAAAGTCGACTTGGTCAAGAAAAGCTTGTCTAAGTATCGCTGAGTCGCATCAGCCCATATGCGCTTGGGGTTTGGTTCTCCTGGTCGTTCTCTTGCAGGGAACTGGTGATTTCCCTTTGATCAGATGGTGTATATTCCTGTTTCCATTCGTACTGACCCACTACCATCGCTACTAACATCACCATCCCATATTGAGGATGATACCACCAGTATCATCCTCAATATTCTCATAAATAGTTATTCTTCTCGATATTTTCAATAATCTTTTCTGTCTCTTAACAACTACCTAGTTGAAGTAGCTTCCAGGCCCTACCTGGGAAATAATAATGTTATTCAATTAATAGTTGTAATTTTTTATCAGTTATAACAAATTTGAATTATTGCAAACACCTTGTATTCAGTAAGGCAAAAAACCACTCAAACAACTAATATTTTTACCATTGGTAATTTATAATTTAGATCATTAGGTAAGATTCATGAAGAATGCTTTATATATCCTCTGAACACTATGGGTCATCATTAGTTATCTCTTTGATTACTAACGCTGGTACCATCTACATCCTGCTATGTCACCTTTCGTTGTTTCTACACAAATACACTCTACTTTCATAAATAAATACTTAACAAATATATGATGCTTAATTGCCCCTAGTAGATATATGGCCTATGAACCCAGTATAACATTTCATTTAGAGATTGAACCTGGCAATGTATTTCTTAACCCACCCCACTTAATTATGTACTGTACCTCCATATAACTAAACTCGAAGGCTAGGTCAACAATATTTCTTTCAAAGTTGAAATAACTTTTAACACACAATCTTTACCGAGTGTGAGATAAAAATTATCTATCATATGTGTATATAATTAACTCATTTTTTTATATACTTTTTTTTAAAGAAAGTATAGTATATATATATTTATATATTCACTTAAATATAATTACTTAACATTTTATTTTAAAGATTGAGACGTTCACTATTTATTTCTGAACCAACCTTATGAATAACCCTCCCCCCCCAAAAAAAAATGATGGGTATAATTTATTTTCT
This sequence comes from Procambarus virginalis, assembly GCA_020271785.1. Taxonomy (NCBI): domain Eukaryota; kingdom Metazoa; phylum Arthropoda; class Malacostraca; order Decapoda; family Cambaridae; genus Procambarus; species Procambarus virginalis. The sequence continues at coordinate 25,998 of WNGS01159533.1, forward strand.
TTCACTAATATTCTTATTTATATGTACGGTAATTATTGATGGCGATACAATACAAAGAAAAAGAAAGTTATTTCACTATGGTATAACCAGACAAAAAAATATATATCATCATTAGAATGGTACATTGATCAGGCTGAAAGTGATGATGTGTTAGATAATAATCCCTTATTAATTTTATCAACCTTTGGACACCATCAGGATGACAATCATCATCAAGCCTGTAAAGTGTGGGAAGGTATGAAACTAAGTCAGTGTTGTATATATTTACCGTCTCCCTTATATTCTAAAGAAGGTAATGAAATATTACCAGCCAGTGCCTCCTGGCAGGATGGATATTGGTGTGAAATATCTCCTACTACTCCCACAATAATACCTACAGTTCCAGTATGTCCAACCACATTAGGTAAATTAATATGGCAAGATTACCAATTTCTATGTGAGTGTACAACTCGTGGATTATTTAGTGGAAAGCATTGTGATCAACCCACGAGTAAACTTACTCGGGATAATGGATGTAGAAAAGTTGGAAGGATTCATGATCTGAATATTATAGATATATCTAAATTCAATCCAGTCAAAGAAGGTATATGTGTGGAATGTTCTGCTCCCAAAACGGTACCAAAAATAGAAGGAATGGAACCTTCTTGTGTCCATATTCACCTTAATTCTTCATCTTAAAACTCCACTAAACCGAGTAGTAGTAGTAGTAGTAGTAACCCCTTTTATAAAACAAATGTTCCTTCCGATACCAAGGCATCTTGTGTGTACGACGCATTGAATCCAAATAACCAGAATGAACTTAATAAATACGTAGAGGGATATGGATGCTCATGTGACTATTACAGTGGCTACGTTGAGGCTCTAATTCCTACATTGGTTGGCCTGTTTAGTGAAACAAATTTGATTAGTAATGCCTGTGTGAAAATTAGCCATAACACCAAGGATTCTCAGCGAGTTGATTTGGCTTCTTATACGCTGTAGAATGGTGGCAAACCTTTACAGACTCACACTTACTATGAACTCGAACCCCTTTTCCAGCCTCTGATGTCTCAAGCCAAGTCAAAATTAAAGATTGATGTGGAATTTATTATAGATCAACCGTCTATAGCAAAGGTGCACGCTTGTGATTGGATGAATCGTCACATTAAGGCCGATCCACACCAAAAGCTCTTGCGTTTGAGACACGACGAACGAGGAGATGACTGATCTGTTGTTCATAAGACTAATTTGATTAATCATTATAGGCGCCGTCAGGAAACTTATCCCCTTTATGCCTACCGACTAGCAGTTAGTCTGGGATATGAAGCTAAAAAAATTTATGAGACGACTGATGATCATCGATTTTCTAATGCAATTTAGGACCATCCGATTGTGTTCAGTCTTTACTCAGATAGTATTTGGCATGAACTTACCACCCTTAATCCCTTGGGTGTAACTGAGGGATGGTATTTTGGTTTAACTATGCTCACTCAACCAGGCCACAAAGTTCGGTTAGATTCACGTGGACAATTTAAGAACCTGGGAGAGGTTGCACCTAATGTGGTAAATATGATCATCCCAGAAAGTGCAGAACCCTTCTTATTACAGGTAAATGTACCAAAAGCTGTGATCTTTTTCACCCAGAACTATGCAAGAACTCTTTAAATAAGAATGAATGTTCCAACACAGAATGTTCAGCTTTTCACATAAAAGGTACCAAGCGAATAAGACCGACAAACCACCTCGATGAAAGCAGCAACAACACTATTCACCAGGATGATTTTTTTAGCAAGAGAAGAAGGAGAAGAATGGCTAAAAATGTCCAAACTCTACCACCAACTCGGTCAAATGCTAGAGAGGACGCAAACACAGTGGCTTCCTTACCAGAGCCTCAGATATTAACACCAAGTAAAGCATCCAGCACTTCCACAAATATAACATCATTTTTATTTGCCAACATTCAGGGCATAAAAACATGCAAATGTAACAATGTACACTTCATAGAAGGCCTCTTAAACGAGGCAAATGCAGTGTTTACTGCCCTAACAGAAACTCACACCAAGGACTACCATGATGGTGAAATATGGATTTAGGAGTACAATCTTTTAGGATGTGACAGGGAACACAGGCTACAGGGTGGGGTCAGCCTCTACATCAAGGACACACTCATCTGCACTGAGCTGCTAAACACCACAAATGATATGGTGGAGGTGCTGATAATCAAAATAGAGATCTTAAATATAGTTATTGTCCTTGTATATAAGTCACCAGAGGTAAATCATCAGCAATTTAAAGACCAACTAATGAAAATAGAACACTGCTTGGAAAACCTCACAAATCCACCCCCAAACATCATCCTGCACGGAGACTTCAACCTACGGCACCTGAAATGGAAGAACCTTGCCAATACAGTTATATCAGTTAGAATACCAGGGAGTAGCCTAATTGAACAGGCACATGCAAATGACCCGCTACGGATGTGTGACAGGTTTGCCTTAAACAAGCAAATAGTAGAACCAACTAGGAAGGAGAACACGCTGGACCTCATTTTTACTAATAATGATGAATTCATCAGGAAAATAATGATTACAAATACTTGTTACTCAGATCACAACTTCAGTGAGGTTCTGACAAGCATGGGGAATAGACCTTCAAAACCAGTCCAGATTCCTGGTGGAGGAGATTCAAGCAAATTCAACTTTAATAATAAACAGATAAACTGGGAGCAAATAAACCAAGACTTTGCAGAAATAAGCTGGGAAGAACAGCTACAAAATGCAAACCTGAACCAGTGCCTGGAAAAAATAAGCTCAGTAGCACTAGAAATATGCTCAAACCGTATACCTCTAAGAATAAAGAGGAAGAGATGCTGATTGGAATGGGGACTTCGTTCCCTCTATAGGCGAGGAAAACGAATCATGGAACAACTTGAGAGTCGCACCCTATCTCAAGATTGGCGAAGAAGGTTAGGTAGAGAAATGGAAACAATTGAACTAAAGCTACAAGAATCATGCAAAACCCAGAAGAGGCAAAGAGAGCAAAAGGCCATCAGCGAAATAGAGAGAAATCCGAAATATTTTTTCTCCTATGCAAAATCATGATAAAAAAACACATTTAGCATCGGTTCACTGCGAAAGGGAGATGGAACTTTCACAGATGACAACAAAGAAATAAGCAAAATACTGAGGAATCAGTACTACTCTGTTTTCAGCGAGCCATTAAACACACTGAAGACTGATATCCCAAATGAATTTTTCATGGATATGACACCAACATCAAATCATATATCGGATGTCACCCTATCCCCACTGGATTTTGAAGAAGACATAGACAGTATGCCTATGCACTCTGCACCAGGCCCTGATTTTTGGAACTCCATATTCATCAAGAACTGTAAAAAAACACTTTCGCAGGCCTTCACATTCATTGGAGACAAAGCCTACATACTGGCGTTATCCCTGACATACTAAAAACAGCAGAGATAGCACCAATCCATAAAGGAGAAAATAAGGTAGAGGCCAAAAATTACAGACCAATAGCATTAACATCACACATCATAACAAATTTTGAGAGAGTGCTACGAAGTAAGATCACAAAATACATGGAATCACAGCATCTCCTTAACCCCGGACAACATAGTTTCAGAACTATCACAGTTGCTGGACCACTATGACATGGCACTAGATGCCATGGAAGACAAACAAAACGCTGATGTAATTTACACAGATTTCGGAAAAGCCTTCGACAAATGTGACCATGGTGTTATTGCACATAAAATGCGTTTAAAAGAAATTACAGGAAAAATATAGGCAGGTAGATCTATAATTTCCTGACTAATAGAACCCAATGTGTAATAGTCAACGAAATAAAATCCTGTCCATTAACTGTGAAGAGCTTAGTCCCCCAGGGTACTGTGGTTGCTTCAATACTTTTTCTCATCCTCATATCGGACACAACCCATAACACTGTATCATTCTTTACAGAAGACACTAGGATTATTATGAGAGTAGACAACATAGAGTACACATCAAACCTCCAATCAGATGTAAATCAGGTCTTTCTATGGGCTACAGAATATAATATGGTGTTTAACGAAGATTGGTTCCAGCTCATGCGCTACGGAAAAATGGAAAATATAAAAACGGAAACCACGTACAAAACGTGGTCTAATTATAACATAGCACGAAAAGGCAATGTAAAGGATTTGGGTGTACTTGTGGTAAAACTCCAGGCAGTATATCCCCTTTTAATTGACTTCAATAAAATAAAGTTAATCTTATTTATATTCTTAGTAAGTAAGAATTAATTGAGTGGACTGTATGTACTTGTTAAAACTGCCTGAAATTAACTCACATACCTAGGGGGACAATTTGTAGCTTAAACCACTAAGATGGTTCCTTCTTAAACTACCAATTGTTTACCTAAGTTTAATTTTATATCATACCACATATGGTGGTCTAATCTACTATTATTTCAATAATTATTACTAGTTATGAACACTACTTCTACAATAACTAGAATGGGCTTAGCTGAGCTTGTAGTATGGGCCTGCTAAGGCTGTGTAGTTTTAGCATCAAATGGGTGTGGCCCTGCGCCTCTGGGTGCCACGTAATGGCGGCTGTGGGAGGCTACAAGCGTTGGCAAACAGCTAGGTTAATTATGTGTATGGGCCAACTGTCTGTACAGCATCTTGCTATTCCAAATCACAATTTACCTGTATGGAATACAAGGAGTTAATAACAGTTCCCTAAATATATCTATTACAGGTGTGACATGAAATGTGAGGGCTGTAAATTGGGGAACACTCACATTGTGGTGGTGTTATTCATTCATTGTAACCGCCTCTACCCATTGAATCAAAAATGTGCACAAAGTTGATATACAATACTTGGCAAGACAGATACGGTCGTTGCTGTGATGTTGATAGGCTGTGTTGCTGGTTGTTGACATGTAAATTGGTGTCTAGTTAGTTACACCAGCTCTGGAGCCATGTACAGTGTAGGGCTGTAGTTTGTTATTGTTGTTGTGTGAGAGCAGCGTCAGTAATTTACTCTGGCTTTGTGTACTGTTCCAATGTTCTGTTGGTTCTACCACTAAAGTAATTCTACATTAACAAGGGAATCAAGCTACATTTTGGTGTTAGTAATTATATTCAGTCTTGTTGAGTACTTTTTTGTTCAACTTAGACATTAAACTGCTATACAAACAGTATTATAATTTGTAAATATACGGCGACGTCGATGACATCACAGAGTCTCCCATTTTCTATCCTGAAGGGAATACAGACTAAGGGAGACTATGTTATTATCTGTGTGTGTGTGTCAGATTCCCGACATAATTCCGGGGGGGAAGAACACGGGTCGAAGTCCCGGTAATGACTGCGATCACTTTATTCTTCTCCTTCAGAATTATAGTGATGCTTTAATTTGAGTTTACATTGTTGTGGTGCAGTCCTTTGGGGACGTATGTCCCGTACTTGTGTATCGGGTGCTGGAAGTCGTTGAACTTCTTCTTTCCTTGCCAGTTCTAAAGGAACTAATTTCTCTAAAGTTTTGAGAGTAGTGTTGTCTCGGCATTTTACTTTCACTATTCTCAAGATGCTCTGGCTGTCTGGATGAACAGAGACTATTTGACCTATAGGCCACTCTGAGCGTGGTCCATCACTATCCACCAGAACTATGTCACCAGGATTCAAGTTAATTCTGTTGTAGGGGTTGTTTGCCCCGTAATGATACTCTCTCAGAGCTGTAAGGTATTCTCGAGTCCATACGTTATTCCACCGACTTATCACCCTTGATAGATGTTTGAAACGTTGAACCAAATCACTTTCTTGGACATATGAAGGATCCTCTGGTTCCTCGTCCGTAAGGGAAACAAATGTTTTGAGAGGTCTCCCATACATCAAATGAGCTGGACTTAATGGCTCACGCTGCAAAACATCATCAGAGAGGTAGGTAAGTGGTCGGTTATTAACTCGTGCTTCTATCTCTATGACTACGGTTTGAAGCTCCTGTAGGTCAATCTTTTGGCGGTGTAGGGTTTTCCGTAGAGAACGTTTCACCGTACCAATCATGCGTTCATAGAAGCCTCCGTGCCATGGTGCTCTGGGAGGTATGAATTTCCATTGGCACTGCCGTTGATTTAGGGCAGTGCGTACCTTTGGGTGTGTCCAGATGTTCCTCAGACATGCTTCTCCTGCCACTAAGTTGGACCCATTGTCTGAGATCATTAACTTAGGACAGGATCTCCATGAAGCAAACCTGCGAAAAGCCTGTAAGAATGCCTCGGCACTCATATCGGGAGTCACTTCTAGATGGACTGCCCTTGTTGTGGCACAAGTAAAAAGACAGATGTAAGCTTTTACTGGTTTCTTGTCTTTAGTGCCTGTCAGTGTTAGTGCTCCTGCAAAATCTACTCCTGTTGTCTCAAAGGGACGAATATGTACAACTCGTTCCTTCGGAAGTGGAGGAGGGCCAGGATATGGACACACTCTGGCATCGTATCTCCGGCAAATAACACAGGATTTGATTAATGATTTTACTGTCTGTCTACCTTGGGGTAGCCAGTACTGTTGTCTTAAATCCGTGAGAGTATCTAATACCCCACCATGCAGAGTGCAGTATTTGTGTATATGTAACACAATTAGTTTGCTTACTATGTGGTGACAAGGGAGCAAAATTGGAGTTTTTGCTTCCAGATCTATGTCAGCGTGCTGTAAGCGGCCTCCGCATCTGATTATGTTTTAATTGTCAGTGTCTACCCAGAGACCCAGATCATGTTGTAGCTTCTTTGGCACATTGTCAAATTCTGTCCCGAATGTGTCGATCTGAGCTCTTTTGACCCAGTACCTTAGGGCACTAGGCAATTTATGCTTGATTCCTATTTTCTTCAGAAAATCAAACACTACTTGGGTGACACCTATAAGTTTGTTCAGTTCAGAGTACCGAGTAGGATCAATTACCAAAGTCCGAGGTGGTTCTGGGTTCTCAATGGGAACAGTGACATTGGTCACAATGACTTGTGGCTTTTGTTCAGGCCACTGGTCGCTGATTAGCAACTGAAGTCCATTGAACCACATCTCTGCCTTTGTTAATTGCCGTAAAGTCAGGCCTCGGGAGAGATAGTCAGCTGGATTCTCTTTGGTGGGTACATATCTTAGTTTATACCCTGCTGACAACTCTCGTATTTCCTTAACGCGGTTACTCACGTAAGGATTCTTACTGTTATTGTTCTTAACCCACTGTAGCACTGCCTCATTATCTGACCAAACTACTGTTTCTTGAAAGTGGATGTAGCTTAAGGCCTTGATCAGATAATGAGCCAATCTTACACCTAGCAGTAAGGTTGTTAATTCCAGTTGTGGCAGTGATCTTTTCTTTAAAGGTGCCACTCTGGCCCTTGATGTGAGCAAATTGGCTTGCCCATTTGAGACCAGGTAAGCTATTGTGCCATAAGCCTTTCCTGAGGCATCACAAAATACATGTAGCTTAATTGGTTCTTTTTCATTTACTACTGTGTTCCGAGGGAACTTGACAGACTCTAGGGTACTTAAATCTTTTACTAACCCTTGCCATTTTTCTTGTAAGGCAGGTGTCAGAAGATCATCCCAGCCTATCTTTTGTTGCCAACATTCCTGTATTATCAACTTCCCATTAATTAGGATTGGACTTAATAGTCCTAATGGGTCGAAGGGTTTGCTGACTTGTGATAGTAATTTTCTCATTGTTAAGTTAGTAGTATTTGGCTCCACCGACTTGATTGTCAACTGATCAGTTGTCGTGTTGCATTTGACACCTAGTACCTTTGTCATCTCGGGTACCTGGTAGTCGGGAAATTCAGTTGCGATCAGTTGATTTAATTTGTCATTGTTAGAGACCCAAGACTGGAGAGGCATATTGGCTCCGATTAATTCTCGATTGGCCTCATGGTATATGTCCAACAGTTTACTTTCACTGTTGGTTGTTCCTTGAAAATTATCCACATACAGGTTTTTGCTAATTTCCGTTTTGTTCGGGCTATCGGACTTCTTCAAGTGCGTATCCAAGGTAGCTTGGAGCAGAAAGGGAGATGACGTGGCCCCAAACAAGACGGATGCAAACCGGTAAGTGATTAATTCACTGTTCGGATCGTTAGGATCCTTAATCCATAGGAACTTTGTGTAGTTCCGGTCTTCTTCTTGAACACCTACCCTAAGGAATGCCTTACTGATGTCGGCCGTATATGCATAAGTCCCAATTCGGAACTTTAACAGCACGTCGTAAAGCCTTTGTGTTAGGATAGGGCCAGTTTGAAGGCAGTCATATAACGAAACACTACTCAGCCTCGTTTTAGCACTGCAATTAAATACTATCCGTAATGGGGTAGTAACAGAATTCTTCTGTTCAGGATGGTGTGGCAGGTAGTGACCTTCCTTTGGGTTATCATTTGTAACAACTTCGATAAATTTTTCATCGAGTTGCTTCTGTATTATTTCATGGTACAACTTCAAGTTCTCAGGTTGTCTTTGTAAGCGCAACACCTATGATCTCAATTGATTTTGTGCCATAAAATGGTTGACGGGTAGCTGAGGGTGATTCAGCTTCCATGGTAACCTGACCCAGTATTGATTATCTCTGTAGATAACTGAGTCCAGGTATTGTTTGTAAGTCCAGTCATCATCTGGGCTAGGTTGTTCAGGGACAATGCCGAGAGTTGCCAGGTCCCATAACTTATGTACAGGGGGATCAAGCTCTTCCTCGGACATGTCTCTGAGTTGCAGTGGAGACTGGTCTCCTAGTCATGCAACCATTACTGGGTTGGCATGTTGGTGGTCTACAGGTGCGGGTTGTTTTAGCCGTAATACTGGGCCTGTTAGCAAATAGCCACCTGCAGATGGTAACACGTTCATACCGTGTTTGTCTTCCTTTCCTTTGATAAACTTATGGTAGACATCTGATCCTGTGGTGTCTGTGTATAGCTGAGATAGTCTTGGTAGTAAGGTTGATGTAAAGTCATTCCTGGTTACTGACTTTAATACTTAAAAGACGATTACATGATAGAGTAGCTCCCAAGCTTGGCAGGCGTCCTGTGTTTTGTTTACCTCCTCTAGTGGCGTCCAGCCGCCGCACATAGAAAACGGATGGTACCATTTTCTGTGAACATGACATCCCTCCTTTTCTTTAAAAAGAATGAATACAGGATGTCTACCATGCTTGTAGCACAAAGCAAAGTTATTGACACAAAGTAAGTTATTAACATATCAAGAGATATTGCATACATTTAACATTAATTAAACACACAAAGAATTTAAACAATCTTTACCACAAAGGATTTCAATGTTAAAAATACATATGCAATGTTAAACAAACATGAAAGAAACTGTAATACAAAGTTACAAAATATTGAATGAGAGATCTGCATTATTCAAACAATATTAAATTTAGTTCAGCATAACAAGTAAATACTTTGCATTCCATAGGAACACAATTAATCATCATATCGTGTAGGGCGTTTAACATGACGTTTTGGACGAGAGCCCTTAAATACAAAAATATCCCTCGATGAATTGTTTATCGAGTTATAACTCATTTTTCTTTTTCTTTTGCACGACTTTGCACTTCATCATTTTCTACACTATTTGGAATCACTTTGAAATAAGCCATATTACGTGTTATACTATGATCTCTATTACTCGCTGTTACCATAGTTCCTTTTACACTAATCACTTTATATGGTTTTGTATCATACGGCATATCTAGCTTTCCCTCTTTTTTCTTTTTAACGAGAACAGTATCTCCAACCTTTATGAATTGTTCCTTTGCACGTTGATCATGAGCAATTTTCATTTTGCCCTTGGCTAGTGCATCCTTCTGAGCGAGACGTTTATCCGTTACCTTGGCTGGCATGACAGGTAGTGCGATTCTCATAGGACGTCCAAATAAAAGTTCGCCAGGCGACTTGCCCAGTGTTCCATGCGGTGTTGCACGGTAGTTCCTGAGAAAAGCATACATAGCTTGTTTCCAGGATCGTCCTTCGGCATGAGCACAGCGTACAGCTTTCATGAGAGGTTGCATGAATCTCTCTACTTCTCCATTTGCTTGAGGATGTAGTGGCATCACACGGCGGTGTTTGAATCCAATATGCTCAGCAAAGTTGACAAAGTCTTGTCCATTAAATGGCGGTCCATTGTCCGTCTTGACAACTTCAGGAATGCCAAAGTTTGAAAAGATCTTGTCGAGTTTCGGGATGACAGCCTTTGCAGATGTGGAAGTGATGATTTCTACTTCTGGATAACGTGAGTGATCATCAATGACTACCATCAAGTACTCTCCAGTTGGTAGCGGTCCACAGAAGTCCATCGATACTTCCATCCATGGTGCAGCAGGTAGTGGTGAAGGTTGTAGAGGTGTTGGTCTTGAAGTATCCACTGCAGCTTGGCAAGGGACACAGGCATCATGCATGTCCTTAGCTTGACGATCAATGCCAGGAAACCACACCTTTTCTCGTAGCAGCTGTTTGGTCCTTACAAGACCTTGGTGTCCTTGATGTGCAAGCTTCAGAGCACGTTGCTGGAGAACAGCTGGAATGACGATACGAGTACCTCGCAGCACGGTGTCGCGTTGTTGCGTAACACTTAATTCTGTCTGGATGCGTTCAAGTGCTTTGAATGCATCTTGGTCAACTCCTGAGGGTGGGATGCGTGGAAACTTTTTCTTAGTCAATGCATCCACTGTTGCTTGCAGAGTTGGGTCCTCTAGGGTTGCAGTACGTATTTCATCAAGAGTGAGAGCCTTAGGGACTGCATCACAGGTTACAGAGTGTACATATTCCTCGGCAACTTGCTGATGCTTGGTGATGGTGAAACTGTTGGCAGGATGTCGACTGATGTAATCAGCGGGATTGCCTGCACCTGGCTTGTATTTCACCGTAAAGTTGTATGGTTGCAGACGAAGAGCCCATCTCTCAATGCGAGCTGGTGGTTTGGACTTTGGATTATTGAAGATGGTCTCCAACGGTTTGTGGTCAGTGACTATCGTGGTAAAGGGTGCACCAAGCAGATACACATTGAAGTGTTCACAGCCCCATACAAGAGCAAGAGCTTCCTTCTCTGTCTGACTGTATCGTTGCTCAACATCTGTGAGAGAACGGCTGGCATAGGCAATTACTACTCTTGAATCTGGTTGACCAGGTTTGTGTTGGGCTAACACAGCACCTAAACCAACAGGACTAGCATCCACCGTTAACTCAGTGTCCATTGATGGATCAAAGTATGCAGCAGTCGCATTTTCTACTAGTGCATCTTTCACAGCATCAAATGCATTTTGCTCGACATCGCTCCAGTACCATGATGCATTTTTCTTCAGGAGCTCACGTAGAGGCTTCGTAATGGTAGCAAAATCTGGAATGAAGCGAGAACAGTAGTTTGCCATTCCCAGAAAACTATGTACTTCAGTGGATGTTGAAGGAGGTGCAGCATTCTTGATATCTGCAACTTTCTTTGGATCTGGAGACAGACCTTTGTCACTAAGTACATGTCCAAAGAATTCAATTTTATGTTGATTGAACTCACACTTTGCTCGGCTTAGCGTCAAATTCTTTTCTCGTAAGCGTTGCAATGTTGCACGAAGAGCTTTGTCGTGTTCAGCTTGGGTACGGCCATAAACAATGATGTCATCAGACATGTTGTCAGCATTAGGTATATCTTGCAATACCTGGCTGATGATGTGCTGGAATACTTCAGCAGCACTGTTAATACCAAAACTCAGGCGCTTGTACCTATACAGACCTCGATGTGTCGTAAACGTTGTGATGAATCGACTCTCATCATCAAGTTCAAGCTGATGATAGCCCTTGTTTAAATCTAACTTGCTGAATACAGTTGCACCATTCAAGCGGTATATCATATCATCTACAGTGGGTGTGGGATGGCGTTCACGTATTATTGCCTTGTTGGGAACACGCATGTCTACACAAATGCGTATCTCATCTGGATTCTTCGGCTTTGGTGGAGTGACAATTGGGCTTACCCATGGTGTTGGGCCTGTTACCGGTTCAATGATATCTAGTTCTATCAGCCTATCCAGTTCGGCATCGACTTTCTTGCGAGTATGGAATGGTTGTCGGCGATGTGGTTGGGCAACTGGAATTACATCTGGGTTGATATGCAGATGTACCTTGCTATCAGTATAACAACCTATGGATTTAAACCGATCAGAAAATTCAGCAACAATAGCATCAACATTGTTTGCAGATTCCACTGCTACAGCATTAGAAAGCTGAAGTAGCCCCAATTTGGTTGAAGTCTTGTAACTGAGTAAAGACTCCTTTGCATTCCTAACAACATGGAATGTAGTAATGAGCATTGCATTCTTTGACTTAATCTCTGCAGTGAAAGTTCCAATCACTGGTAAGGCTACCTTTGAAGCATAGGCAGTGGCTTTGCCATTATAGTTTTCAAGCTTTGGTAACTGTTTTTTAAATTTCTCATAGTGGCACTCAGCAATGGTGTCAATGTTTGATCCAGTGTCAATGAGAATTTTGAGACAAATGCCAGCAATGTATACTATAGTCTCTGGGTTGTTTGGAAGATCATTCCATTTTGTGATTGATTGTACTCCATAAATATAATCACATTCACTGTCATCTGAGACTGGTTGTAATGAAATGTTGTCTTGTATATTATTAACATTCTTGATTTGAGGTGCAATATTGTGTTTGCCACCTCGACTCCTATGACTTGATCCTCGTACATTGCTTTTATTTATTGATTGTGGTTTCTTTAGTGCGGAACGACACATAGCACCAAAATGACCTAGTTTTCTACACTCATAGCACTTCTTACCTTGTGCAGGACAAACATTATCTTGGTGTGGGTAGTCTCCTCCACAATTGTAACATTTATTATTGACACCCTCTGATGTGAGTCGTTGTGACTGCTTGAGTCTTGTTCCATGACTCCAGTTGTGATGTGGTTCTCGGCTCAATTTAATGTTAGGTTTGGCATGATATCTTCTACGATCATGGTGTACTCCCTGAACCTTACATACTTCATGACTGTTAGTAACAGTGGCAGAACCGTTGTTGGCACTGCACTCCATGGCACGAGCATCACGTGCAGCATCTTCCATTCGACGAGCCATATCCAGTATCTTGTTAAGAGAACTTTCATCATCAACAAGTTCTAGAGCTCTTCGACGAAGACGTGTAGATGTGCATGTTTCAATTATTTGCTGTTTGATTTCTTTGTCAACATCAGCAAACTCACAATGGGCTGCTAAACCCTGCAGACGTGTATGGTATTGATCAACAGTTTCATTAGAGAGTTGTTTTGCTCTCCTGAAATGCATAATTTCCATAGCAGTATTTTGCCTTGGTTTGAAATGCTCAGTTAATTTGGCCTTGGCAGTGTCATAATCTTTGGCACCACCAGTGTCTTTCAGTGTATCAAAGATGTCACAAACTCTATCACCTGCATAGTGAAGTAGAAAGGCACGCATTCTTTCAGCACTTTTGATATCAGAAACTATCAACAAATTTTCAAACCTTTTAAGCCATTTGACCCACCTCTGTGACAGGTTTGTCTGGTCACAGTCAAGATCAAATGCAGGAAACTGAGGTATATTTGCCATTTTTACTGAATAAATTTAAACTTATCACTTAAAATATTCCTCAGAATATATAACACTTACTGCACTGTATATGTTATTTAAGAATTCACTGTAATTACTTTAATTTTGCAAAGCACACAAGCATTTTAATGCAAAAGTTCACAACAGTGCACAACACAGCAGCAACTGACTTCTTACCTAGCCCTTGTGTACATGTGTTGTTCCTACTCACAGCAACACAGCAGTTGTTAGCAGTTGGTACAACAGTTGGTACAGCAGTTGTCAGCAGTTGGTACAGCAGTTGTCAGCAGTTGGTACAGCAGTTGGCAGCAGTAGGCAGCAGTTGGTTCACAGCGTGAAGAATTTTGTAGCACGGAGCGTCGTTTCGTAACCAAAACATCGGGTTTTGTACACTGCATCAAAGCGTCGTTTCGTACACAGCGTCGGCAGATTCCTCTCTCACAGCAACAATCAGCACAGCTTGGGTAGCACACAGCATTGGCCAGCACACAGCAACGGCCAGCACACAGCAACGATCAGCACACAGCAACAGTCAGCACACAGCATGGGGTTGCATACAGCATCGGGTATGGTGCTCACAGACAGCTTCTCCTTCCTCCTCTGGGCGAGACAGCATGCTCCTTCCTTGTGTTTTGTTGAACAAAATACCTGCGTTCCCAGTTCATCCTCGTCGCCAGTGTGGTGTCTGTGTATAGCTGAGATAGTCTTGGTAGTAAGGTTGATGTAAAGTCATTCCTGGTTACTGACTTTAATACTTAAACTGATTACATGATAGAGTAGCTCCCAAGCTTGGCAGGCGTCCTGTGCGCTATTGTTTACCTCCTCTAGTGGCGTCCAGCCGCCGCACATAGAAAATGGATGGTACCATTTTCTGTGAACATGACAGTACCCTCTCAGGCTCGTGGGGTGGGCGACCAAGCCCCCGAGTTGGCCTGTATTGGAAGACCGGGCTCTGTAGCCCCCGCTGCGTTAGGCCCCGACCTTGCTCCTCCTTTGACCATCCTGACTTCTTCCCCCAGCTCTCCTCCCTCCTCTGTGGTTGGGTCGAGTCTCAAGCCCCCAGTGGTGACCACTTCGTCCCCTGGTGAGGCTAAGTCTCTCGTTGTGACTACTGCGACTTTTAACCCTTCTCTCTCTCTGGGGGGTTCTCAACGCCGTCAGCACCACGGCCGCACTCGCTCGATTCCTTCCCGTACTGATGTGTATCAGGCCTTGTTTAGTCCCGCTTCATGGGCCAAATACTTTTATCTCCTCCCTCTTGATTCTGCGCCTCTTGATGATTTCTCCATCCATCGGCATCTTGTTGATTCCATGGATGCCTCTGTTACCTTCAACCCCACTCGTCTCGGTACACGTGTCTTTGCTGCTCCTTCTCAGGATGCAGCTTCCCGCTTGGCTGCCTTATCCTGCCTTGGCGAGATCCCTGTTCGGGTCTCAAAGAACACTCGGTTCAATGCCAGTGTTGGCACTATTCTCCTCCCGCCCCTTGTTGGGACCGGTGTTTGGAATCTGCAGGACTGCCGCGATGATATTCAGCACATCCTTGATGCCCAAGGTCATTCTGTCCTCCAGGTAGACTCGTTTACTCGTCCCCCTCGTGGTTGTCGCCGTCAACCCCTTCGGGTTGTGAAGATTACCTTTGATGGTAGGACCTTCCATCCTCTGTCATTCTTGCTGGTGCCAGGTGCTCTGCCAGGAGTATATTCCTTCTCCTCGGCTTTGTAACAAGTGCTGGACGTTTGGGCATGGTGCCTCCGCTGCTCTGGGATTGTCTCTCTGTCCTTTGTGTGAGGGCGAAGGTCACTCTAAGTCGTAGTGCACTTCTCCCCAGGCTCGCTGCCTCAACTGCGGTGAGGCCCATCCTACCTTCTCCCGTGCCTGTATCCATTACAAGCTTGAGGCGGCCGTCCTCAACTTGAAGCACCGGGAGTGTTTATCTTTTCCTGAGGCGAGGCGCCAGGTTCGCGGCTCCCGCCTTATGCTACGTCTCTTATGCTCGCGTGTTGTGCTCTTCCTCTCCTCGTCCTTCCCACCTTCCTCAGACTCACAACCTTTTCCGGGCCTTGGACCCTGATACGCCCACTGCCCCCTCCTCTGTTCCTTTGAGTTCTGTCCCGAAGGGTCCCCCTCCTGGTCCTCTGTCTGGGTTCCCCTTCTTTCTACCCGGTCTGTCATGTCTCCTGGTCTTCTTCCTCGTCTCCCTCCGATCCTCCTTCCCATCCTTCTCCTCCACTCTTGACTCTCCCGCCGCCTGTCAGTGCAGGCTGATGTCCATCGCTCTCCTAACGGCCGTCGTGTGTGCTCTCGTTCAGCTTCTCCTGTTGAGACGCTGGAATCCGTTGCCCGGTACGTAGTTGCTGGGACACCGGTTTCTTTAAGTCAGAAGCGTAAGCCTGGCTCCTCTCCTTCCTCCTCCCCGGGGGTAAGAAGGCTTCGCTTTTCCTCGGCCCCTACTACTGGCTCTATTGCTCCTTCCCCTCCCATTTCAGTGGTTGCGCCCCCTGTTCCTGCTATGGAGGTTTCTTTGGCCTCCGCTTCCCTCTCGGTTCTGCCCTTGCTGAGGTGCGCTCCCCTCTTTCTACTCCCCCTCTTCCTGCTGCTGTCCTTGACTGCTCCTCTCGGTTGTCTCCTCTTCCTCCTCCTCCGGACCCCACCCGCCCACCTGGTCTGTTCTCCCGCTTCCTTCCCTCCGTCTTTGCTCAGTTTACCCATGCCCCCTAACCCTGACTTTGCTGACCCTGATCCCGACCCTGATATTTAACGTGCTATGTTGCTCTTTCGCCTTTGTTTCTTCCTTGTTCTCTGTTGTTGTCCTTTCTCTTCTCGTCGATGTCTATTCTTCAATGGAACGTTCGGGGTTATTACGCCAATTTCCTCGAACTCCACTTCTGATTTCGCGGTTTTCGCCCTTTGTGTCTGTCTCCAGGAGCCGATGCTTGGTGCTCGTCCTGGTCGCTTTCGTGGCTATTCCTTTCTCTCCCCCCCCCCCACAGCTGTTGCTGGGGCTCCTAACTCTTCTGCTCTCTGATTCGCTCTGATGTTCCTTTGTCCCCTTACTTTTTTCCTTCCTCTCTCCATTGTTCTGCTGCTCGTATCTTTGTGGGAAATGGTACACAGTTTGTTCCATTTATCTCCCCCCGAGTGTCCCGCTTTCTCTTCCTGATCTGAAACACCTACTGGACTCCGCCGGAGCCTGTGCTCCGCTGGGTGATTTCAATTGTCGTCATTCTCTTTGGGGTGATGTTCTGACGACACCCGGGTCGCCTTCTTGAGCCGTTATCCTCTCTTCTTCCCTGTCTCTTCTGAATTCTGGTGAGCCCACTCATTGGACTCTCGAACTCGCACCCTTTCCTGTCTTGATCTTTCTCTTTGCTCTTCTTCTCTTTACTTAGATTTCACGTGGCAGGTTCTTGATGACCTCCATGGCAGTGACCATTTCCCCATCCTTGTTTCCTTTTTCTCTTTTCGCCCTTCCCTCTCCTTCCCTAGGTGGCAGTTTGCTAAAGGGGACTGGAACTATTTACCCTCAGTGCTGCTCTCTCTGACCTCTCCCTTCTGCCTCTCCCGCCTCGTGTTCTCCCTTTTCATGACACTGTCTTCGACGCTGCCCCTCCGCTCTATTCCTCGCTCTTCCTCTCGGGGTCCACGGAAGTGCGTTCCCTGGTGGAATGCAGACTGTGCTCGGGCTGTCCGCTGTAAGCGTGCAGCCTGGAAAGAGGCACCGCCGTCGGCAGACGGCCGATTCTTTCTTTTCTTTCGGAAAGCGAGTGCGTGGCCCGTAGGGCCATCCGTACGGAAACGTGAATGTTGGGCATCTTATGTCTCCACCATTACGTCCGAAACTCCTCTGCCACAGATCTGGAAGCGTATCCGCAAGATAAGGGTAAGTTCGTTCCCGATGTTTCACCGGTCCTTCACCTCCATGGTACTCTTGTGGCGGACCGTTGCAGGTCGCTTCCGAACTGGGTTCCCACTTTTCTTCTGTTAGCTCTGGTCTTCATCTTCCCCAATCTTTCTTCTTCTCGTAAACCTGTCCTTGAGTCTCGTCCTTTGGATTTCTGCACTCGTCTTCGACTTCCCTATAATGATCCCTTCTCTCTCTCTGAACTTCGTTCGCCCTGGCCCCTCCGGTTCTACGGCGGGGCTCCGATGGTATTCATTATGAGATGCTTCGCCATCTCCTCCGTGCACGTCTCGGTATTACTGAGTCTGTATAATCGGATCTGGGAGTCGTCGTCAGTCCCTGAGGACTGGCTCGATGCCGTTGTCCTCCCTGTTCGCAAAACAGGGTCTCTGAGAACTCCCCTAAGGACTTCGCCCTATTGCCCTCACAAGTTGTGTCTGCAAACTCTTTGAACGTATGGTTAACGTT
>WNGS01159536.1:3071-15957 GCA_020271785.1 Procambarus virginalis
CTCTGCAACGCCCCTTTTCTGGGGGGAGCCCCGTCGGCTCCCCGGAGCTATCCCAGGCTGATATGCTAATGCCAGACTTTGGCATCAGTCATGTGTATGGAGTTCTTAGGCCTACCGGGAACCACGGCCAGAACCGGGCCCCTCAGAGAGGCAAGGGGAGCAATGGCCTATAGAAGCCCCCGTGTGGTTGGAAGCATTCTATGTCTGCCATCGACCGGGACAGGCACCCAGAAAGGTAAGCGCCCCAAAACAAACCCCTATTCTGGTTAAAATTGCTACCAAAAGCCGAACTAGTGGATAGAACTCCCCAAAGAAAAACGAGCAAACTAGTGTGACGTCACACGCTGCCGCGCCGCTGTCTGCGCAGCTCCCCCCCCCGGGAGGGGGAAGGGGGACCCAGACCCTCCGCGCCGGCTACCCACACCTCAGTTCTTGAGGCTGATGCTATAGGCGAAGGTCGTGTGCTGGCTCCGGTGTTCGCTACAACACTGTGCTTGCGTGTGGTGTTTGTTTTCTGGGTGCGAGAGCCAGGAGTAATTTTTGGTACTCGGGCTGCATGCGCCTAGGGTTTCCTTCCCTAGGTGCCCTGTAAGTACTACCCTGGGGCTTGGGGCCACCTTCCACAGGCTCCTTGGGATCTGCCTCTGCTGGTCCGTTTTACCTTTTTCGGTTTTTCGGCCGCCTGTTGGGCTCTTGGGTGTTCTGTTCTCC
This sequence comes from Procambarus virginalis, assembly GCA_020271785.1. Taxonomy (NCBI): domain Eukaryota; kingdom Metazoa; phylum Arthropoda; class Malacostraca; order Decapoda; family Cambaridae; genus Procambarus; species Procambarus virginalis. The sequence continues at coordinate 3,783 of WNGS01159536.1, forward strand.
CTTGTTACTGGCAGGTAAGAGGCAGTTTGCACTGGTAGGGGCGCAGGGTGCTGCACAGCTTGTATTCCCGACATAGCGGCCGGCTCTGTTCCCTGGGGCTCGCTGTCCTCTTGCGGGGTTTGTTTTTCTTTTTGTTTTTGCCTGGTGGGGGGTTCTCTCATATTCATTCCTTAGTTCTAACCCTTTCACGGTTATACTCGATGGCGCCCCTGCTAGGTCCCCGTGAGTGTACACGTCCCTGGGGTACAGCTTAGAAGTTCGATTGGTAGTTTGGGCGCCGGTTAGCAGCTCCCTGCCTGGGACTACCTGAGCGCGAGTCCTCTTAAAGTAAACGCTCAGGACCCTGGGAATCCCCTAGGGGGCGCGTGGGTCCGATGGATGTGACCCGGAGTCCCCACTCGCTGTGTGCGAGTTTGAGGGTTGCTCGGTCCCTTTGTCTCAGGGTGACCCTCATTGTTTTTGCCTCTGCCATGCTGCCTGTTGGGTCGGTGATACTTTCGACCCTGAGTCCTGTGAGTGTTGCTGCTTGCTTGTGACTCAATTTACCCAATCCTCTGATGATTCTCTTCGGGTACAGGCGGCGCGTGCGTTGCAGTCTAGGTTTCGTCTGTTGCAACGCGCTAGGTTGGTTGCTCACCCGGATGCCCCGGGGCTGCCCCGCTTTGCTTTTCGTGACCCGGACTTGGGGGTGGGGGTCGCTTCGATCCTGGTTCAGTCCGCGCCTCCTCGTCCTTCCCCTACTGCTCGTTCTGGTCCCCCCCCCCCTTGCTTCCAGCCCCGAAACGTCTGAGGGTTTCGGGGTCGGAGCAGGGGTTACTTGATCTTGAGACTCGGGCAGCTTCGGGGGGTGCCCCTTCCGGGGGAGCGGCAGAGGCATTCGAGTCTTGTCTCCCGGCCGAAGCTTCGGGGTCTGACCAGTGGGCCCCCCTTCCTTCAGCTGTTCCGGCTGCTCCGTCCTTGTCTTGTGGGTCGGGGCTTGGGGAGAGGACTCGGCCTCGGGTCCTGTGGTGTTGGACCTCGAGGCTGGGGAGGGGCTGACTGGGGGCCTTGGGCTCCGCTGGACCCCGCCTGGGTTTTCTTCCTCTGAGCGGGGCTTATTGTTACAAGGAGTGGGGTTCTCTTTTCCCCCTCTGCGTACGAGTTGGATTTGGTGTCGGCCCCTCCCCGGGTTCGGTTCCGTGTTCCCCGGGTTCGTCGGTTCCGTCTTTCCGGAGGTTTTCGGCTTATCATCCCAACCTGGTGAGGTGCGAGCGGCCTTTGCAGCTTACCTCCTGCGGGACCCGGATTATGCCTCGGAACTGGATCCATCTGAGTTCAGGTTTGGGACTTCGTTCCCTTTCTGGCTCCGTTACGAGGTTCCGGAGTCTTCCTGGCTAGCAGCCTGCCCTTGCTTGTTTTGGATTCCTGGCATTCCTTCTGTCGTTCCCGCACGTTGGAGTGGCGGGAAGCTTCCACGGTGATTCAGGTTTTCCTGGGGGGCGAGCTTGAGTACCTGAATGAGTGCTTGTTTGCCCCTGCCCTCCCCCGCGATGTGGGCGTTATTCAGCTCATGTGCAGGTTCCCGTCCTTTCGGCGGCGCTTGTTGCGGAGGACTTGCGCGCCCGGGGCCTTTTGGCTTCGGCCTTGCGGTTCTTTTCCATCCTGGAGCTGTCCTCGGATTGGCTCGTGGAGGATGTGAGGACGCTTGGGTCCGTCCCAGGGTCTGGCGCCTTGTCCTCGGCTGCGCGCTCGTTCGCTGCCTTGTTGAAGCTGTTCACGCCGATTTTGCGGGATGCGGTTTCCCTGTTTTATGCTTCCCGTCTCGCGTGTCGGCAGGCGGTGCTGGGTTCCTCCGTGGAATCTGCTTGGGCTCTGGCTCTTAGGCGTTCTTCCCCCTTTTGTCCTCTTCTTTTTGCGGAGTCGGCCGTGGCGCAGTTTATTCAGGCTGCGTCGGCGGCTTGTCGTCCGATGTCGGACTTGTTGGTCTTCCGGGGGTCCCGGGGTGGGTCTTCCCGGAAGGGTCGTGCCAGAGCTCGGGGTTCCTCTCGTCGTGGTAGGCCTCTGGTGTCAGGTTCGGGTTCGGCTCCTGCTGCGGACCCGCCCTCGTCTGGTCGGCGCGGTGTTCGCTCTGTGCGGGGTGGGTCTCGTAAGGGTCGCCGGCCCTTTCGCGGTTTGCCCCGTTGACGGGGCGATGGGGGGGCGGCTTGCGCTGTTCGCCCGCGCCTGGTCCCACGATTCGTGGGCCTTTCAGGTCGTGTCTCGCGGTCTGCGGTGGCGTTGGGTGGCCCCTCCCCTTTGGGGGTTCGGGGCTGGCAGGGCAAGTTTCTTCCCCTGCGCTCCGTCGAGTCGTCTTGGAGTGGGTACGTTTGGGCGTCGTCGAACCGACGTCGTCCCTCAGATGGGTTTCCCGTCTGTTTCCGGTTCCGAAACGGGACTGCGCGGACCTGAGGTTCATTCTGGACTTGTCCCGTCTGAACCCCTGGGTTATTGCCCCTCCTTCGGATGACTACGCTGTCTCAGGTTCGGCTCCTTTTGGAGCCGGGCGCTTGGATGGTGTCCCTGGACCTCCGGGACGCTTATTGGCATGTCCCGATTCATCCGCGGTTCAGGGACTGGCTCGGTTTTGTGGTGGGGCGTCAGGGTTACCGCTTTCGTTGTCTCCCGTTCGGGTTGAACCTGGCACCTCGCGTGTTCACGCGCCTTACACGGGTAGTCGTGGCTCGGTTGCGTCTCCTAGGAGTTCGGGTGTTGGCCTACCTCGACGACTGGCTGGTTTGGGCTCCCAGCCGGTCCGCTTGCTTGCTAGCCAGGGATTTGGTTCTTTCCCAGCTCGCCGGGTTCGGGTTCTTGGTGAACTGGAGGAAGTCCCATCTGGTTCCCTCTCAGGTTCGGACTTGGCTGGGCCTCGTTTGGGACTCTCGCACCTCCTCCTTGTCTCTCCCTCGGAGTCTCTCCAGCGGCTGCGGTCCCGCCTTCGTCTGTTTCTGGTGGGCCCTCGGGTCACCCGGCGGTTGCTCGAGGGGCTGTGCGGGAGCCTGAACTTCGCGATGCTGGTCTACCCGCCGGGTCGGGTTTGGCTTCGTCGGCTGTTCTGGTTCCTTCGGGGTCACCCCTTCCGCCTCTCTCGCGATCGCAAGGTTCGACCCCGGGGGCCTTGCGTCGGTTGCTGCGTCACCGGCTTCCTCTTCGGGTTTTTCGGGGTTCGGTGCCATGGCGCCTACCCGAGCCCTCGCTCGATGTGTACACGGATGCGTCGTCTCTAGGCTGGGGTTTTGTGACCAGTGCTCACCAGGCCGGCCAGGGGCGTTGGGGTCCGTCCTTCCGTCGAGCTCACAGCACGGTGCGGGAGTTCGCGGCGGTGTGGTTTGCTCTTCGGAGGATTCGGGTGGCCCGCGGATCAACGATCCGGCTCCATTCGGACTGCTCTCCGGTGGTTCATTGCCTGAACCGCGGGGGTTCGATGCGGTCCTTGTCTCTTTGGGTTGGTCGCTTCGGGTGACTCGTCTGCTGAGTTCTCGGGGTTTGGCTCTCCTGGCTGTTCACGTACGGGGCGTGTCCAACGTCTTGGCGGACGCCCTGTCTCGCTTCGTTCCCCTCTCCACGGAGTGGACGGTCGACGACGAGTCCTTCCGCTGGCTTTGCCAGACGTTCGGGCGTCCCGAGGTGGACCTCTTCGCGTCGGCGTGGTCGCGGCGTCTTCCCGTGTATGCGGCGCCCTTCCCCGATCGCGAGGCGGTCGGGGTCGACGCCTTGCGGCTCGACTGGTCGAGGTGGAGGTTCCTGTACCTCTTTCCCCCGGTTCAGCTGTTGCTCCAGGTCCTGACTCGCTTAGAGACTTACCAGGGGAGAGTTGTCCTTCTGGCCCCTTGGTGGCCGGCCCAGCCTTGGTTTCCGGTGCTAGTTGCTCGGTGTCCGAACCCGAGGGTTTTTCCGCGGCTCCGCCTCTTTCAGCAGATCGGGCCGGTGCGTCACGTGGCTGGTTCGATCTTCTCCTCGAGTCTTCGCGTATGGTGTTTTTGACTCGAGTTTATCATCATCTCTATGGTGATCAGGTGGCCTCCTTGTTGGTGTCTCACCTGCGGGCTTCCTCTCGGCGGCAGTATGAAGTTTCCTGGCGGTCCTTCTCGTTCTTTTTGCGTCTTCGTCGTGTTCATTCCTTGTCTGTTCAGGTGGTCTTGTCCTTCCTCTCGTGGTTGTTTCAGGACCGTCATCTTATGCCTAACACTGTCGCCTCCTATCGTGCGGCGCTGGCGGAGCCGCTTCAGCTTGCTTTCGGTATCGATGTCACGTCTGCGCCGTTTCGCAAGCTGTCTCGTGCTTTGTTTCACCTCCGGCCTGCTCATGCGCCGCCTGAGCCGTCCTGGTCTTTGGACAGGGTGCTCGCTTTCCTTTCGTCTCCTCGTTTCGTTGTGGCCCCTTCGGTCCGGGATTGTTTTTCCAAGGCTCTTTTCTTGTTGGCTTTGGCCTCTGGGGGTCGGGTCGGGGAGCTTCATGCTCTCCTCCGGCGCAGGGGCTTCTGCTCTTTTGGTCGTGGTGATAGTTTTGTTTGCTTGCAGCCGTCTCCTTCTTTTCTGGCAAAGAATGAGACTGCTGCGTTCCGGAGGGGTCCGTGGGTGGTTGATGCTTGGTTGGTCAGGCCGGGGGTGCATCATGTTTTGTGTCCGGTTGCGGCGCTTCGCCGTTATTTGCGCGCCACGGCTTCTGTGTCCGGGGACGCGCTTTGGGTTGATCCGGTTCCCTTCTTCCCTGTTCGCGGGTGCGGGTCTCTCAGGTCGTCCGCAGGGTTATTAAGTCCAGCCAGCCTGCGGTCTATCCCCGTGCCCATGACGTTCGGAAGTTCGCGGCGCTTGCTGCCGTCTTTGGGAATATGTCTTGGTCTGATATTCGGGCGCGGGGTTTTTGGCGGTCGAACAGGGTCCTGGCTGCTCGTTACCTTGTCAATGTCCCTGGGCCCCGGCGGGCCTGTGTTGCGTTGGGTCGGCGGTTGCAGCCAGTTGTCTCGGCTTCGAGTTGAGGAGTGAGCGACGACCGCCTCCCGGGTAAGTCCCTCTTTTTTCCGTCTGTGGGTAGTTAGCTCCGGGGAGCCGACGGGGCTCCCCCCAGAAAACCAGCGTTGAATGTAATGAAACGCCATTTTCTGGGTGAGTCCCGGAGGCTCCCCGGCATCCCTCCCTCCCTCCGGTCGGCGTTTTTTTCGCGTTTTTGACATCCAGCCTCAAGAACTGAGGTGTGGGTAGCCGGCGCGGAGGGTCTGGGGCTCCCCCTTCCCCTCCCGGGGAGGGGGGAGCTGCGCAGACAGCGGCGCGGCAGCGTGTGACATCACACTAGTTTGCTCGTTTTTCTTTGGGGAGTTCTATCCACTAGTTCGGCTTTTGGTAGCAATTTTAACCAGAATAGGGGTTTGTTTTGGGGCGCTTACCTTTCTGGGTGCCTGTCCCGGTCGATGGCAGACATAGAATGCTTCCAACCACACGGGGGCTTCTATAGGCCATTGCTCCCCTTGCCTCTCTGAGGGGGCCTGGTTCTGGCCGTGGTTCCCGGTAGGCCTAAGAACTCCATACACATGACTGATGCCAAAGTCTGACATTAGCATATCAGCCTGGGATAGCTCCGGGGAGCCTCCGGGACTCGCCCAGAAAATGGCGTTTCATTACATTCAATGCTGGTTTTTTTGCCACACTTCCCTACCCTATTGCGGCTAAAATATGCCACCTACGATTTTTTTTTTATTTTTTCCGTGATCAGGGAATAACAATGAACACTTCTATAAGACGAAAGAATTTTTTTTTTTTTTTTTTTTTTTTTTTTTTTTTTTTTTTTTTTTTTTTGCGCCTGTGGGTGTGAATTCCATTTGGGCCCCTAGCGTTTTGAGGGGTAATGTTTTTCAAAACGGCCTTGATTGAAATACGCTTCCCAAGTCAAACTGTAAAACTTTTGGCATTCCTACCCATGAGAAATACTGCTGCAGTTTGTCAAGTAATATTCTTGAAGTTATATTCCATGCAGGAATAGCCTCGGGAAACCGTGTTGATGCACACATTATTGTAAATAGATATTCATTCCCTTTCCTGGTTTGGGAGAGGGGGGCCTACACAGTCAACCATTATCTTTTCAAAGGGTTCCCCGAATGCTGGAATGGGTTTTAGTGGAGCTGGAGCAGGTTTTCCCACTCTTTGACACAGTAGAACGTCTTACAGTACCTTTTCACATCAGCTGCCATACCTGGCAAGTAAAAATGTTCCTGTATTTTACAAAGTGTCTTATTTACTCCTAATTGTCCAGACATTTCAAATGAATGAGCTACTTCACTTCCGCAACAGTAGAACGCCTCTCTAACCGTTCTTTGTCAGCTGGCGCATGATCTGGCCGCCATATAGGGGTCTGATATATGACCCCCTACAAGCACAACCAGTTGTGCTTGTGGGGATTGAGCTTTGGCTCTTTGGTCCTGCCTCTCAGATGTCAATCAACTGGTATACAGATTCCTGAGTGTTGGGCTTTGTCATATCTACATTTGAAACTGTGTATTGAGTTTGCTTTCACCACATCACTGCCTAATGCATTTCATTTGTTAACTACCCTGACACTGAAAACATTCTTTCAAATGTCTCTTGTCACTCATTTGGGTATTCAGTTTCCACCTTTGTCCTCTTGCGCGTGTACCATCCATGCTAAATAGTTTGTCTTTGTCCATCCTGTCAGTTCCTCTGAGAATTTTATAGGTGGTGATTGTCTCCCCTAACACTTCTATCTTCCAGGGACGCGAGGTTTAATTCCCGTAGCCTTTCCTCATAACTCATACCTCTCAGCTCTGGGACTAGTCTGGTGGCATACCTCTGAATCTTCTCTAACATTGTCTTGTGTTTAAATAGGTATGGACTCTAGGCTGGAGCTGCATAATCCATGATTGGTCACCATTTTTTCATGAATTTATCAGAAATTCTTGTTCATGTATAATTCCATGCATGAGTCTTCTGGCTTCTTGATGGCCAGCCATATCTTGGTTTCTGGTGCTGCTGGCCTGGCTGTTTTTCTGTGGCTTCGCCTCTTCCAGTAGATAACCCAGTGGTGTGCTTAATTGGTTCAAGGTTCTTGTCTGCTATTTGTGTCTGGAGTTTTTGACACATGACTTATCATCATTTGTATTGCAAGGGGTGGCTGGCTTGTTGGTGTCCCACCTGTGTCTTTCCTCATGGCAGCAGTATGAGGTTGCCTAGTGCTCATTTGGCAACTACTTGCCTCTTGTTGTCTTTCTTTGGTTTCAGTCAAGTCTGTCCTGTCTTTTTTGTCTTGGTCATTTCTCAATTGGCATCTCATGCCTGATACTGTCACCTCTTATCATTCAGAATTGTTGGAGCTGCTGTCGCTTGCGTTTGGTGTCGACACCTCCACAACACTGTTTCACAAGTTGTCTCGTGCATATTTTTATTTTCAGCCGCTCGTGCTTCTCCTGAGCCATTCTCGTCTCTTGACCAGGTTTTAATTTTCACACCTTGTTTCCGTTTATGGTTTCTCCTTTGGCGCCTGATGTCTTTCTTAAGGCTATCTTCTTGTTGACTTTCACCTCTGGCTGTAGGTTTGGGAGCTTCAGGCTCTTCTCCAGAGGCCCTGTTGGGTGGTTTGGTTGTTTTCAGCCTTCTTCTTTTCTAGTGAAGAAGGAGTCTGCTAATTTCTGGAGGGTTCTTTGGCGGTTGATGCTTGGTTAGGCAGAGGGGTGCATCATTTGTTGTCCAGTGGCGGCTCTTTGTCGCTACCTGCATGCCACCAGTTCTGCCTCGGTGGGCACCTTGTTGGATGACCGTTTCTTTGGTCCCCTTTTCCAAGGTATTTCCTTTTCATGTTATCCACAGTGTCATTAAGCCTAGCCAGTCTACTCTTGGGCCCATGATGATCACAAATAAATAACTATGGACACGGTCTTCTTCAACATGTCCTGGGCTGGTATCTGGGCTCAGGGATTTTGGTGTTCTAACAAGGTTGTGGTGGCCCAACATTTAGTCCATTTTCCCAGTGTCGGTTTGTCTTATGTTGCTTTTGGCCATGTGTTCCAGCCTGGTTTCTCCTCTTCTTCCTAGTGCTTGCCATGTCTCCTCCTTCCTAGTGCTTGTCATGTCTCCTACCTAGTGCTTGCCATGTCTCCTTCTCCCTAGTGCTTGCCATGTCTCCTCCTTCCTAGTGCTTGTCATGTCTCCTTCTCCCTAGTGCTTTCCATGTCTCCTTCTCCCTAGTGCTTGCCATGTCTCCTTCTCCCAAGCAGGTCCCATTCTTGTTCTCTATGGATTCTTAGCTTCACCACCAGGAGTCTCGCCCCACAAATGCAGCATTGAATGTTTTGAAATGTCTTTCTGGTTGAGCCCCAGTGGCTCGCTGATTCACTTCCTCCATTCCAGGTTCATCAGTTTGTCAGAGTTGTTCATCAGCTCCAGAAGTGACCAGGGGAACTGGCTGCAGGCAGGGGCTTGGTGGTGGTGTTCGCTAATAATGAGATATGAGCTAGTTTGAATGAATCCCTTATTTTGTGTGAATTGCTTGTGGAGCTTTGTTGACAGTTTTCAAGGCTTCGTTTTCTGTGAACCTTCCAGCTGACGGCATATTTAATGCCTCTAACCTCTCTTCATAGCTCTTGCCCTTCAGTTCTGGGAGCCACTTAGTAGCATGTCTTTGCACCTTTTCCAGTTTGTTGATGTGCTTCTTAAGATATGGGCACTACACAACCGCTGCATATTCTAGCTTTGGCCTAACAAAAGTCATGAACAATTTCTTTAGTATATCCCCATCCATGTATTTAAAAGCAATTCTGAAGTTAGAAAGCATAGCATAGGCTCCTTGCACAATATTCTTTATGTGGTCTTCAGGTGATAGTTTTCTATCTAGAACCACCCCTAGATCTCTTTCTTTATCAGGGTGTGTGTGTGTGTGTGGTGTGTGTGTGTGTGTGTGTGTGTGTGTGTGTGTGTGTGTGTGTAATTACCTAAGTGTTACCTAAGTGTAGTTACAGGATGAGAGCTACGCTCGTGGTGTCCCGTCTTCCCAGCACTCTTTGTCATATAACGCTTTGAAACTACTGACGGTTTTGGCCTCCACCACCTTCTCACTTAACTTGTTCCAACCGTCTACCACTCTATTTGCGAAGGTGAATTTTCTTACGTTTCTTCGGCATCTGTGTTTAGCTAGTTTAAATCTATGACCTCTTGTTCTTGAAGTTCCAGGTCTCAGGAAATCTTCCCTGTCGATTTTATCAATTCCTGTTACTATTTTGTACGTAGTGATCATATCGCCTCTTTTTCTTCTATCTTCTAGTTTTTGCATATTTAATGCCTCTAACCTCTCCTCATAGCTCTTGTCCTTCATTTCTGGGAGCCACTTAGTGGCATGTCGTTGCACCTTTTCCAGTTTGTTGATGTGCTTCTTAAGATAAGGGCACCATACAACCACTGCATATTCCAGCTTTGGTCTAATAAAAGTCGTGAACAATTTCTTTAGTATTTCTCCATCCATGTATTTAAAAGCAATTCTTAGGTTAGAAAGTGTAGCATAGGCTCCTCGCACAATGTTCTTGATGTGGTCCTCAGGTGACAGTTTTCTATCTAAAACCACCCCTAGATCCCTTTCTTTATCAGAATTCTTTAAAGATTTCTCACATAATTTATAGGTTGTGTGGGGTCTATGTTCACCAATTCCACATTCCATAACATGGCATTTATTCACATTAAATTCCATTTGCCAAGTGTTGCTCCAAATACTTATTTTGTCCAGGTCTTCTTGAAGGGCATGACAATCATCTAGGTTTCTTATCTTCCCTATTAACTTAGCATCATCAGCAAACATGTTCATGTAATTCTGTAATCCCTCTGGTAGATCGTTTATGTAGACAATGAACATTACCGGTGCAAGAACTGAACCCTGTGGTACTCCACTTGTGACATTCCTCCAATCCGATACCTTGCCTCTGATTACGGCCCTCATTTTTCTGTCAGTTAGGAAATTTTTCATCCATGTTAGTAGCTTACCCGTCACCCCTCCAATATGTTCCAGTTTCCAGAACAACCTCTTATGGGGAACTCTGTCGAAAGCCTTTTTTAGGTCCAGATAGATGCAGTCAACCCAACCATCTCTTTCCTGTAAAATCTCTGTTGCTCGATCATAAAAACTGAGTAAGTTCGTTACACAGGATCTTCCAGATCGAAAACCATACTGTCGGTCTGATATTATATCATTTCTCTCCAGGTGTTCTACCCATTTAGTTTTAATTATTTTTTCCAATATTTTGACTATTACACTTGTCAATGATACAGGTCTATAATTAAGGGGGTCTTCCCTGCTTCCACTTTTGTAGATTGGAACTATGTTAGCCTTTTTCCACACATCAGCTACAACTCCTGTAAACAGGGATGCCTGAAAAATCAGCTGAAGTGGAATGCTGAGCTCAGGTGCACACTCTCTCAGAACCCATGGTGAAACTCCATCTGGACCAACTGCCTTGTTCTTACTTAGCTCCTTGAGCATTTTTTCCACTTCGTCTCTAGTCACCTCTATGTGCTCTATGTTGTTCTCTGGAATTCTTATTGTGTCTGGTTCCCTAAAGATTTCATTTTGTACAAACACACTTTGGAACTTTTCGTTTAGTGTTTCACACATTTCCTTTTCATTTTCCGTGAATCTATTTCCCATTATCAACCTCTGAATATTATCCTTTACCTGCAATTTGTTGTTTATGAATTTGTAGAATAGACCTGGTTCTGTTTTACATTTGTCTGCAATCCCTTTTTCAAAATTTCTTTCTGCCTCTCTCCTCACTGCTGTGTAGTTGTTTCTTGCATCTTTGTATCGTTTGTATGTTTGGGGGTTTGGCCTCTTCCTGTATTGATTCCATTTTTGTGTCTTTTGGTCTCTGGCCCTCTCGCAATTCCTATTGAACCAATCCTGTTTCCTAGTTCTGCATCTCTGTTTTGGTATAAATTTGTTTGTGCCTTTATCATATATTTCACAAAACTTGACATACATCTCATTCACTTCCTTGCCTAGCAACAAGTCTGTCCAATTATACTCACTAAAAAAATTTCTAAGGTTGCCATAATGTCCTCTCTTGAAGTCAGGTTTTTCAACTGCCTCATCCTCCTTATTTTCTTCCAGATTATAACACATTGCATACTTTATTCCCAAAAAGACATGGTCACTTTTACCCAAGGGAGGAAGGTACTGAATGTCAAATACTTCTTCCTCCTTCCTGGTAAATATCAAATCTAGCATGGAGGGAACGTCCCCTTCCCTCATCCTCGTAGCTTGTTTAACATGTTGATACAAGAATGTTTCCAGGATGAGGTCTACAAATTTACAGGTCCAAAAATCTTCTGTTTTAGCTTCATATGTGTGTGTGTGTGTGTGTGTGTGTTGTATGTGTTATGTTGTATGATAGGTATATACAGTAATATATATATATATATTACATAACGAATGATACATACACGGGGATATATAGATATAGAGAGAGATATGTAGCATATTAGTCAGAACGCCCTTCTCGGCCTACTGTGCAAGGCTGATGCCTAATAGGCCGAGAGTGATTTCTTTATTTTAATAAATTGTTTCCAATTTTATTTTATTTGAATTATTATTATTATTATTTATATTATTATTATATTAGGAAAATAAATCTATTGACTTGATTGTGTTAGTTTAGGTTAAATTTAGATAGCTTAGGTTAGGTAAGGTGGATAGGTTCGGTATTATATCTACGTTAGTTTTAACTCAATTTCATCAAAGTAACGTATAATAAATGAAATGGACAGATTTATCGTTTCATAAGGGAAAAAAATAGAATATATACATTCATGAAAGATTGGCTTATTAGGCAAATTGGGTCTTTCATAGTAGACCGTAGGACAAACATTCTGGCTACCAGGACAAATAGTATATATATATAATGTGTTTTTATTATATATATATATATATATATATATATATATATATAGATATATATAGTAAATATATATACCATTATTAATATATATATACATCTATTCTATATTATCCCTATATATATAAATAATATATATAATAATATATATATGCTAGTATAGTAGTAGTCTACTTGCATAGTAGACCGAGTACAACATTCTGTACAGGTACACATTCTATATATTATACTGTATATATATATATAGTATATATACTATATAATAGATATATATATATA
>WNGS01159536.1:26131-50024 GCA_020271785.1 Procambarus virginalis
TTAACCTTTAACTGCGCAACGCGCCTCCAGGCTCGCGTCTGGTTTGCGCAACGCGCCTCCAGGTATTTTTATTTTTCACGTTCCATTCAAAACTGGCGCGCGGTGACGTGGGTATGGTATGGGTGGGTGGGGGCCCCAGTGATCGTCCGCCATCTTCAAAAAAAATCCCAGCATGCCCTGCGGCCGTGGGGAGCCTCAGTTTCACAGCAGCAACCATGTCTGACGCATCCTCTACGAGCTCCCGCTCCACGGTGACCCGCGGTCATGGAAAACGACTCTCTGAGGAGGAAATACGCGACATTTTGTATGATGACGGTGCTCTGGATGATGACCTAGACTATGATCCTGAGAAAGACCTTACTCAGATATCTGATACGAGTGAGGAGGAGACGGAATTTGAAGATGCGGCGAGTGTGTATGGTACACGTGCCTCGCCCGGCCTGCCTCGCCGCCCTGGGTCAACACCGTTATCATCACCACCACCATGTATGTCCCCAGACGCTAGTAGTTTATTCAGTGATAGTACATGTGACGAATCATTCTCGGGCTTCAGTGACATTGGCTCTGATACGAGTAGTGTAGACGACCCGAGTACGAGCAGCGGTGGTGTTACCAGGCGGGGTTTTGCTGCCTCAGCAACACGCCGCGGCAGGCGGCGGCGTGCCTCACAGCATGTGGACAACAATGACAGTGGCCCCTCAACATCATTTATTCGTGGTAGGCCTACAGTACGTAAATCTGCCTCAGCGTCTAGCATACCCTCACGCAGCTCCAGCAGAAGCAGCAGACCACGTAGCCGTAGTTATGGTGCTCGTGGTGGTGTTGGTGCCAACACCAACACCAACACCCCTGATGTACTTGTGTGGGAGGATTGCACCACATTTGTCCCTCAAATACCAACATTTGATGATAGCGATTTTGGTGTTACACCATTATTCCCATATACTGGTGATGATATGGCAGACATGGAATATTTTCAGGCATATTTTGACAATGTATTCATGACGCATCTTGTGACTGAGACAAACAGGTTCGCTCACAGCCTCATAGACGACGGCATTTTACCTGCCTCACGCCTCACGCGATGGAAGGACACGACAATCGACGAAATGTACGTGTTTCTGGCACTCACCATGATGATGAAGCACTCTGAGAAATCTGTCATCCAGGAATATTGGAGCAAAGACAGCCTTGTTCCAACGCCCGTGTTCAACCGGTACATGTCGCGTGATAGGTATCTCTTGATTCTCAGGTGCCTGCATTTCGAGAATAATGCAAATGAGGACAGACAAGACAGACTGTGGAAAGTACGGAAGATGTTCAGTGACATGAGAGGGAAGTTCAGGGATTATTTTGTACCTGGACAGAATGTGGTTATTGACGAGTCGCTTGTACTGTTCAAGGGGCGACTGGCATTCAAGCAGTACATCCCATCAAAGCGGCACCGATTTGGACTGAAGTTTTTTGTGCTGTGCGACTGTGAGACTGGTATCGTCTTGGACATGATATTATATTCTGGTACAGACGTCGACATACCAGCTCAAGATGAACACGGGTTCTCAGGCAGTGTCGTGAAAACCCTGATGGAACCGTTGCTGAACAAGGGGCATGTACTGTTCACCGACAACTATTACACCAGCCCCTTGCTGACCAGATACCTCCTTGCCCACAACACCGGTGTATGTGGCACTGTGAAGGGCCACAGGAAGGAAATGCCAGTGTTCGGTATAGCTATAGCCGTGGGTGAGTGCCAGCTGCGCAAGTGTGACAAAACGCTGTCAGTGCGGTGGAAGGACAGACGCGAGGTGAATATGCTGACTACGATTCACACCGGTGCCATGTTGGACAGTGGGAAAGTCCACTTTCAGACACGCAACACCGTGTATAAGCCAGACTGTGTCATAGACTATAACGTGAACATGCGCCTCGTCGATAAGTGTGACATGATGCTTGGTGGAGTGGAGTGTGTGCGCAAGTCTGTGAAGTGGACGAAAAAGTTCTTCTTCCACCTCATGGATGTTGTAGTGCTCAACTGCTACAATATGTACCTAGTAAAATCAGGCAGGAGACCGTCTATACGTACATTCAGTGCTGGTGTTGTGTCACAGCTGCTAGTAAAGTATGGCAAGGAGGGTTCTGTTGTACCGCGCGGAGTGCAAGCAACAATGCCACATGCAGCTCCAGACAGATTGACGGGTAATGAAAACTTCAGAGTACATATGCTCGAGTATATGCCAGGCACAGCATCACGGGAGAAGGGTAAACGTGCTTGTATAGTATGCAGGAACACTACCCGCAGAGAACAAAAACGAAGATGCATCAGCACCTGGTGCGTGGAGTGCAAGGTGCCACTCTGCCCCGTTGGCTGTTTCGCAGCATATCACACACTCGCGGAGTACTGAGTGTGTTTATGATGTGTGTATATAGTGTGTGATACTGTACAGTGTGTATATAAAGTGTAAATATAAATATATTAGGCATGATACATTGGAAATTGTGCAGGATAAGTGACGTTGTTTGCGATGCACGTAACACAGTGTCTACGGACAGTACGGATGTTGTACTGCGATAATAGAGTGTACGTGTTCATTATACATTGGATTGCCATGTAAAAACAATGAAAATGTATTTAGAAAGGTGCGCAAAAAATGACCGAAAATATATTCGCGGCAACTCGCGCGCCCCGCCCCGACCGCCCCACCCGCCCCGGGAGCTTACAGCACGGGCGCACGGGGAATCATGACGTCACGCCCCAACTTACGGACCCCATAGCAGCCAAAGTAAGTACAATTACGACTTTTTTTTTACATACCCATACTGAGGGAAGGGTTTTTGACACTTTAAAAAGAAAAAAGAATTTTTTCCAGAGAATTTATTTCCTGCGCACCACGGGGGTGTCATATTTGGAGGCAACGCAGTTAAAGGGTTAAATGCCCAGACAACTGCCAAGGCTTCTCGTTCTGTTGCACTATAATTTTCTCTTGTACGGCTAGCATAAGCTATTGCGTGATCTCTGTGACCTTCTGTTTGAAGTAATGCAGCACCTAAACCTATGTCACTAGCATCTGTAACCAACATAAAAGGTTTAGAAAAATCTGGGTACCTAAGGACAGGTGACAAAAACAAGGCTGCCTTGAGTGTTTTGAATGACTGATCTTGGGCCTCTCCCCAAACGAAGGGTTCATCTTTTCTTTGCAACTTGTAAAGTGGAGCGGCTATAATAGAGAATCCAGCAATAAATGAACGATAAAATCCTACAAGACCTGTGAACTGTCTTACGGCTTCTGCGGTACGAGGTGTTGGAAAATCACAGGCCGCAATAATTTTTGATTCATTCAATGTAATACCTGAAGGTGTAACTGTATGACCAAGGAAATTAATCTTCTCCTTTAAAAATGAACATTTTGCAAGCTTTATTTTTAAATTAGCTTCAGCGAGCTTTGCAAGTACTTTTTCAAGGTTCTGGAAATGAGTCTGAACATCTTGCGACATGATTATGAGATCATCAAGGTAAACTAGAAAAGTACTTCCTATCAATCTACGAAATAGATTTGTCATGAGCCGTGAAAAGGTTATAGGACTACTCCGCAAAACAAATGGCATTCTTTTGAAATGAAAATGACCATTGGGGGTACTAAAGGCTGTCAATTGTTTACTTTCCTCATCAAGGGGGATTTGCCAGAATCCCTGCAACAAATCTAACGTTGAGAATACTTTATTTCGACCAATACTTTGCAACAAATCATTTAGAACTGGAAGTGGGAAACGATCAGGTATCGTTACTCTGTTAAGCTTCGATAATCGATTACAGGTCTCCAAGTCCCATCTCGCTTTGGTACAAGAATCAATGGAGCGTTCCATGGCGAATTACTCGATTCAATTACATCACTCTGTAACATTTCCTCTATAAGTCTATCGGCTTCTGCTCTCTGAGAATAGGGAAGGCGGTAAGCTGGAACATAAATAGGAGTAGTTCCTTGTTCAAGGGGAATTTTATGTGTAATAAGAGGAGTGAGACCTAACTTTTCTCCTGGTAGAGCAACAATGGCTCTATTCCTGTTCAAAATTTTCAAGCCACAAAGTCAGGAAAATCAGTAGGACTGAGGTGTTGCGCTTGCACCTCTGGCTGAGATCCTTCTTCTCATGGTGTGAGAGTACAAACAGTATGATCCATGGAGACATCATCCACAACTCGCACCGGTAACGAGTAATGGGCAAAATCTACAACATGGGTACCAGACTGGAGATGGATGTCGGCATTACTAGTGTTTGCAATAAATAATGTAACAGTACCATCCTGCACTGTGTGCCAGGAGGGTTCAACAAACGTACCATTCACTTTACATGTTTCACTTTCTGCAATCACATCCGACAACTCAGGCACTCCCTGAACCTTAACTCTTATTCTGGTGAGAGAATGAGAGTGCAGCACAGTGTCAGTAGCCGTGGAACCACTGACTTCAGAGATGGAAGCTGCCAGGCGAGCAAGACAACGAGAATCCGTTAGGGCGTCCCCTTCCAGAAAGTCCCGATACTCACTCTCCTTAACAACTGCACAACTACGATGCTTCTATCGAGTGCCCGTTTTCTCAGGTATGCTACCACGACAAGGATCTGACAAACCTATGCTAGCAAGGCGGGTGTCAACAAAATTAACGTAGTCTGATTGAAGGTTGAACTCATGGCCCTGTCGATACATGCTACACAAGGGTATGACGTGGTCTTTGATACTAATGTTCCAACGATGGGGAAACAATGCAATATTTTCATCAATCATGGTGTACAGACCTAAGAGAATGTCTCCAGGAAAATGAATAACGTCAACAACTAAACATGTTAGACAATGTGACATCATCTAACTTTAGTGGGAGGTCAGTTTCACCCTGAACTTTTACTTTATTTCCTGAAACACCACATAGAAAAGGTATGGGGCACTTCCTTACTGTAGTAGGGTGCTTACTTGCAATGTCTCGAAGAGCTGAGGGCTTGACAGTATTAACTTTTGCACCCGAGTCAAGAAAAACTTTTAAAACCTCTACCATGGACAATGGCTGAGACAAGGGGACCATCACTTGAGACTGGACAAGTTACTACTTGTGACTTATGTTGTCTTGGATATCTGCATCTTGTTTGGGTCAAATTTACTGTGGTTCCGTCAACATCTACAACTGGTCTAGAGTCAGTGTCCTCCTCTGTCAAGTGTCCAAATCTATTTTGGGTAGCTACTGAATACACAGGGAGGGCATTAGGATTGGCTAGCTTGAATTGGTTAGCGGATGGCCTTGGGGGTTTCCCGACGACATGGAGTGAACATTCTGAACTGCAGCATTCTGTGACTGAGTATTATAATTTGAAGTTGCATTATAGCTGGGCTGGGAGTTGTAATTATGCGAGTTCTGATAATGTCTTGGACGCTGTGTGCCTCACCAAGACTGACCGTGGGAGTTACGAGGTGGGGATGTCCTTTGCCTAGCTCTACAATCCGCAGTGTGGTGACCAACTTGTTTATGGTACTTGCAATATGGTAGCCTAGAATGATTAGATTGACGAGGGAACCGAGAGAATTGTCTAGGAGGTGATCTAGGGGCGGACCAACAGTCCCTTGCGAGGTGGTTACTCTTACCACAATGACAACATGAGGGAGTGGATGGTTGTGGACTATGGCGTTTCGGCAACTTATGAGGAAGCGAATTTGACTGGGGGCTACGACCATGGGTACGGTTCAGCGACCGAGAGTTTTGAGAGTTTGTGGGTGGATGCTGAGAGTTTGTTACTACATTTACAGTATCAGAGGGTGGCAACAGTTGAGCACTTCGGGGAGCTAGTTTATCGACGGCATTGTTAATAGCCTCAAACACTTCACCAATTACATGTTTAACTCCAAAATTTTGTTGCTCAATGATCGGTTTAGTATGCTCTGGGGCAAAATGCATTAAAGTACCAAACGCTATAATTTTGGCCATAGCCTCAGGGGACAGATTCTTGTCTTTATCTACCCAAGACGAACTATTCATAGCAGACACTAAGGCATACAGATACTGATCGAGACGGCTAGTAAACGCATTAAACGCTTCACCAGGCTGCATGGTGGCATTGGCAATTTTCTTGACTAACCTATATGGGTCAAGGTCTCCTTTATTAACAAAGTGTTACAACGATGGCGGTGGAGGAAGCATGATGTGCTGCTGAAGTTCACACAAATGATGTAGCAGGGGGCTGGTGGCGATGGTGAGAGGTGGCGAGGTGTCGATGTGGCAACGTGGCGAGGTGTGTGTGTGGTGGCGACACTAGTCAGACAGACGGTTGTAGTCTTTTTTTCGGCAATTGTTTCTTTAATAAGATTGCACAACACAGCTGCAGAGCAGTTGAAGCTGTAGAAGATGATTGCAATAGCTGGAACAGGTACAGGCAACACACAAGGCTTGTTGATGTGGGCTTGGGTGGTGGTGGGTGCAGGTTCCCACGTGGGCGCGAGATTAAAAAATGGCTGGTGCGAATTACTCTCCCCTTCGCTGATGAAATTTCGTTCTCTCTTGCAAATATTGCGCCTTACTTTTGAAATCGTCGGCCTAGAGTAGTGGCTGATAGCAGGACCCCAGACTGGTACAATAATTGATGCGTGGGTGGCAGGATGGCGGCTTATGGAGGCGGCTGATGGCGGCGGTGGTGGCGGCGGCGGTGGCGGCTGGAGCACAAGGCGATTTGGGTACCTGGAGTTTACGTTTCCAGAAAAATAATTCTGAATCGCACTGCTGCTACCAGTATTCGTTGCCTTGTTCGGGTTGAATGTAGACACAGTAGACACTTCTTAGATTTATTGACTAAGGCAACAAGGTGTATATCTGGCCAGCCGAGGTCCACCTACTCTTGAGTCTGTTGAGAGAACTGAGGCTGCTGGGAGCATGGCTGGTGCTCCTCTGTCTGGCATGACGTCAGAGGCCTACTCGCCTTGTGATTGGTTATGTCTCAACGGACATTGAATTTGAGTATAACACCCCGAGACTAGGGCGGTTTTTGGGGACTGCCCCGTTCGGGTTGGGGACGGAGGTTTTCCAGCCTGTTCCTCCTGCCAAGGCTTCTGGTGCTTACCAGCGGCCCTCTTCTTCTGGACTTCTTCAGTCTGCATCCTGGATTCTATGCCCTCATTGGAGGACTGTTGTCTCCTGTCCGGCTTCTGTTGGGGCCAGTGCCTGGATGGTGGCCCTGGACCTCAAGGTCAATTCTTGGCACGTTCCTCTCCAGTTTTCTGGGACTGGCACAGTTGGTGGTAGTGGGGCTTCAGGCTTACCGCTTTTGTTGCCTTCCCTACTTTGTAATTGGCACTTGGTGTATTTACGCATCTTCACCGGATCTTGGTGCCCTGTCTGAGTCTGCTTGGGATTGGGTGTCTGGCCTACCTCAACGACTGGCTGGTATGGGCTCCCAGTCAGTCTGCTTGTCTGCTCGCCAGGGGTGTGGTTCTTTCCTGATCGCTGGGTTTGGTTTCCTGGTGATCCTAAGGCCATTCCATTTGTTTCCGTCCCAGGTTTGGACCTGGCCGGGTCTTGTTTAGGGCTCTTGGGCCGCTCCTTGTCTTTCCCTCCAGAAGTGTTGCTGCGGCTGTGGTCCCGCCTTCGGCTGTTCATGAGGGGGTCCTGGGTTGCTCGGTGGTTGCTCGAGCAGTTGTGCAGGAGTCTGAACTTCGGCATGCTAGTCTGCCCGCGGGGTCGGGTTTGGCTTCGGCGTCTGTTTGGTTCATTCAGAGACTCCCCTATTGCCTCTCTTGCAATCGTTGGGTTCGTTCCTCCGGGGATCTTGTGTTGGTACTGCGTCACCAGCTTCCTCTTTGGGGTTTTTGGGGTTCTGTGCCTTGGCACCTCCCCGAGCCTTTGCTCGATGTGTTCATGGACGGGTCATCTTTCGGCTGGGGCTTTGTGACCAGTGCTCACCAGGTTGGCCGGGGATGGTAGGGTCTGTCCGTCCGTCGGGCTAACAGCACGGTTTGGGAGTTCGTGGCTGTCTGGTTTGCGCTTCGGAGGGTTTGGGTCACTCGGTGCTCTATCATTCGGCTCCATTCAAACTGTTCTCTGGCGGTTCTTTGCCGGAACCACAGGGTTTCTCTTAGGTGTTTGACCTTTGGGGTTGGTCCCTTAGAGTGGCTCGTTTGCTGGATTCTCGGGGTTTGGCTAACCATGAGGTTCATGTCCAGGGTGTGTCCTGCATCCTGGCGGACAGCTATCTCGGTTCATTCCTCTGTTCACAGATTGGCCAGTCGTCGCCGACTCGTTTCGTTGGCTCTGCTGGACGTATGGACTCCTGGCCATGGACGTCTTCGAGTCGTCGAGTCTAGGTGTCACCCATTCTATGTGGCGCCCTTACCCGCCTGTGAGACGTTCACAGTGAAGGCCTTTCGGCAGGACTGGTCGAGGTGGAGGTACCTGTTCCTCTTCTCCCGGTCCAGGTGTTGCTTCCGGTTCTGGCTCTGTTGGGGCCCATTGCCACGAGAGTTGTCCTTATGGTTCCTTGGTGGCCGGCCCAGCTTTATTTTCAGATGCTGTTTGATAGGTGTCCGAACCCGGGGCGTTTTCCCTCGGCTCCGCCTCTTTCGGCAGGTCGGACTAGTCCTGTGCGTGACTGGTTCAGCCTTCTCCTCTGCTCTTCGCGTCTGGTATTTTGATGCGGGTATCACCATCTCTGTGGTGATCAGGTGACTTTATTGATGGTGTCCCACCTGCGAGCTTCGTCTCAGCGACAGTATGACATTCCTGGTGTTTCTATGCACTTTTTCTTGCTCTTCGTAAGTTGTCTTCTCTTTCGTATCAGGTTGTCTTGTCCTTTCTTGGGTTTTCAGGACTACAGTTTTTGATGTTTCTTACTGTTGCCTCGTTTTGTGCGGCGCTGGCAGAGCCGCTCCGGCTTGCGTTCGGGGTGGGCATCACATCTGCCCCGTTTCGTACACTTTCTTGTGTTTTGTTTCACCTCCGGCCTGCTCATGCATCGCCTGAGCCATCCTGGTCCTCGATCAGGGTGCCTTCTTATCTTCTCAGTTTGTGGTAGCCCCTTCGGTTCAGGTTTCTGCTCTTTGGTACTGGTGGTAGGTTTGTACTTTTGCAGCCTTTCTCCATCCTTCTGGCGACAGTCGAGACGGCTGCTTTCTGGAGGGGTTCTTTGGTTATTGAGCCTTGATTGGTTCAGCCAGGGGTGCGTCCTGTATTGTCCGGTTGCGTTTTTTTGCCGTTACCTGTGTACCGTGTCTGGGGATGTGCTTTGGGTTGATCCGGTTCCCTTCGTTCCCTGTTTCAGGGCTCGGGTCTCCCAGGTCGTCCACAGAGTTTTTAAGTCTTCCAGCCTGCGGTCTGTCCTTGCGCCCGTGCTGTTTGGATGTTTGCAGCTTTTGCTGCTGTGTTGGTGATGTCTAGGGCTCATTTCGGGCGCTGGGATTTGAGGGTCGCACAGGTTCTTGGCCGTCCATGCTTTATGCGCATCTGCTCCCATGCGTTCTTGTTGCCTTGGGTTGCAGGTTGTGGCCTGTTGTCTCGGCTTCGCGTTGCGGAGTTTGTGGCGGCCGCCTCCCGGGTCAGCTCTTTCCTTTCCTTCTCTTTGGGTATGAAGCTCCAGGGAGCCGTAGAGGCTCCAGGAAGCCGTAGGGGCTCCCCACAGAAAACTAGCTTGGAATGTAATGAAACGCCATTTTCTGGGTGAGCCCGGAGGCTCCCTGGCAACCCTCCCTCCCTCCCACAGGTCGGCAGTTTTTTCGCATTGGTTGAAGCTTAGCTTCCGAACTGATGCTAGGCAGCCGGCGCGGTAGGTCCGGGGCTCCCCCCTCCCCCTCTCGGGACGGGGAGGGCTGCGCGGACGACCGGCGCGGCAGTAAAGTACTCACCTAATTGTACTCACCTAATTGTGCTTGCGGGGGTTGAGCTTTGGCTCTTTGGTCCCGCCTCTCAACTGTCAATCAACAGGTGTACAGATTCCTGAGCCTACTGGGCTCTATCATATCTACACTTGAAACTGTGTATGGAGTCAGCCTCCACCACATCACTGCCTATGCATTCCATTTATTAACTACTCTGACACTGAAAAAATTCTTTCTAACGTCTCTGTGGCTCATCTGGGTACTAAGTTTCCACCTGTGTCCCCTTGTTCGTGTCCCACCCGTGGTGAAGAGTTTCTCTTTGTCCGCCCTGTCAATTCCCCTGAGAGTGTGATGGCCCTTGAGTAAATTCAGTAAATATATACAATAATTATCAGCGCTTCTTCCGAGTGACAAGGACAGCTACACAGTATCTCTTAGAATTACGTAGGTAAACAACAAATGTAACATATTTGTTTACTACAATGTTGGTGCTGGCTGTAGAAGTTGAAAAAACAGTTTTACTTCGAAATATACTAATTTTATAAGAAAATTCTACGTAAATAGGGGGGCAGTAGAGCTCCATTAAGCCAGTTTCGTGATTGGCTAAATCTTCAAGATGAAGAATGTTGCCTGCTCTCTGATTGGCCAAACGAAACAGAGTAGTGACCTCTGTCGGCATGCAGGTGAACCAGACCCAAAACCCAAATATCTTCGTAAGAATACCTTCCTGAATCGCATGTAAGCATCTTCTTAGCGCATACTTACGAACCTTCGTAGCAAACCTATTTATGAAGAAATACATGGAGCTTCGTGAATCTAGGTTCTGGATAGCTCTGGGAAGCCTCTGGGTCTCACCCAGAAAATGGCATTTCATTACATTCAACGCTGTTTTTTTTTTACATTTTTAGGCGATGCTGTGGTCACAATCTGAACAGCAGTGCTGTGCTGCGTGCGCCAGGCTTGGTGGCTCACTCACTACTGAGGCCCTCACACCTGGGAATGTTGCCCATGATTTTTCAATTATGTTGTCTGTTTACAAGAGCCCTGAGGAAGGTGATGTGAACCCCATGTATATGCAGGCCATTTAAATCTTGCCTAGTACTCCAAAATTGCATATGTAGTGATGCGCATTTTTATGTCAGTTACTCAAAACTTCATATGCAGTGTTGCACAGTGTAAGAGTTAAGCATTAAGTGCTGCTCATGCCTGAAGTACTGGGCTTCAGAGACTCGCCTTGCTAAGTTAATAACTTTGTGAAAACAATTTTGGATATTATGTGACCAAGACATTGAACAGAAATTACTTGCAAATAAATAGAGCTGCATAATGCTAAATTTATACTCTTATCACTAATGTATTCTTTTCAGATTGAGTGGCTTAACAGTTATCATGCTGAATGTCGAGAAAAGGTGGGAGAGCTGTTACTACTGCAAGGACACAAGGAGGCTTATGATTGGCTTGTTCGCGAAACTGTACCAATTGGTTAGGTACTGTGTGATTATTTTTTAGGGAATTTGAACATCAAATAATTACAAAGGTAACATTTTCTTGGGTAATTCAGGGTGATACCCAAACTCTTTTCATATACATGTACAGTATTTCTGAGGTGGCCTCTCTCTAGCTCTCCAGGGCTTACAGCTCTCATACCACAGACACACACAAATACTGCCACTTCTGTGTCAGTTACTCAAAACTTCATATGCAGTGTTGCGCAGTGTAAGAGTTAAGCATTAAGTGCTGCTCATGCCTGAAGTACTGGGCTTCAGAGACTGGGTATTTGGGTATTGTGGTATGAGGGCTTACATCTCTCATACCACAGACACACACAAATACTGCCACACCTCTGGACTTCAACAGGCTTGACCGAGACTGGGATCAATATTTGGTTCACTAGTCAAGATGAGGAAAGCCTTGCAATTTAAAGGTTAACCCAAAAAGGGAGAAAAACTACTTGGATATTATAGGTCAATCCAAAAAGAGAAAAAACTAATTGGAAACTAAAGGGGGAAGGAAAATAGAAGAAAAGTAAGAAAACAAAACAATGGTTGGCTGCAGATAAATAATCTCCAAGTTAACTCGACCAAACAATAACCCTGGTTGCAGTAGCTTTTGGCCTCTGCCTTAGAAGTGGCAGTTCTGGGATTTTTCCCATGTAAACAGGGGCTCCTATTGGTTGGTGCTCTTCTGCCATGGGTAGCTTTTTAGGTTTGTTTCCCCCCATTGCCAATGGTTAGTCTTTTGTTCTGAAGTTTTGTTCCATTATCCCATGTGTCAGGAGAATTTGTGTCCTGTGATGGATGTTCCAGTGGTGGAGGATTGCTTTAGTTGGTTCTGCCTCATGCAGATAGAGGGTCTTTTCACCACTTGCCATGTTCTCCTTCAATAGAGAAGCCTTTGGCTCACTTCCAGGGTCAGGGTTTAGCTTGGTGTGTAGCTGGGCCTTTTCCCAGGGGGGCCCAAGTAGTTCCAGTTGCCACTTTTCTACCCTTCATGGACTTTGCACCCCTTTGTAAAGGGTCATTTGCTGCAGGGGAATCATTTTCGTATCCTCCCTCCATATACGTGTTGGATTGCTTGGCTGCTTCCCCCCCTGTTTTGATTCTAGGTCTCATTTGTTACCTCAGTCCTCATATTTTTGGTCTCCATCTTCTTGCTCGGCACCTTCTGTGATCTATGTGGATTTGATTCGGTAACTCATGTAGAACATGGATCTCCTTTCCATTATAAACCTGGCCACTTTCAGGCACAGATTTGTCTCCTTATTGTTTGTCTCTGGGTTCATCTTGATCGGCTGCCACCCCCCCCCCCTTCCTCTCTTTTGCTTTGGGGGCTTGGCAGGAGTTCTGTCAAACCCACATGCTTGACTGGCAGGAGGTGAGCTCCGTCTTGTAGGTGTTCCTGAGTAGTGCCTCTTGTACTTCACTCAGAGCAGTCGGTTTGCTCCAGTGCTTCCCAAGGATGTGGGCAAATGGCAACTCCATATGCAGCTGCCTGTACTGTCCAGGACCCTTATTGCAGAAGACCACAAGGCATTTTCACACTTGGCAGTGCTCTTGCACATTTGGATCCTTGTAGAGGAACTCTCTGAGCAACTCTGAGGATATGGTATTGCTTGGGTCAGCTCTCTGGGTACTCACTATTGGGATCAAACTTCCTTTTCAGGAGTAGCCCCAAACACATTTAAACCATAAAGTCCGCTAGTATTTAATTCATTTTCCTACTGAGGTCTCATTTCATTATGACTTGGTCAGGCATTTTTCTCCCAAGCCTGGCCCATCATCGGGTGCGACACACTTTACTAGGCTGGGCCCTGACTATGACCACGAATTAAAATTCTTGGAAAAGAATGTGCCACAGTAACTATATATATCATCTATTATCTGCAAACACTTGTGTACACTGTATTACACTGTATATACAGATATATGTATGTACAGCAGTCCCTGTGGCGTAGTGGTTAAGACACTCGTCTGGTATTTCATGAGCACTTTGTCCTGGGTTTGTATCGTGGCCGGGGAGGATTTACTGGGCGTCAATCCTTAACTGTAGCCTCTGTTTACCCAACAGTAACATGGGTACCTGGTTGTTAAACGATTTGACCGTTAAACAATTTAGTTGTTAAACGATTTGCCTTAATCCTATATTCCGGGGAACATAGGATTAAGGACTTGCCCGAAACGCTATGCATGCTAATGGCTGTACAAGAATCTAAGAACTCTTGTATACGTAAATAAATAAACCAAATAAACAAATAAATACAAGGTAAGCACAGAATAATAATACAATTGCCGTCACCAGGCAGTTAATGTCTCAAACAGAACAATCATTTGATCAGACTATTTCCACTATTCATAAGTTCAGAGAGTTCATGTAACTCCCTCTGACGCCTCCCTTAATTTCGTTTCAATACTCTGGACACATCGTCATTAGGAGATATTCTTAAACTCCTTGAGCGGCGAAACATCACAGTCACTGAGTGGAGTAATGCTTAATACTGAAGACGTCATCGACTGCCAGCCTGTACTTAATGTCAGCGTTGCTGGAGAGAGTGGAGTACTGCTTATGCTCGAGTTTCTCCATACGTTCATTGCCTCATCCGGCGATTCTGATTGGCCATCAGAATTCCTGTCACCAGATGAGCCGAGCTGGTCCCCAAACAACCCCCTTGGTTGTTGTCCTTGTTCCTCCTACAATAGTTTAATATATATGAACTTTGGTATTACCCGTTTGTAATCCTACCTTGGTTTGACGAAGTAATACTTCCTGATACCTTTACGTAACAAAAACGCTGGGGAGAAAAATGTCTGACCAAGACATAATGAAATGAGACCTCGGTAGAAATGATAAGGAGAAGATTGAATTTGTTTCACATCCAGTTCTTTAACCCTTAAATCGCGCAAATCATATATATATGATATCAGTGACAAAACCGAAACCGCGCACATCATATATATATGATTTCGTGTCTAGCGCTATAATTTAAATGCCCCGCCTGGGATAGGGTCAGCTATAGTACAGCCACAACATTCTTGGGTGTTAAGAGCGTCAGTATTGAGCAAGCCACCAAGACTGGCGCACGCAGCACGAGCTCACAGCATCGCCTACAAATGCCATAATATATATGATACTGCTATTATTTAGCAGTGATAGTATTACTGAAGCCCCCTGACTGTGATAAAACTGACCAGGATTCTGATAATAGCAGGATTGTGGTGATATTTAGCGCTGTGTTCCATGGAGGGAGGAGTAAGGCTGTGGAGGGAGGGTTGTGGCGTCGTCTTCTGACTGTGTGTGGCCAACTTGTATTGACTGCACTCACCATACCAGCTTAGTGGTTCGCTATGGTGAACACAAATGTAGATACTTATATATAACGTGTGTATAGTGTGAGATAACAGCAAGAGGAGTAGGTTGGGAGCCGCCGTTTTGGTGAGGGAGGAGCGTCGTCTGCACGACTTGGCATGTTGTTTACTGATGGTCAATATGGTCTTTGGGCACCATACCAGCTTATTTGTACAGGTATGGTGAATAAAACAGGTAGATACTTATATATAATGTGTGTATATAGCGTAATAACACCACGAACAATATTGTTTGAAAAGAAATATTAGTGCGTCTGGCCTTGAGGGCGGCCGCCGATCAGCTGACTGTGTGAGTAGCTAAGTCTTTCTCCCTTTACTCACCATACAAGCTTAGATGTACAGTTATGGTGAACAAAACATGTAAATACGTATATATAACGTCTGTGTATAGTGAATAAATGCAAAAACAGTATTGTGGGAGGTGAATGAGGGTGAGTGAGGTGGTGTTGAGGAAGGGAGTGGCAGTGAGTGGCTCGCTGGTGTGTGGCGGTCGCTTCTCGTTGCTTTTTGACTCACAAGACCAACTTAGTAGTTTGTTATGGTGAACAAAACATGCAGATACTTATATGTAACCTGTGTATATAGTGTAACAACAGCAAAACTATTTGTTTATTGTTTTATAAACATAATAATTGAATCACTAATATGCACACCATAATTTTGAGTACAGCGATGGTTCACACATTTTATTATATAAATATACCACAATTCACTGTATGGAATATATTACTACAAAAAAGAAAACAGAAAAATCAATCAGAGACATTGAAATAATTAAGTAATATATATTTGTAACAACTGCCGTCTGACAGCTCGGGCGGAGTAGACCTCGTCTGGGAAAAGGCTCTGCCAACGCCCCCTTTTCTGGGGGAGCCCCGTCGCTCCCCGGAGCTATCCCAGGCTGATATGCTAATGTCAGACTTTGGCATCAGTCATGTGTATGGAGTTCTTAGGCCTACCGGGAACCACGGCCAGAACCGGGCCCCCTCAGAGAGGCAAGGGGAGCAATGGCCTAGAAGCCCCCGTGTGGTGGAAGCATTCTATGTCTGCCATCGACCGGGACAGGCACCCAGAAAAGTAAGCGCCCCAAAACAAACCCCTATTCTGGTTAAAATTGCTACCAAAAGCCGAACTAGTGGATAGAACTCCCCAAAGAAAAACGAGCAAACTAGTGTGACGTCACACGCTGCCGCGCCGCTGTCTGCGCAGCTCCCCCCTCCCGGGAGGGGGAAGGGGGAGCCCCAGACCCTCCTCGCCGGCTACCCACACCTCAGTTCTTGAGGCTGATGCTATAGGCGAGGTCGTGTGCTCTGGCTCCGGTGTTCGCTACAACACTGTGCTTGCGTGTGGTTTGTTTTCTGGGTGCGAGAGCCAGGAGTAATTTTTGGTACTCGGGCTGCATGCGCCTAGGGTTCCTTCCCTAGGTGCCCTGTAAGTACTACCCTTGGGCTTGGGGCCACCTTCCACAGGCTCCTTGGGATCTGCCTCTGCTGGTCCGTTTTACCTTTTTCGGTTTTTCGGCCGCCTGTTGGGCTCTTGGGTGTTCTGTTCTCCCTTGTTACTGGCAGGTAAGAGGCAGTTTGCACTGGTAGGGGCGCAGGGTGCTGCACAGCTTGTATTCCCGACATAGCGGCCGGCTCTGTTCCCTGGGGCTCGCTGTCCTCTTGCGGGGTTTTGTTTTTCTTTTTGTTTTGCCTGTGGGGGTTCTCTCATATTCATTCCTTAGTTCTAAC
This sequence comes from Procambarus virginalis, assembly GCA_020271785.1. NCBI lineage: Eukaryota > Metazoa > Arthropoda > Malacostraca > Decapoda > Cambaridae > Procambarus > Procambarus virginalis. Next base: position 42,562 of record WNGS01159536.1, read on the forward strand.
CCTTTCACGTTTATACTCGATGGCGCCCCTGCTAGGTCCCGTGAGTGTACACGTCCCTGGGGTACAGCTTTAGAAGTTCGATTGGTAGTTTTGGGCGCCGGTTAGCAGCTCCCTGCCTGGGACTACCTGAGCGCGAGTCCTCTTAAAGTAAACGCTCAGGACCCTGGGAATCCCCTAGGGGGCGCGTGGGTCCGATGGTGTGACCCCGGAGTCCCCACTCGCTGTGGCGAGTTTGAGGGTTGCTCGGTCCCCTGTCTCAGGGTGACCCTCATTGTTTTTGCCTCTGCCATGCTGCCTGTTGGGTCGGTGATACTTTCGACCCTGAGTCCTGTGAGTGTTGCTGCTTGCTAGTGACTGAATTACCCAATCCTCTGATGATTCTCTTCGGGTACAGGCGGCGCGCGTGCGTTGCAGTCTAGTTTCGTCTGTTNTTCATTCTGGTATCAAAATAATCCAATAAGTTTATACTACAAAAAATTGGACAAAATAGGTGTACTTACCAATAAAAAGCTGTTTGTGGAACAGTAATGAGCATTTTTTTCACTCCCACCTTCTTCAGGTCAACATTCCTGAAGTTGCTCAACAGATGTTTTGTAGTGGAGTGAAGCTGTTGCGGGGTGGTTACTTCTTCACCACCCAATACACCCTTTTCCGGTGGTAACTGGTGTAGCAGGGAATAACACAGAGTGCAACGTTACAGGTTTTGCATCCTATGTTGGTGTCCTTCCTTTTACCTGACCGTGCACAGACATGACACCTGAGACGTTTTGGCAGTTTGTAAAGTTCATGTTTCAGTTTGTAGTTCATGCGATGTTCAGAATCAACAATAGGGCCACGTCTTCTCGGTGTTGGTTGATCATTTGAGTCAGAGTCATCTGACAAAACCGACTCGTCAAATGGCAGTGTGCCAGACATCTCGGGTTCTGAGTCCGTTCCTGCGTCAGCTTGAGGTGTTGAAGTAAATAAAGGCCGCCTCACACCAGATGGTCCAGGAGTTTGCACGGTGTTAGCATAGGCAGGACCTGTGTCATCATTTATGTCTGGAGCGTGCTGCAAGTGATGTGATACTGTTGCTATTTCAGGCCAATCTTCCGTGTCCCAGTGCAATAGGGCCCAAATTGCCACCTCGTGGAATTGTAGCAATGTTAGCTTTTTTCGATCAGTTGTGTAGTATTTGTACAAAACAAAGGCATTATGCAATGCCATTTGCAGGAAATAAAACGTGATCTTTTTGGTCCACTTGTGAGTTTTCCTGGTAAAATGGTAATACTTCACCATTTGATCGAAGTGGTCCACACCTTTCATGAACTTGTTGTATTCGCAAATTGCAGTAGGCTTGTTCACTGTTACCTGTTGTAGTCGAGTTGTTCCGTCGCGATTGCGCAATCGTTTCCTTCGCTGACATTGCTGAGTGTCTGCATTGTGGATGTTTGTAATGATCGAGACCACTCGCTTGTCTTTCCACAGTAGAATGAAGGTGTTATCTTTGCGGCGGTATATGGTGGTATCCAGTGGAAATTTAGCCTTGGCTATAGTTTGCAATTCCTTTGGGGCGCCGCGTAGCAGTCTAATTGTGCCACATGTGTACACCCCAAGTTCTCTCAATTTTTCTGTTAGGTTTACTGAGTTGTAGTAATTATCCATGTACAAATGGTAACCCTGGTTCACTAAAGGCTGAATCAACCCCGTCACTGTTTCCAGTATCGTCTTACCAATACCTGAGTATACGTCAAAGTCATATAAGTACCCAGATACTGATTCAGGAAGCATATATAGTTTCACACCATACTTGTCTGGTTTGTTTGGATTGTAAACTTTGAACGATAGTCGGCCGCGCCATGCCATTGTACCTTCATCCAAGCACAACTCTTTCTTGGGAATGTAAACTTCTGCAAACCTCTCTTTCAAATAGTCCATCACCGATCTCACTTTTATCAACTTATCAGTATTGTTCAAGGGCACTGCATTGTTATTGAATGTATGGAAAAACTGGCTTATATGCTGGAAACGTTTTGACGTCATAAACAAGTTGAAGAAACGAACATGCCATGGTTTTCCTGTTTGCCAATACATCCTCATAGCTGGCAGCCTGTTTATGCCCATCAATATGCATAGTCCCAAGTATCGCGCCATTTCTTTCACCCTCACTGGTTTCCATATATCTGAGACATTTTCATTAGCCATCCGGAATATCTGCGACGCGTACAAATTAGTTTCTGTTGTCAAGAATTGCAACAGGGCTCGGGTAATGAACAACTGAATAAATCCTAATGCACTAGTAGGTGTTAGAATTTTCAGGCCAGGATTTCCAATAAAATCTTCAACAATTGGGGGAGTATTGTCACGACTCCAGCCAACACTGTCCCCACCCTTGCGAGTACGTCCTGTACGTGTACGGCTTTGTGAATCTTCCTCACTTTCGTCATCACTTTCAATTTCCAGGCTTTGATCACTGCTAGAATCACTTGGCACAGTTGGTCGTGTTTTCCTACGTCGAGAAACATTTCTGGTAGTTAGTTTTCTAGGTGGTTTACATGCACCACGTGTGCGCCTAGATGGAGGAGGAGGAGGGAGTAGTCGTGCCTCATCCTCCTCTGTGAGGTGCTCGGTCTCCTCATCACTGGTTGCTGTATCATTCGATCTTTGGACACCACTATAATCGTTGTAGTCATCCAAATCATCTTCAAGTCCCTCAACATCACCTGCATCATACTCAGCTTCTGATAAAGCTGCCACAACTTCAGGAATTTTCGTGGGTGTGAGTTTCATTCCCTTGAACTTTTGATAAATCATAGTTATTTTGTCCTCTTTCGAGGACTTGGACACTTCCTTGGGCGTAGAACGGCTTGGGCCTTGACCTGGATCCATTGTTGATAAATGTATTGGGTATAAAACACACGGAAACGGGTATAAATGCAGAAAACCGTTCGAGTTTGGCGCGCGAGGGAAGCGTGATAGGACTCACGACACGTGACGAGAAAACAATGGGCCTGTCACGTGACCGGGTAGGCCGACGCGCCATGCGCCCTAGCGGTGAGAAAGAGAACTTCATGGTGCTCAGTTTGAAACAAACCAGAAGTAAATCAGATAAAAATTGAATTTTATACAAATATTTTTTACGAAGACATAAATTTGTGTCTTGTGTGCATGAGCGGGTAGACGAAACAGGACGCGCTGGAGAGTCTTTGGCATGCGAAAGTGTTAATTGAAGAATTTATAGCACACTGAATTAAGGGTATAAAATCATCCCAATTGTTGTTATCAAAATTCAACGTGACTCTCAAGGCATCTAACACTTTTCTGTTAGTACGTTCGGCTAGTCCGTTGCTAGCTGGATGATAGGGATGATACTACATTTTTTAATGTTATATAAATCACACAAGCTAGTTCAAATACTATTACTGAATTCTGGATCATTATCTGAAAAGATTACTTTAGGCATACTATATAAATAATTTGGTCATGGAATGCACTGGCTATAGTTTCTGCTGTTTTGTTCGGGATAGGAACTAGTTCGCAAAACCGTGAAAAATTATCGACCATTACAAGCAAATGTTTGTTCCCTTTCTCTGTTTCCGTAAGATTTGTCAACAAATCCATCGATACTCGTTCCCAAGGAGCTTTAGTTGCTGGGTACACCTGAATTTCATTAGGTCCTAAAACATGTCCCTTGTGCTGTAAGCAGGTTAAACATCTGTCAACATAATGAGCAATCTCCTTAGCCATTTTCGGCCAAAAATACTTCAATCGACCTTGTTGGAGTGTATGATCCTTTCCTGGATGTGCACTTGCAGGAGCATCATGGATAATTTTTAACACAGTTGGTACCAAGACAGCTGGAACAACTAACTGACAACATTTCCTCGGGGCTGTCCCTAGCTTTACTACTCTACACAGTAAATTGTCTAACATCACTAATTCTTTGAATGGTACTGGCGGTTTATGAATCGGGCGAGTGTCTTGCTTAGTCAAAAATTTAATGACGGGTGCCCATATGGGGTCTTGTCTCTGTTCCGTTTCTACTACTGTGGCATCTAATGCTGGGTAATTTAACTGAATCGCAGCTACGTGTCAAGAAAATGCATCGGCTACAACATTTTGCTTTCCTGGAATATATCCAAATGTGGGATTGAATACTTGAATTGTGAGCAAATATCTAGCAAACTTTCCAATTGGATTCTTATTTTTGAACAAGGGAATTAATGGTTGGTGATCTGTAAGAACATGAACTGGGTAATTATAAATTGTATCCTTGAAATGTTTAACCCTTTAACTGCGCAACGCGCCTCCAGGCTCGCGTCTGGTTTGCGCAACGCGCCTCCAGGTATTTTTTTTTTTCACGTTCCATTCAAAACTGGCGCGCGGTGACGTGGGTATGGTATGGGTGGGTGGGGGCCCCAGTGATCGTCCGCCATCTTCAAAAAAAATCCCAGCATGCCCTGTGGCCGTGGGGAGCCTCAGTTTCACAGCAGCAACCATGTCTGACGCATCCTCTATGAGCTCTCGCTCCACGGTGACCCGCGGTCATGGAAAACGACTGTCTGAGGAGGAAATACGCGACATTTTGTATGATGACGGTGCTCTGGATGATGACCTAGACTATGATCCTGAGAAAGACCTTACTCAGATATCTGATACGAGTGAGGAGGAGACGGAATTTGAAGATGCGGCGAGTGTGTATGGTACATGTGCCTCGCCCGGCCTGCCTCGCCGCCCTGGGTCAACACCGTTATCATCACCACCACCATGTATGTCCCCAGACGCTAGTAGTTTATTCAGTGATAGTACATGTGACGAATCATTCTCGGGCTTCAGTGACATTGGCTCTGATACGAGTAGTGTAGACGACCCGAGTACGAGCAGCGGTGGTGTTACCAGGCGGGGTTTTGCTGCCTCAGCAACACGCCGCGGCAGGCGGCGGCGTGCCTCACAGCATGTGGACAACAATGACAGTGGCCCCTCAACATCATTTATTCGTGGTAGGCCTACAGTACGTAAATCTGCCTCAGCGTCTAGCATACCCTCACGCAGCTCCAGCAGAAGCAGCAGACCACGTAGCCGTAGTTATGGTGCTCGTGGTGGTGTTGGCGCCAACACCAAACCCCCTGGTGTACTTGTGTGGGAGGATTGCACCACATTTGTCCCTCAAATACCAACATTTGATGATAGCGATTTTGGTGTTACACCATTATTCCCATATACTGGTGATGATATGGCAGACATGGAATATTTTCAGGCATATTTTGACAATGTATTCATGACGCATCTTGTGACTGAGACAAACAGGTTCGCTCACAGCCTCATAGACGACGGCATTTTACCTGCCTCACGCCTCACGCGATGGAAGGACACGACAATCGACGAAATGTACGTGTTTCTGGCACTCACCATGATGATGAAGCACTCTGAGAAATCTGTCATCCAGGAATATTGGAGCAAAGACAGCCTTGTTCCAACGCCCGTGTTCACCGGTACATGTCGCGTGATAGGTATCTCTTGATTCTCAGGTGCCTGCATTTCGAGAATAATGCAAATGAGGACAGACAAGACAGACTGTGGAAAGTACGGAAGATGTTCAGTGACATGAGAGGGAAGTTCAGGGATTATTTTGTACCTGGACAGAATGTGGTTATTGACGAGTCGCTTGTACTGTTCAAGGGGCGACTGGCATTCAAGCAGTACATCCCATCAAAGCGGCACCGATTTGGACTGAAGTTTTTGTGCTGTGCGACTGTGAGACTGGTATCGTCTTGGACATGATATTATATTCTGGTACAGACGTCGACATACCAGCTCAAGATGAACACGGGTTCTCAGGCAGTGTCGTGAAAACCCTGATGGAACCGTTGCTGAACAAGGGCATGTACTGTTCACCGACAACTATTACACCAGCCCTTGCTGACCAGATACCTCCTTGCCCACAACACCGGTATGTGGCACTGTGAAGGGCCACAGGAAGGAAATGCCAGTGTTCGGTATAGCTATAGCCATGGGTGAGTGCCAGCTGCGCAAGTGTGACAAAACGCGTGTCAGTGCGGTGGAAGGACAGACGCGAGGTGAATATGCTGACTACGATTCACACCGGTGCCATGTTGGACAGTGGGAAAGTCCACTTTCAGACACGCAACACCCGGTATAAGCCAGACTGTGTCATAGACTATACGTGAACATGCGCCTCGTCGATAGTGTGACATGATGCTTGGTAATTACCTAAGTGTAATTACCTAAGTGTAGTTACAGGATGAGAGCTACGCTCGTGGTGTCCCGTCTTCCCAGCACTCTTTGTCATATAACGCTTTGAAACTACTGACGGTCTTGGCCTCCACCACCTTCTCCCCCAACTTGTTCCAACCGTCTACCACTCTGTTTGCGAAAGTGAATTTTCTTATATTTCTTCGGCATCTGTGTTTAGCCAGTTTATATCTATGACCTCTTGTTCTTGAAGCTCCAGGTCTCAGGAAATCTTCCTGTCGATTTTATCAATTCCTGTTACTATTTTGTATGTAGTGATCATATCACCTTTTCTTCTGTCTTCTAGTTTTGGCATATTTAATGCTTCTAACCTTTCCTCGTAGCTCTTACCCTTCAGTTCTGGGAGCCACTTAGTAGCATGTCTTTGCACCTTTTCCAGTTTGTTGATGTGCTTCTTAAGATATGGGCACCAACAACAGCTGCATATTCTAGCTTTGGCCTAACAAAAGTCATGAAACAATTTCTTTAGTATATCCCCATCCATGTATTTAAAAGCAATTCTGAAGTTAGAAAGCATAGCATAGGCTCCTTGCACAATATTCTTTATGTGGTCTTCAGGTGATAGTTTTCTATCTAGAACCACCCCTAGATCTCTTTCTTTATCAGAGTTCTTTAAAGATTTCTCACATAATATATAGGTTGTGTGGGGTCTATGTTCTCCTATTCCACATTCCATAACATGACATTTATTAACATTAAATTCCATTTGCCAAGTGGTGCTCCATATACTTATTTTATCCAGGTCTTCTTGAAGGGCATGACAATCATCTAAATTTCTTATCCTTCCTATTATCTTAGCATCATCAGCAAACATGTTCATATAATTCTGTATACCAACTGGTAGATCATTTATGTAGACATAAACATCACTGGTGCAAGAACTGAACCCTGTGGTACTCCACTTGTGACATTTCTCCAGTCCGATACATTGCCTCTGATCACAGCCCTCATTTTTCTATCAGTCAGAAAGTTTTTCATCCATGTTAGAAGCGTACCTGTCACTCCTCCAATATTTTCCAGTTTCCAGAACAACTCTTATGTGGAACTCTGTCGAAAGCCTTTTTAGGTCCAGATAGATGCAGTCAGCCCAACCATCTCTTTCTGTAATATCTCTGTTGCTCGATCATAAAAAATGAGTAAATTCGATACACAGGATCTACCAGATCGAAAACCATACGTCTGTCTGATATATATCATTTTCTCTAGGTGTG
>WNGS01159538.1:0-17072 GCA_020271785.1 Procambarus virginalis
CGTATAGTTAGTGCGCTCATCTCCTTCATGAGGCAAATGCAGTGTTTGCAGCCCTAACAGAAACCCACACAAAGGACTACCATGATGGTGAAATATGGATCTCGGAGTACAATCTTTTCAGATGTGATAGGAAACACCGGCTTCAGGGTGGGGTCAGCCTATACATCAAAGACACACTCATCTGTACTGAGCTGCTAAACACCTCAAATGATATGGTGGAAGTGCTGATAATCAAAATAGAGATTATAAATGTAGTTATTGTCCTTGTATATAAGTCACCGGAGGCAAACCCTCAGCAGTTTAAAGACCAACTAATGAAAGTAGAACACTGCTTGGAAAACCTCACAAATCCAGCTCCGAACATCATCCTGCTTGGGGACTTCAACCTACGGCACCTGAAATGGAAGCACCTGGCTAATACAGTAATATCAGAAAGAATACCAGGAAGTAGCCTTAATGAACAGGCACATGCAAATGACCTGCTACGGATGTGCGACAGGTTTGCCTTAAACCAGCAAATAGTAGAACCAACCAGGAAGGAGAACACGCTGGACCTCATTTTCACTAATAATGATGAATTGATCAGGAACATAATGATTACAAATACCTGTTACTCAGATCACAACTTAATTGAAGTTATGACAACCATGGGGAATAGACCTTCAAAACCAGTCCAGATTCCAGCAAATTCAACTTCAATAATAAACAGATAAACTGGGAGCAAATAAACCAGGACTTCACAGAAATAAACTGGGAAGAACAGCTAGGAAATGCGAACCTGAACCAGTGCCTGGAAAAAATAAGCTCAGTAGCACTAGAAATATGTACAAACCGCATCCCCCTAAGAAAAAAGAGGAAGAGATGCAGATTGGAACGAGAACGTCGTTCCCTATATAGGCGAAGAAAACGAATCGCGGAACAACTTGAGAGTCGCACCCTATCTCAGGAACGGCGAAGAAGGTTAGGTAGCGAAATAGGAAAAATTGAACTCAAGCTACAAGAATCATACAAAACGCAGGAGAGGGAAAGAGAGCAAAAGGCCATCAGTGAAATAGAGAGAAACCCGAAATATTTTTTCTCCTATGCAAAATCAAGATCAAAAACCACATCTAGTATCGGGCCCCTGCGAAAGGAAGATGGAACTTTCACCGATGACAACAAAGAAATGAGCGAGCTACTGAGGAAGCAATACGACTCTGTCTTCAGCGAGCCATTAAACGCACTAAAGATCGATAACCCAAATGAATTTTTCATGGATATGATACCAACATCAAATCATATATCAGACGTCACCCTATCCCCACTGGATTTTGAAGAAGCCATAAACAGTATGCCTATGCACTCCGCACCAGGCCCGGATTCTTGGAACTCCATATTCATCAAGAACTGTAAAAAACCACTATCGCAGGCCCTTCACATTCTGTGGAGACAAAGCCTAGATACTGGCGTTATTCCTGATATACTAAAAACAGCAGAGATAGCACCACTTCATAAAGGAGGAAATAAGGCAGAGGCAAAAAATTACAGACCGATAGCACTAACATCGCACATCATAAAAATTTTGAGAGAGTGCTAAGAAGTAAGATCACAAAATACATGGAATCACAGCATCTCCATAACCCCGGACAACATGGTTTCAGAACAGGGCGCTCTTGCCTGTCGCAGTTGCTGGACCACTATGATATGGCATTAGATGCTATGGAAGACAAACAAAACGCTGATGTAATTTACACAGATTTCGCAAAAGCTTTTGATAAATGTGACCATGGTGTTATTGCCCATAAAATGCGCTCAAAAGGAATTACCGGAAAAGTAGGCAGATGGATCTACAATTTCCTGACCAACAGAACCCAATGTGTAATAGTCAACAAAATAAAATCCAACCCGTCAACCGTTAAGAGCTCAGTCCCCCAGGGTACTGTGCTTGCTCCAGTACTTTTTCTCATCCTCATATCGGACATAGACAAGAGCACAACCTATAGCACTGTATCATCCTTTGCAGATGACACTAGGATCTTCATGAGAGTAGGCAACATAGAGGACACGGCGAACCTCCAGTCAGATGTAGATCAGGTCTTTCTATGGGCTACAGAAAATAATATGGTGTTTAACGAAGACAAGTTCCAGCTCATGCGCTATGGAAAAAATGAAAATATAAAAACGGAAACCACGTACAAAACTCAGGCAAATCATAACATAGAACGAAAAGGCAATGTAAAGGATCTGGGTGTACTCATGTCGGAAGACCTTACCTTTAAAGAACACAATAAAGTAGCCGTCACAACTGCAAGAAAAATGACAGGTTGGATAACAAGAACTTTTCACACTAGAGATGCTATACCGATGATGACACTTTTCAAAACGCTTGTGCTCTCTAGAGTGGAGTACTGCTGCACAATGACAGCCCCTTTCACTGCTGGAGAAATTGCTGACCTGGAGAGCGTGCAGAGGTCCTTTACTGCTAGAATCCACTCGGTAAAACATCTAAACTATTGGGACCGACTAAAGAGCCTAAATCTGTATTCCCTTGAGCGCAGGCGGGAGAGATACATAATAATTTACACGTGGAAAATATTAGAGGGGCTGGTCCCAAACCTGCACACAGAAATAACATCACATGAGACCAGAAGACATGGCAGGATGTGCAGAATACCCCCGTTGAAAAGCAGAGGTGCAACTGGTACTCTGAGAGAGAACTCTATCAACATCAGAGGCCCGAGACTGTTCAACACGCTTCCACTACACATAAGGGACATAACTGGCAAACCCCTCACAGTGTTCAAGAGAGAACTATCAACATCAGAGGCCCGAGACTGTTCAACACGCTTCCACTACACATAAGGGACATAACTGGCAAACCCCTCACAGTGTTCAAGAGAGAACTGGATAAGCACCTCCAAAGGATACCTGATCAACCAGGCTGTGACTCATACGTCAGGCTGCGAGCAGCCGCGTCCAACAGCCTGGTTGATCAGTCCAGCAACCAGGAGGCCTGGTCGATGACCGGGCCGCGGGGACGATAAGCCCCGGAAGCACCTCAAGGTATCCTCAAGGTATCAAGGTAAGGTATCCCAATTTTCTGATGGGAACGTCAGATCGTTTGGGAGTGCATCGAACAATGGAGTGGGGGATGCTGGGGAGGACGAGGGGACGGGTGAGTGGGAATGGTTGGGCAGGGGAATGGTTATCTTGAGGTTATCTTGAGATGATTTCGGGGCTTTAGTGTCCCCGCGGCCCGGTCCTCAACCAGGCCTCCACCCCCAGGAAGCAGCCCGTGACAGCTGACTAACACCCAGGTACCTATTTTACTGCTAGGTAACAGGGGCATAGGGTGAAAGAAACTCTGCCCATTGTTTTTCGCCGGCGCCTGGGATCGAACCCAGGACCACAGGATCACAAGTCCAGCGTGGTGTCCGCTCGGCCGACCGGCCTCCTGGTGGGGAGGACTGGTAGATAGGCGAAGGTTGCTGTGGCTCAGCAACGCACATGCATTGCTGAGCCACAGCAACGCGTGGCCGGGTACAGGTAGTCTATATAAATAAAAATGGAAATGTTCGTTTGTTCAAAATCGCTAATCTTCGAAAGTTCTTTACTGATTGCTTTGAAATTTTGACACATCGTTGCATTCGAATATGCGCATGTTTTTATATACCTACTATATAGATGCCACCCCTGTGACAGATAAAAACATGTTTTTTTTCGAAAACTGCGCCATCTGTTCTACATAATAACAACACACACGCAGTACTAAATATGTTACGAAATCCATTTCAATGTTTCCGATTGCACTGATAAATTTAATTTTCATAAATGTCGATTTATTTAAATTTTTATTGAATTATTTTTGACATTGTGTTGGAATTGACCTGTGTTGTTTACCATACCGTTCATTTCATAAGTATATGTATAAATGCCACACCTGTGAAAGGTAACTTTTTTTTTTAAGAAAGAGCGCCATCTGTTGCACGCAAGAGACACACACACTATACTGAATATGTTACGATTCCATTTCAATGTCTGCGATTGCATTGACAAATTAAATTTTCATACATTTCGATTCATTTTCATTTAGATTTAATTTCTTTGTGTGACATTGCCTTGGAACTGAGCAAAGTTGTTTACCATATCGTTCGTTTCGTGAGTATTAGTATAGATGCCACACCTATGAGAGGTAAAAAAATTATTTAAGAGAGAACAGCGCAATCTGTTGCACGTAAGAGCAACTCACACTCTACTAAATATGTTTCGATTCCCTTTCTGTGTTTCCGATTTCACTGATAAATTGAATTATCATAGATTTCGAATTATTTTCATTTTGATTTAATTATTTTGTGTTAAATTGTGTAGAAATTGAGCTTTGTTGTTTACCATACACGTTCATCTCGTGAGTATAGTTTATTTATTTTATTTTTTCATTGTTTTTCATTTCGTTATTTAATTGTTTTTCTTAGATTTCAGTGATGGGAATATCAGTCCATTTGATGTTCCCAATTTTCTGATGAGAACATCACATCGTTTGGGAATGCATCGGACGAGAGAGTGGGGGATGGTGGGGAGGACGAGGGGACAGGGGAGTTGGGGGATGTTGGGGACGAGGGGACGGGGGAATGGGGATTGGTGGGTGAGGACAAGGAGACAGAGAAGTGGGGGATAGTAGAGGTGGAAGGAAAATGACAGTGAATGACCAGGTTACGAAAGAGTGGAGGCCAGTATACAGAAAATGATAAAGAAATTTGTGAGGAGCTCAATGCCATCTTCCCCGGAGTATTTTATTTATTTCTTCATTTATGTAAACGACTTGACTGCAGGAGTTGACTCTTATATGGCAATGTTTGCAGATGATGCAAAACTAATGAGGTGGGTTGAGACAGATGAGGATTGTAATATTCTCCTGGATGACTTCAACAGGTTGCAGAGCTGGTCCGAGAAATGGCCTTTGAGGTGACATTTAAGGTGACTTGTGTGTAAGGTGACGAAAATGTCACCTTACACACAAGTCACCTTAAATGTGTAAGGTGACGAAAATGTCACCTTACACACAAGTCACCTTAAATGTGTAAGGTGACGGAAATGGGATCAGAAACCAGGAGCCCGAAAGTCCAATATACGATAAATAGGAAACCACCTCTCTATACTAGGGCCACATATACACACTGTTGTATGTACCGCGGCCACATATACACACTGTTGTATGTACCTGGGCCATAGGTGACATACATAGTGGGGTATACTGGGACCATATATACAGTGGGGGTATACTGGGGCCATATATACAAATTGGGGGTATACTGTGGCCATATATACACAGCAGGGTATATTGGGGCCATATATACATAGTGGGGTATACAGGGGCCATATATATACACACTGCAGTATATTGGGGCCATATATATATACACAGTGGGGTATACAGGGGCCATATATAGACAGTGGAGTATACTGGGGGCCATATATACACAGTGGGGTATACTGCGGGCCATATATACAGTGGGGTATACTGGGGGGGGGCCATACATACACAGTGGGGTATACTGGGGGCCATATATACACAGTGGGGTATACTGGGGGCCATACATACACAGTGGGGTATACTGGGGACCATATATACACAGTGGGGTATACTGGGGGCCATATAAACACAGTGAGGTATACTGGGGGGCTATATATACACAGTGGGGTATACTGCGGGGCCATATATACACAGTGGCGAATACTGGGGGCCATATATACAAAGTGGGGAATACTGGGGGCCATATATACACAGTGGGGTATACTGAGAGCCATATATACACAGTGGGGTATACTGGGGGCCATATATACACAGTGGGGTATACTGGGGACCATATATACACAGTGGGGTATACTGGGGGGCCATATATACACAGTGGGGTATACTGAGAGCCATATATACACAGTGGGGTATACTGGGGGCCATATATACAAAGTGGGGTATACTGGGGACCATATATACACAGTGGGGTATACTGGGGACCATATATACACAGTGGGGTATACTGGGGGCCATATATACACAGTGGGGTATACTGGATGGTCATATATACACAGTGGGATATACTGGGAGGCTATATATACACAGTGGGTTATACTGGGGGCCATATATACACAGTGGGGTATACTGGGGGCCATATATACACAGTGGGGTATACTGGGGGCCATATATACACAGTGGGGTATATTGGGAGGCCATATATACACAGTGGGGTATACTGCGGGGCCATATATACACAGTGGGGTATATTGGGGAGCCATATATACACAGTGGGGTATACTGGGGTGCCATATATACACAGTGGGGTATACTCGAGGACCATATATACACAGCGGTGTATACTGGGGGCCATATATTCACAGTGGGGTATACGTGGAGGCCATATATGCACAGTGGGGTATACTGGGGACCATATATACACAGTGGGGTATACTGGAGGCCATATATACAAAGTGGGGTATACTGGGGGCCATATATACATAATGGGGTATACATGGGGGCCATATATACACAGCGGGTATACTGGGGGCCATATATACACAGTGGGGTATACTAAGGGCCATATATACGCAGTGGGGTATACCGGGGCCATATATACACAGTGAGATATACTGGGGGCCATATATACACAGTGCGGTATACTGGGGGCCATATATACATAGTGGGGTATACTGTGGGGCCATATATACAGTGTGGTATACTGGTGGCCATATATACACAGTGGGGTATACTCGGGTTATATATACACAGTGGGGTATACTGGGGGCCATATATACACAGTGGGGTATACTGGGGCCATATATACACAGTGGGGAATACTGGGGGGCCATATATACACAGTGGGGTATACTGGGGGGCCATATATACACAGTGGGGAATACAGGGGGCCATATATACACAGTGGGGTATACTGGGGGGCCATATATACACAGTGGGGAATACAGGGGGCCATATATACACAGTGGGATATACTGGGGGCCAATATACAGAGTGGGGTATACTGGGGCCATATATACACAGTGGGGTATACTGGGGGCCATATATACACAGTGGGGTATACTGGGGGCCATATATACACAGTGGGGTATACTGGGGCCATATATACACAGTGGGGTATACTGGGGGCCATATATACACAGTGGGGTATACTGGGGGCCATATATACACAGTGGGGTATACTGGGGGCCATATATACACTGGGGTATACTGGGGGCCATATATACACAGTGGGGTATACTGGGGGCCATATATACACAGTGGGGTATACTGGGGGGCCATATATACACAGTGGGGTATACTGGGGGCCATATATACACAGTGGGGTATACTGGGGGCCATATATACACAGTGGGGTATACTGGGGGGCCATATATACACAGTGGGGTATACTGGGGGCCATATATACACAGTGGGGTATACTGGGGGCCATATATACACAGTGGGGTATACGGGGGCCATATATACACAGTGGGGTATACTGGGGGCCATATATACACAGTGGGGTATACTGGGGGCCATATATACACAGTGGGGTATACTGGGGGCCATATATACACAGTGGGGTATACTGGGGGCCATATATACACAGTGGGGTATACTGGGGGCCATATATACACAGTGGGGTATACTGGGGGCCATATATACACAGTGGGGTATACTGGGGGCCATATATACACAGTGGGGTATACTGGGGGCCATATATACACAGTGGGGTATACTGGGGGCCATATATACACAGTGGGGTATACTGGGGGCCATATATACACAGTGGGGTATACTGGGGGCCATATATACACAGTGGGGTATACTGGGGGCCATATATACACAGTGGGGTATACTGGGGGCCATATATACACAGTGGGGTATACTGGGGGCCATATATACACAGTGGGGTATACTGGGGGCCATATATACACAGTGGGGTATACTGGGGGCCATATATACACAGTGGGGTATACTGGGGGCCATATATACACAGTGGGGTATACTGGGGGCCATATATACACAGTGGGGTATACTGGGGGCCATATATACACAGTGGGGTATACTGGGGGGCCATATATACACAGTGGGGTATACTGGGGGGCATATATACACAGTGGGGTATACTGGGGGCCATATATACACAGTGGGGTATACTGGGGGCCATATATACACAGTGGGGTATACTGGGGGGCATATATACACAGTGGGGTATACTGGGGGCCATATATACACAGTGGGGTATACTGGGGGCCATATATACACAGTGGGTATACTGGGGGCCATATATACACAGTGGGGTATACTGGGGGGCCATATATACACAGTGGGTATACTGGGGGCCATATACACAGTGGGGTATACTGGGGGCCATATATACACAGTGGGGTATACTGGGGGCCATATATACACAGTGGGGTATACTGGGGGGCCATATATACACAGTGGGTATACTGGGGGGCCATATATACACAGTGGGGTATACTGGGGGCCATATATACACAGTGTGGTATACTGGGGGCCATATATACACAGTGGGGTATACTGGGGGGCCATATATACACAGTGGGGTATACTGGGGGCCATATATACACAGTGGGGTACTGGGGGGCCATATATACAGTGGGGTATACTGGGGGCCATATATACACAGTGGGGTATACTGGGGGCCATATACACAGTGGGGTATACTGGGGGCCATATATACACAGTGGGGTATACTGGGGGCCATATATACACAGTGGGGTATACTGGGGGCCATATATACACAGTGGGGTATACTGGGGGCCATATATACAGTGGGGTATACTGGGGGCCATATATACACAGTGGGGTATACTGGGGGCCATATATACACAGTGGGGTATACTGGGGGCCATATATACACAGTGGGGTATACTGGGGGCCATATATACACAGTGGGGTATACTGGGGGCCATATATACACAGTGGGGTATACTGGGGGCCATATATACACAGTGGGGTATACTGGGGGCCATATATACACAGTGGGGTATACTGGGGGGCCATATATACACAGTGGGGTATACTGGGGCCATATATACACAGTGGGGTATACTGGGGGCCATATATACACAGTGGGGTATACTGGGGGCCATATATACACAGTGGGGTATACTGGGGGCCATATATACACAGTGGGGTATACTGGGGGCCATATATACACAGTGGGTATACTGGGGGCCATATATACACAGTGGGGTATACTGGGGGCCATATATACACAGTGGGGTATACTGGGGGCCATATATACACAGTGGGGTATACTGGGGGCCATATATACACAGTGGGGTATACTGGGGGGCCATATATACACAGTGGGGTATACTGGGGGCCATATATACACAGTGGGGTATACTGGGGGCCATATATACAGTGGGGTATACTGGGGGCCATATATACACAGTGGGGTATACTGGGGGCCATATATACACAGTGGGGTATACTGGGGGCCATATATACACAGTGGGGTATACTGGGGCCATATATACACAGTGGGGTATACTGGGGGCCATATATACACAGTGGGGTATACTGGGGGGCCATATATACACAGTGGGGTATACTGGGGGCCATATATACACAGTGGGGTATACTGGGGGCCATATATACACAGTGGGGTATACTGGGGGCCATATATACACAGTGGGGTATACTGGGGGGCCATATATACACAGTGGGGTATACTGGGGGCCATATATACACAGTGGGGTATACTGGGGGCCATATATACACAGTGGGGTATACTGGGGGCCATATATACACAGTGGGGTATACTGGGGGCCATATATACACAGTGGGGTATACTGGGGGCCATATATACACAGTGGGGTATACTGGGGGCCATATATACACAGTGGGGTATACTGGGGGCCATATATACACAGTGGGGTATACTGGGGGCCATATATACACAGTGGGGTATACTGGGGGCCATATATACACAGTGGGGTATACTGGGGGCCATATATACACAGTGGGGTATACTGGGGCCATATATACACAGTGGGGTATACTGGGGGCCATATATACACAGTGGGGTATACTGGGGGCCATATATACACAGTGGGGTATACTGGGGGCCATATATACACAGTGGGGTATACTGGGGGCCATATATACACAGTGGGGTATACTGGGGGCCATATATACACAGTGGGGTATACTGGGGGCCATATATACACAGTGGGGTATACTGGGGGCCATATATACACAGTGGGGTATACTGGGGGCCATATATACACAGTGGGGTATACTGGGGGCCATATATACACAGTGGGGTATACTGGGGGCCATATATACACAGTGGGGTATACTGGGGGCCATATATACACAGTGGGGTATACTGGGGGCCATATATACACAGTGGGGTATACTGGGGGCCATATATACACAGTGGGGTATACTGGGGGCCATATATACACAGTGGGGTATACTGGGGGCCATATATACACAGTGGGGTATACTGGGGGCCATATATACACAGTGGGGTATACTGGGGGCCATATATACACAGTGGGGTATACTGGGGGCCATATATACACAGTGGGGTATACTGGGGGCCATATATACACAGTGGGGTATACTGGGGGCCATATATACACAGTGGGGTATACTGGGGGCCATATATACACAGTGGGGTATACTGGGGGCCATATATACACAGTGGGGTATACTGGGGGCCATATATACACAGTGGGGTATACTGGGGGCCATATATACACAGTGGGGTATACTGGGGGCCATATATACACAGTGGGGTATACTGGGGGCCATATATACACAGTGGGGTATACTGGGGGCCATATATACACAGTGGGGTATACTGGGGGCCATATATACACAGTGGGGTATACTGGGGGCCATATATACACAGTGGGGTATACTGGGGCCATATATACACAGTGGGGTATACTGGGGGCCATATATACACAGTGGGGTATACTGGGGGCCATATATACACAGTGGGGTATACTGGGGGCCATATATACACAGTGGGGTATACTGGGGGCCATATATACACAGTGGGGTATACTGGGGGCCATATATACACAGTGGGGTATACTGGGGCCATATATACACAGTGGGGTATACTGGGGGCCATATATACACAGTGGGGTATACTGGGGGCCATATATACACAGTGGGGTATACTGGGGGGCCATATATACACAGTGGGGTATACTGGGGGCCATATATACACAGTGGGGTATACTGGGGGCCATATATACACAGTGGGGTATACTGGGGGCCATATATACACAGTGGGGTATACTGGGGGCCATATATACACAGTGGGGTATACTGGGGGCCATATATACACAGTGGGGTATACTGGGGGCCATATATACACAGTGGGGTATACTGGGGGCCATATATACACAGTGGGGTATACTGGGGGCCATATATACACAGTGGGGTATACTGGGGGCCATATATACACAGTGGGGTATACTGGGGGCCATATATACACAGTGGGGTATACTGGGGGCCATATATACACAGTGGGGTATACTGGGGGGCCATATATACACAGTGGGGTATACTGGGGGCCATATATACACAGTGGGGTATACTGGGGGCCATATATACACAGTGGGGTATACTGGGGGCCATATATACACAGTGGGGTATACTGGGGGCCATATATACACAGTGGGGTATACTGGGGCCATATATACACAGTGGGGTATACTGGGGGCCATATATACACAGTGGGGTATACTGGGGGCCATATATACACAGTGGGGTATACTGGGGGCCATATATACACAGTGGGGTATACTGGGGCCATATATACACAGTGGGGTATACTGGGGGCCATATATACACAGTGGGGTATACTGGGGGCCATATATACACAGTGGGGTATACTGGGGGCCATATATACACAGTGGGGTATACTGGGGGCCATATATACACAGTGGGGTATACTGGGGGCCATATATACACAGTGGGGTATACTGGGGGCCATATATACACAGTGGGTATACTGGGGGCCATATATACACAGTGGGGTATACTGGGGCCATATATACACAGTGGGGTATACTGGGGCCATATATACACAGTGGGGTATACTGGGGGCCATATATACACAGTGGGGTATACTGGGGGCCATATATACACAGTGGGGTATACTGGGGGCCATATATACACAGTGGGGTATACTGGGGGCCATATATACACAGTGGGGTATACTGGGGGCATATATACACAGTGGGGTATACTGGGGGCCATATATACACAGTGGGGTATACTGGGGGCCATATATACACAGTGGGGTATACTGGGGGCCATATATACACAGTGGGGTATACTGGGGGCCATATATACACAGTGGGGTATACTGGGGGCCATATATACACAGTGGGGTATACTGGGGGCCATATATACACAGTGGGGTATACTGGGGCCATATATACACAGTGGGGTATACTGGGGGCCATATATACACAGTGGGGTATACTGGGGGGCCATATATACACAGTGGGGTATACTGGGGGCCATATATACACAGTGGGTATACTGGGGGCTAAATATACACAGTGGGGTATACTGGGGGCCATATATACACAGTGGGGTATACTGGGGCCATATATACACAGTGGGGTATACTGGGGGGCCATATATACACAGTGGGGTATACTGGAGGGCCATATATACACAGTGGGGTATACTGGGGGCCATATATACACAGTGGGGTAAACTGGGGGACCATATATCACAGGGGGTATACTGGGGGCCATATATACACAGTGGGGTATACTGGGGGGCCATATATACACAGTTGGGTATACTGGGGGGCCATATATACACAGTGGGGTATACTGGGGGCCATATATACACAGTGGGGTATACTGGGGGGCCATATATACACAGTGGGGTATACTGGGGGGCATATATACACAGTGGGGTATACTGGGGGCCATATACACAGTGGGGTATACTGGGGGGCCATATATACACAGTGGGGTATACTGGGGCCATATATACACAGTGGGGTATACTGGGGGCATATATATACACAGTGGGGTATACTGGGGGCCATATATACACAGTGGGGTATACTGGGGGCCATATATACACAGTGGGGTATACTGGGCCATATATACACAGTGGGGTATACTGGGGGCATATATACACAGTGGGGTATACTGGGGGCCATATATACCAGTGGGGTATACTGGGGGCCATATATACACAGTGGGGTATACTGGGGGCCATATATACACAGTGGGGTATACTGGGGGCCATATATACACAGTGGGGTATACTGGGGGGCCATATATACACAGTGGGGTATACTGGGGGCCATATATACACAGTGGGGTATACTGGGGGCCATATATACACAGTGGGGTATACTGGGGGCCATATATACACAGTGGGGTATACTGGGGGCCATATATACACAGTGGGGTATACTGGGGGCCATATATACACAGTGGGGTATACTGGGGGCCATATATACACAGTGGGGTATACTGGGGGCCATATATACACAGTGGGGTATACTGGGGCCATATATACACAGTGGGGTATACTGGGGCCATATATACACAGTGGGGTATACTGGGGGGCATATATACACAGTGGGGTATACTGGGGCCATATATACACAGTGGGGTATACTGGGGCCATATATACACAGTGGGGTATACTGGGGGCCATATATACACAGTGGGGTATACTGGGGGCCATATATACACAGTGGGGTATACTGGGGGCCATATATACACAGTGGGGTATACTGGGGGCCATATATACACAGTGGGTATACTGGGGGCCATATATACACAGTGGGGTATACTGGGGGCCATATATACACAGTGGGTATACTGGGGGCCATATATACACAGTGGGGTATACTGGGGGCCATATATACACAGTGGGGTATACTGGGGGCCATATATACACAGTGGGGTATACTGGGGCCATATATACACAGTGGGGTATACTGGGGGCCATATATACACAGTGGGGTATACTGGGGGCCATATATACACAGTGGGGTATACTGGGGGCCATATATACACAGTGGGGTATACTGGGGCCATATATACACAGTGGGGTATACTGGGGGCCATATATACACAGTGGGGTATACTGGGGGCCATATATACACAGTGGGGTATACTGGGGGCCATATATACACAGTGGGGTATACTGGGGGGCCATATATACACAGTGGGGTATACTGGGGGCCATATATACACAGTGGGGTATACTGGGGGCCATATATACACAGTGGGGTATACTGGGGGCCATATATACACAGTGGGGTATACTGGGGCCATATATACACAGTGGGGTATACTGGGGGGCCATATATACACAGTGGGGTATACTGGGGGGCCATATATACACAGTGGGGTATACTGGGGGCCATATATACACAGTGGGGTATACTGGGGGCCATATATACACAGTGGGGTATACTGGGGGCCATATATACACAGTGGGGTATACTGGGGGCCATATATACACAGTGGGGTATACTGGGGGGCCATATATACACAGTGGGGTATACTGGGGGCCATATATACACAGTGGGTATACTGGGGGCCATATATACACAGTGGGGTATACTGGGGGCCATATATACACAGTGGGGTATACTGGGGGCCATATATACACAGTGGGGTATACTGGGGGGCCATATATACACAGTGGGGTATACTGGGGGCCATATATACACAGTGGGGTATACTGGGGGCCATATATACACAGTGGGGTATACTGGGGGCCATATATACACAGTGGGGTATACTGGGGGGCCATATATACACAGTGGGGTATACTGGGGGCCATATATACACAGTGGGTATACTGGGGGCCATATACACAGTGGGGTATACTGGGGGGCCATATATACACAGTGGGGTATACTGGGGGCCATATATACACAGTGGGGTATACTGGGGGGCCATATATACACAGTGGGGTATACTGGGGGGCCATATATACACAGTGGGGTATACTGGGGGCCATATATACACAGTGGGGTATACTGGGGCCATATATACACAGTGGGGTATACTGGGGGGCCATATATACACAGTGGGGTATACTGGGGGCCATATATACACAGTGGGGTATACTGGGGCCATATATACACAGTGGGGTATACTGGGGGGCCATATATACACAGTGGGGTATACTGGGGGCCATATATACACAGTGGGGTATACTGGGGCCATATATACACAGTGGGGTATACTGGGGGCCATATATACACAGTGGGGTATACTGGGGGCCATATATACACAGTGGGGTATACTGGGGGCCATATATACACAGTGGGGTATACTGGGGCCAAAGGTCGGCGTCTTGCCCCAATTTTGTGCCGATGTCTTGTAAAGCCATTACTGTCCCCCGCCGTCACGCTGTTGGAGAGTGTCAGAATGTGTCGGTCTCCAGTGTCTGTGTCGTGTCTGTGTCGTGTCTGTGTCGTGTTGTGTGGGGCTGTGTCGTGTCTGTGTCGTGTCTGTGTCGTGTCTGTGTCGTGTCTGCGTTGGGGCTGTGTCGTGTCTGTGTCGTGTCTGTGTTGGGCTGTGCTGAGGCTGTGTTGTGTCTGTGTCGTGTCTGTGTCGTGTCTGTGTCGTGTCTGTGTCTTGTCTGTGTCGTGTCTGTGTCGTGTCTGTGTCGTGTCTGTGTTATATCTGTGTCATGTCTGTGTCGTATCTGTGTTGTGTCTGTATCACGTCTGTGTCGTGTCTGTGCTGAGGCTGTGTTGTGTCTGTGTCGTGTCTGTGTCGTGTCTGTATCGTATCTGTGTCGTGTCTGTGTTATATCTGTGTCATGTCTGTGTTGCGTCTGTGTCGTGTCTGTGTCATGTCTGTGTCGTGTCTGTGTCGTGTCTGTGTTGTGTCTGTGTCGTGTCTGTGTCGTGTCTGTGTCGTATCTGTGCTAAGGCTGTGTTGTGTCTGTGTCGTGTCTGTGTCATGTCTGTGTCCTGTCTGTGTCGTGTCTGTGCTGAGGCTGTGTTGTGTCTGTGTTGTGTCTGTGTCGTGTCTGTGTCGTGTCTGTGTCGTATCTGTGCTGAGGCTGTGTTGTGTCTGTGTCGTGTCTGTGTTATGTCTGTGTCGTGTCTGTGTCGTATCTGTGCTGAGGCTGTGTTGTGTCTGTGTTGTGTCTGTGTCGTGTCTGTGTCGTATCTGTGCTGAGGCTGTGTTGTGTCTGTGTCGTGTCTGTGTCGTGTCTGTGTCGTGTCTGTGTCGTGTCTGTGTCGTGTCTGTGTCGTGTCTGTGTCGTGTCTGTGCTGAGGCTGTGTTGTGTCTGTGTCGTGTCTGTGTCATGTCTGTGTCGTGTCTGTATCGTGTCTTTGCTGAGACTGTGTTGTGTCTGTGTCGTGTCTGTGTTGTGTGTGTGTCGTGTCTGTGTCGTGTCTGTGTCATGTCTGTGTCGTGTCTGTGTCGTGTCTGTGCTGAGACTGTGTTGTGTCTGTGTCGTGTCTGTGTTGTGTGAGTGTTATGTCTGTGTCGTGTCTGTGTTGTGTCTGTGTCGTGTCTGTGTCGTGTCTGTGTGTCGTGTCTGTGTCGTGTCTCTGTGTTATGTCTGTGTTATGTCTGTGTTGTTTCTGTGTCGTGTCTCTGTCGTGTCTGTGTCGTGTCTGTGCTGAGGCTGGTGTTGTGTCCGTGTCGTGTCTGTGTCATGTCTGTGTCGTGTCTGTGCTGAGACTGTGTTGTGTCTGTGTCGTGTCTGTGTTGTGTGTGTGTTATGTCTGTGTCGTGTCTGTGTTGTGTCTGTGTCGTGTCTGTGTCGTGTCTGTGTCGTGTCTGTGTCGTGTCTGTATTGAGGCTGTGTCGTGTCTGTATTGAGGCTGTGTCGTGTCTGTATTGAGGCTGTGTCGTGTCTGTGTCTTGTCTGTGTCGTGTCTGTATTGAGGCTGTGTCGTGTCTGTATTGAGGCTGTGTCGTGTCTGTGTCGTGTCTATGTCGTGTCTGTGTGTGTCTGTGTTGTGTCTGTGTCGTGTCTGTGTCTTGTCTGTGTCGTGTCTGTGTCGTGTCTATGTCGTGTCTGTGTCGGTTTGTGTCTGTCTGTGTTGTGACTGTTT
>WNGS01159540.1:0-26595 GCA_020271785.1 Procambarus virginalis
ACACACACACACACACACACACAACACACACACACACACACACACACACAACACCAACACACCTAACTAAAGACTTTCAGTATTACATCAGGTGTGGTGTGACTACGCTAACAAAAGAAGATTCCTAATGAAAACAAAAGTAATTTAGCTAAGCATATCTTGGACATCATAGATGGTTCAGTGATGGCAGAGGTACCCGGACGCCAGGGGAACATGACGAATGTTGTGGTATTGTTATCATGGCACAATGAACAGGTGCTGACCTAGCGGCGCGGGCACTTGGTGCGGGCAGCTGGCGTGGGCAGCTGGTACAGGCAACTAGTGCGGGCAGCTGGTCAGCAGAAACCAGAATCAAATAACTTGTGTCTCACATGTGGTTGTAACACCGTAAAGTATTTTGTTTAGTTTTATTTAATATACATAGAGATACATGAGTCACAGACAAGATTTGAGAGGTGCCAGTCTGTCGGCCTGAAAGTCACACTTTTAGAGTGTTTATGACCACCAAGTGACCAAGGTCAGGTCGTGTGAAGTTCACCTTGTTTCTGCTAAGCTCATAATTGCAGGCGGCTAGCCGGTGGTGTCCTTCAACATGCCGTCAGTTTAAGGTGTGGCTTGGTAGATGGCCTGGGGCTATCTACTTGTGGGGGGAGTTAGCTAGTTGTCCCCCCATAAATACCCATGGAACTGTACTTTCGGGAGAGAGGACAGCAGAGACAGCACAGCAGAGCAGGACAGCAGACAAGCCGCCAAGATAGGCTGTCGGCCGGACAGGGAGGTGACTGCCTGTCAACTGCAGACCATCGCCCCCTCTCTATTCAACTTAGGCTCAGTCCTCGGTGAGTTGAACATTAAGGTAACTTAGTCGTGTTTACAAGTGTTGTGTGATGATCAGGGGCAGACAGCTGTAGTGGTCTCGAATTCTTGGTAATGACTCACTTTGTATATTGATAGTGAACCTTCAGTTTGATTGCTTAAATTATGATATTATCCTGATAAATAACTTGTATGTTTGCAAATATGAATGATTTCCTACATTGCTTGTCACTTTTGGTGGGCTTTGGGAGAACTACCAAGCCCACCAGAAGTGACACGCAATGTGGGAAATCATTCATATTGCAAACATACAAGGCTTGAAACCAAAATCAAGAAATAAAGTTAAGTTCATAAATGGCCTCCTAATAGAATCGAACTCAATATTTGGTGCATTTACAGAAACCCACACAAAAGACCACATGGATAGTGAAATCTGGATTCCGAATTATAATCTATATAGATGTGACAGAGTAACTAGGTCAAGTGGAGGAGTAGGTCTGTATATTAAAGAGGAGCTGGCATTCACAGAGCTCCTGAACTCGTCCAATGAGGTGGTAGAGGTACTTGGAATCAAGGTAGAAAATATGAATCTACTTATTATTTTAATATACAAACCGCCAGATGCAACAGTTGAGGAATTAACTGAACAGATCCACAAAATAGAGAATATCCTTGATACCTATCAAACCCAGTACCAGATATCATCTTCCTTGGAGACTTCAATCTACCCAGTTTAAAATGGAGAATAGTAAACACATAACATCATAGCAGGAAGTCAACCTGGAAATAACAAACCACAGGTCAGACCTGAGATTCTGTGACAAATTCTCGCTCAGTCAGCAGATTACAGAACCAACTAGGAACGAAACACGCTGGACCTGATATTCACGAACAATGAGGAGCTAATCAGCGACATTACTGTCTCAGACACTACGTACTCGCACCACAAGCTCATTGAAGTGCAAACTAACATTATAACGGTAGTAGGCCCAAGAGAAACAACAAGCGAGAAGGGCTATTCAATAAATTCAATTTTAATAATATGAGGATAGACTGGGAGAAAGTAAACAGGGAACTTACAAACATTCAATGGGAAAATGTTCTAAGAAATAAAATCCTACACAAGGAATAGAAAACTGACTTCTGAAGCATATGAAATCTGTCTGAAACATGTTCCTTTGAGAAAGCCAGAAAGAGGTCCAATGTAGAAAGAGAACGCAGACGACATTACAAAAGGAGGAAGAAATTAACGGAATGCTTAAGCAGACAAGACTCTCCATACAAAGAAGAATAATTTAAACAGGGAGATTGGAGAAATCGAACAGAGATTGAAGCATTCCTATCAGACTGAAGAAAGGCAACTAGAACAGAAAGCAGTTCAAGAAATAAGAAAACCCAATATTTCTTCACATATGCTAAATCAAAAGCGAAAACCACTGCCAGTATTGGACCTATTCGTAATAGTGAAGATCCATACACTGAGGATGACAAAGAAATTAGTGAAATCCTAAAAAAGCATTATGAGGACATGTTTAGCACTCCGATACTCAGCATGAAAGTGGAAGAATCGGACAATTTCTTTATGAATGATACTCAAACACCCGTATATATAACTGATATCAACACGAGCGTGGCCAGATTTTGAAAGAGAGCGTGGCCAGATTTTGATTTTGAATTGGACAATATGCCCATGCACTCAGCCCCGGGTCCAGACTCATGGAATTCAATATTTATAATAGAATGCAAAGTGCCATTAGCACAGCACTCAGTATAGTGTGGAGGAAGAGCTTGGACACAGGGGAGATACCGGATGCGCTTAAGCACAGATATTGCCCCTCTACCACAAGGGTGGTAGCAAGCATTGGCAAAGAATTATAGACCAGCTGCACTAACGTCCCACATAATAAAGTATTTGAGAGTGATCAGGAGTCAGGTCACTAGATTCATGAAACAATGACCTCCACATCCAGGCCAACATGGATTTAGAGGCAGGAAGATCATGCTCTCACAGCTACTTGACCACTATGACAAAATCACTGGGGCATAAGGAAAACATAATGCAGATGTCGTATACACAGATTTTGCAAAGGCATCGACAAATGTGACCATGGAGTGATTGCACACCAAATAAGGTCAATGGGTATAACTGGAAAGTAGGACGCTGGATACTCAATTCCTGTCGAACAGACACAAAGAGTAACAGTCAATCAAGTAAAATCGAGTCCGAGCGCAGTTAAAGCTCTGTACCTCAAGGTTACAGTCCTTGCACCACTGCTGTTCCTTATTCTCATATCAGATATAGATAAACACACAAGTCACAGCTTCGTGTCATCCTTTGCAGATGATACAAAAATCAGCATGAAAAATTATCTCTGCTGAAGACATTGATAAACTACAAANGGGACAAACCTGCTTTAGCCTCCTGACATTTTGGGTGACATAGTCCATCATGTCTTGTACGGACTTGGTTCCGAGTTCTGTGTCCCAATGTAATCCCATAGGAATTTATTCATCCCTCATAGTTTCCCTTTCGGTACGCCAGCCTTTGGTTCCCAGTTCTTTTTTGAGGGTGATAATTCCTAGCTCAACCAGGTACTCAAAGCTCAATACACTATGATCACTCATTCCCAAGGGGGCTTCCACTTAACTTCCTTATATCCGACTCATTTAGGGTAAATATCAAATCAAGCAAGGCTGGTTCATCCCCTCCTCTCATTCTTGTCGGTCCCTTGACGTGTTGACTTAGAAAGTTTCTTGTTGCCACATCCAGCAGCTTAGCTCTCCACGTGTCTGGGCCTCCGTGTGGGTCTCTGTTCCCCCAATCTATCTTCCCATGGTTGAAGTCTCCCATGATTAGAAGTCTGGATCCGTTCCTGCTAGCCACAGAAGCTGCTCTCTCTATTATATTGATGGTGGCCATGTTGTTTCTATCATATTCCTGTCTGGGTCTTCTGTCATTCGGTGGGGGTTATATATGACTACTATTATAATTTTCTGTCCTCCAGTTGCAATGGTGCCTGATATGTAGTCCCTGAAACCTTCACAGTTCTGAATTACCATCTCTTCGAAACTCCAACCTTCTCTTAGTAGCAAAGCCACACCACCTCCTCCTCTCCCTTCTCTCTCTTTCCTCACTACATAGTAGCCCTGTGGAAACACTGCATTTGTTATGATTTTCGTTAGCTTTGTTTCTGTGAGTGCTATTATGTCTGGGTTTTCTTCTAGTGCCCACTCTCCAAGTTCACTAGTTTTATTTGTAATCCCATCTATGTTAGTGTACATCGCCTTGAAGCTCACTTTCTTCTGTTCATTTACATATCCCTTTCTTGGCGAGTATTCTACTGGTGTGGGAAGCTGTTCCGTGGGTGAGAGGATCTGTGAGGTGGTTTGCAGGTCGCAGAGGGTTTTGGGGTGGGGGGTGGGGGTTTAAGGGAAGGGGGAACGGGTAGGGTGTGGGTTAAGGAGATAGGGGGGACATGGAGGATACGGGGTGAGGGGGGAGGAGGAATAGGGAGGGTATGGGATGAAGGGGGAAGGGGACTGGGGGGGAAAGGTGGGAGGGGGGACATGAAGGGAATGGGGATGGGGTGTCGGGGTCAGATGGGGGTGGGGGGGGAGGGAGGGTTGGGTGGGGGCAGGTAGGGTGAGGGGAAGGAAGGGTTTCTATGCAGAGGGGGTTGGTGGTGTTGCCCCCCCCCCTCTCGTGTTGCATATGTGAATGCATATGTGTGTATATATGTATATGAACGTATATGTATGTGTGTATGTATGTGTATAAAGTATATATGGAAGGTGATCAGAATTACATTTCACCTTTGTAAATGCACTTTAATGACACTATGTAAAAGACACATCGAACACATTACATACGTAAATCTGTGTATTTATGTATTTACGTATGTAGGTTAGCTTAGAATTTTAAAGCACCGAATCACCTTGTGTTGTTGATTGTTCAATAAACCCTTGAACTATATGTTTAACACATCTGTAACCCTGTCCATGGAGGACAGAAGAAAATGTATATATGCTGGTTAGCATTGTAAATTTAAATGCATTGGTTAGCATTGCATATATATGCATTGGTTAGCATTGTCTGTGGTAGAAAATAATAAAAAAAACTTCTTCTCCCCCCCCCCCCTCTCTCTCTCTCTCTCTCTCTCTCTATCTCTCCGTCCCTCTTCCTCTTTCTCTCTCCTTCTCCCTCCTTCTCTCCCTCCCCTCAGAAACTCGCAAGACATGATGATCTCTCGTCATTTCACTTTCAGCTGATAACAAATGACCAACCTCGAAATACCGCCACAAATACAGTGTGATCGTCGTATTTTGACGCTCGAGTTTCTCCGTTGGTGTGAATTCTTCGACCATTATGAAGACAGCACCGCAGGCGTCCGTGTGGCCGTGTGGGGCGGCGGCACGCGGCGTGCTGGCCGTCTCAGGCTGCTGGGGGGGGGGGGGTGTTTACTCCTCTACGCGTCCTTGCGTACACATTATAATGGGTTCTTGCCCCTCGTGCTTACCATATATTATTTTCAAATTTTATTTATAGTTGGCTTCAATTGCCTCCTTTTCAAGGTTGATCCATTTGTTAACTATTAATATATAATGTCTACACATCACTGAGTTATTTGTCTAATTTCCTCCCACGTTCCTTCCATTGTTAATGTTGAATATTTCTTTGTTGGTTGCGTGAGCGGTGTAAGAGTGACGCAAGTTGTCCCGGTGTGTCTTGCGGTAGTCACTCACTTGGCCTTCCTTACTGCTCACACCTCTTGGTTCCCAGACCAGGATCACGATCACAGAGCTCGCACCTGTCCCATCATGGCAGTTTACTCCACATTAACTAAATAGTTTACAGGGTGTGAGTACCTACAAGGCGTCCATAACAATAACAACCTTGGGTTGAGGGCATCTTAGTGCCCAGCGGCTGGTAGACAAGCAGCTACAGTTGCCGTGATCAATGTGAGAGGTGCACATCTAACAAGTTAATACGTAATTACTTCCCGCCAAACACACACCGAAACTATGACGTTGGTACAACGTTCGAACAAGTTTTAACACCTAACCAGTTATAACAACCAATATAACAAGTTGTAACAACGTTCTAATACGTCATAAACACGTTAAGCCAAGATATAACAGCTTTATTACAAGTTGTAACAAGCGGAAAATAGAGGCAGTTACGGCTTGTGTTTCCAAGGTTCGTAAATCCTGGGCAAGTGTTCAAGCAAATCTGTCAGTGTTCTCGAGCTGAGTGTATTGTGTGCTTATAGTTGAACTCAGTCTCCCAAGAGGAGAGTACTTGTAGTGAGTGAGTGGTGGGAGCCACGGGTGTCTGCTGATGGGTCACCACACTCTTCCTTTGTGGTCATCTTTTATAAAGTTAAGGGGACTGCTAGTATAGTCGGATTCGTTATCGACTCACAAAACAAAAGTTCCTGATTCGAATCCCGGGCGGGACAGAAATGGTTAGGCGCATTTCCTATCACCTAATGCGTCTGTTTACCTAGCATTAAGCAGGTACTCAGGAGTTAGCTTGTTGTGGGGGTTGCATCCTGGGCGTGGTCACTAATTTGACGTTGAGGGGGATCTTGATATAAGCCTAACATGTATGAATACACTCTGGCTGCCTGTCCCCCTACACAATGATCTGCTATTATTAAAGTTGACTTTTGTATTTTTGTATTTGAACATGACTTTTTTTTCCCGCAGCATAAATGTAAACCTAACTTACCGTAACTTCTCCTAGCAAACCCAGTCCAGTTATACACTATCTGAGGCCTAATATAGTTCATATATGTGCTATACTAGGCCTGAGTATATTTAAGTTTGTAGGCGAGGTTAAGTTAGGTCTTACCGTAACCAGAGTGGTGTACTGGCGGCCATCATACTGGCGCTGGCCACCATGGAGCTACTCTAAGTACCTGAATTTCAGTGATGCAACAATTTACAGACTTCCTGGAGGTCACAATGTTGGTGGCTTTCAGGTATGTCGCTGATGTTATTGTGTTAATGTGTGCCTCTGGTGACTCGCTTGCAGTCTACACCTGACCCTGACTCAAGCAGTTGTGTCCCCTCCCAGGGTGTAGTCTTCCCTCCCAGGGTGTAGTCTTCCCTCCCAGGGTGTAGTCTTCCCTCCCAGGGTGTAGTCTTCCCTCCCAGGGTGTAGTCTTCCCTCCCAGGGTGTAGTCTTCCCTCCCAGAGTGTAGTCTTCCCTCCCAGGGTGTAGTCTTCCCTCCCAGGGTGTAGTCTTCCCTCCCAGGGTGTAGTCTTCCCTCCCAGGGTGTAGTCTTCCCTCCCAGGGTGTAGTCTTCCCTCCCAGGGTGTAGTCTTCCCTCCAGGGTGTAGCATCCCTCCCAGGGTGTAGTCTTCCCTCCCAGGGTGTAGTCTTCCCTTCCAGGGTGTAGTCTTCCCTCCTAGGGTGTAGTCTTCCCTCCCAGGGTGGGTGTAGTCTTCCCTCCCAGGGTGTAGTCTTCCCTCCCAGGGTGTAGTCTTCCCTCCCAGGGTGTAGTCTTCCCTCCCAGGGTGTAGTCTTCCCTCCCAGGGTGTAGTCTTCCCTCCCAGGGTGTAGTCTTCCCTCCCAGGGTGTAGTCTTCCCTCCCAGGGTGTAGTCTTCCCTCCCAGGGTGTAGTCTCCCTTCCAGGTGTAGTCTTCCCTCCCAGGGTGTAGTCTTCCCTCCCAGGGTGTAGTCTTCCCTCCCAGGGTGTAGTCTTCCCTCCCAGGGTGTAGTCTACCCTCCCAGGGTGTAGTCTTCTCTCCCAGGGTGTAGTCTTCCCTCCCAGGGTGTAGTCTTCCCTCCCAGGGTGTAGTCTTCCCTCCCAGGGTGTAGTCTTCCCTCCCAGGGTGTAGTCTTCCCTCCCAGGGTGTAGTCTTCCCTCCCAGGGTGTAGTCTTCCCTCCCAGGGTGTAGTCTTCCCTCCCAGGGTGTAGTCTTCCCTCCCAGGGTGTAGTCTTCCCTCCCAGGGTGTAGTCTTCTCTCCCAGGGTGTAGTCTTCCCTCCCAGGGTGTAGTCGTCCCTTCCAGGGTGTAGTCTTCCCTCCCAGGGTGTAGTCTTCCCTCCCAGGGTGTAGTCTTCCCTCCCAGGGTGTAGTCTTCTCTCCCAGGGTGTAGTCTTCTCTCCCAGGGTGTAGTCTTCCCTCCCAGGGTGTAGTCGTCCCTTCCAGGGTGTAGTCTTCCCTCCCAGGGTGTAGTCTTCCCTCCCAGGGTGTAGTCGTCCCTTCCAGGGTGTAGTCTTCCCTCCCAGGGTGTAGTCTTCCCTCCCAGGGTGTAGTCTTCTCTCCCAGGGTGTAGTCTTCCCTCCCAGGGTGTAGTCTTCTCTCCCAGGGTGTAGTCTTCCCTCCCAGGGTGTAGTCTTCCCTCCCAGGGTGTAGTCTTCCCTCCCAGGGTGTAGTCTTCCCTCCCAGGGTGTAGTCTTCCCTCCCAGGGTGTAGTCTACCTAAGGTATCCACCTCACACCTTTACACTTGGACTAGTATCAAGTAGTATTGCTTTCCTTTAGTAAACCAGCTCTCTGGTCCACCCAGACCTGTGTTTTAGGAGCATCTCCAATACTTCTCTTTTTATTCATTCAGTTCCTTTGCCTCGTGCACACTGTGAGAAAGTGTCGCAGTTCCTGGGTAGAGTCCAGTACAGACATGAGGAGCAGAGTGACGCCTCCCTGTGGGGGCCTCACTAGGTACTAGCAAAAATTTTGATCTCCCGAACCTCGATAATTTTGGGCCTATTCTCACGTTCCTCGCTACGGTGTATAGAAGCATCCTGTGGGTCGAATTACTGACCTCGCCCAGGGTGCATCCTCACAACACCCCTTGGTACCTACTTAATGCTAGGTGAACAGAGGCATTAGGTGATAGGCTATGAGCTCAACCATTTCTGTCCCGCCCGGCATTCGAACCCGGAATTCTCGATTATTAGTCGAGAACGAACCCGACTGTACTACAGAGACCCTCAGGTTATATACACAAATGGTACAGTATTTAAACCGTTAACAACGTCCAGTATATTTTAGCATACCATTATGCCTGTGTTTGGGAAGCAGCGAGAGATATGAGCGGGAACACACAACAGCAGCGAGAGATATGAGCGGGAACACACCAACAGCAGCGAGAGATATGAGCGGGAACACACAAACAGCAGCGAGAGATATGAGCGGGAACACACCAACAGCAGCGTGAGATATGAGCGGGAACACACCAACAGCA
Source organism: Procambarus virginalis (assembly GCA_020271785.1). Taxonomy (NCBI): domain Eukaryota; kingdom Metazoa; phylum Arthropoda; class Malacostraca; order Decapoda; family Cambaridae; genus Procambarus; species Procambarus virginalis. Next base: position 9,014 of record WNGS01159540.1, read on the forward strand.
GCGAGAGATATGAGCGGGAACACACCAACAGCAGCGTGAGATATGAGCGGGAACACACCAACAGCAGCGAGAGATATGAGCGGGAACACACCAACAGCAGCGTGAGATATGAGCGGGAACACACCAACAGCAGCGTGAGATATGAGCGGGAACACACCAACAGCAGCGAGAGATATGAGCGGGAACACACCAACAGCAGCGTGAGATATGAGCGGGAACACACCAACAGCAGCGAGAGATATGAGCGGGAACACACCAACAGCAGCGAGAGATATGAGCGGGAACACCCAACAGCAGCGAGAGATATGAGCGGGAACACACCAACAGCAGCGTGAGATATGAGCGGGAACACACCAACAGCAGCGAGAGATATGAGCGGGAACACACCAACAGCAGCGAGAGATATGAGCGGGAACACACCAACAGCAGCGAGAGATATGAGCGGGAACACACCAACAGCAGCGTGAGATATGAGCGGGAACACACCAACAGCAGCGTGAGATATGAGCGGGAACACACCAACAGCAGCGAGAGATATGAGCGGGAACACACCTACAGCAGCGTGAGATATGAGCGGGAACACACCAACAGCAGCGAGAGATATGAGCGGGAACACACCAACAGCAGCGAGAGATATGAGCGGGAACACACCAACAGCAGCGAGAGATATGAGCGGGAACACACCAACAGCAGCGAGAGATATGAGCGGGAACACACCAACAGCAGCGAGAGATATGAGCGGGAACACACCAACAGCAGCGAGAGATATGAGCGGGAACACACCAACAGCAGCGAGAGATATGAGCGGGAACACACCAACAGCAGCGAGAGATATGAGCGGGAACACACCAACAGGAGCTTACTGTGGTTAAAGTAGATTACGTGTACATTTGTATTGTTTGGCATGCTCGGTGTTATATTAAATTATTGATTCAAAACAAAATGATCAAAATAGTCACATTAGTTTAACAAATATGAAGATGGATTGGTGTTTGAGCGGTATTGTATTTAGAAACAATTAGGGAACAACCAGTTTGTGTGAGTACTTACGGATGGAGAGATAGAGAAGTTACATCACTACTCAAGCAGGTGTGAGTGAGAGGGGGGGGGGGGCGAGTGAGGGTGAGCCAGCAGCAAGACACACTTGCTTAATTCAGAACTCGTGGACCGCAGCGCTACATAACGGAAGCCTCTCATCAATGACTGACAAAGTTTTCCACGGAGCCGCAGCTCGCTGCTTCACACTTGCTAATGTGGAAACTTTAATACACTGTATATAGCGAGGCTTCGTGCTGAAGAGAACCAGATAAACAGTTGGTGCTTCCTTCCCACAGTGCACTGGGGAGGCAGTGAAAGCCAGAGGTTCAAGAACCCGAGCGTAGATACTAAACTATGAACCTGGAGACATGGATTGACAGATAGATGTGAACCTTATCAGTAATGTTGCACTGGCTTCACACTACACTTTCATTAAGAGAAAAACACTAAAGAGTGTATAAGTTCCGTTCGCTCTACCGGACTGACGAAACACAAGGCTTTCGTAGGTGTCGATTAATCGAAAAAATTTACTTGAAATTATGGCCATTCACAGCGAGTTAAATATTTCTAGAAATAGTGTATGTCAGGTTGGGGAGTTAACGAGTTACGGTAACCAGAGACTACCGCAAAGTTTACTTCTGCTGCTCATGTACACTTGACGAAATGTAAACTGTCAGCATAACTATTCGCATACTTTGCGTCATTATATAATGGCATGTGAAAAAAATCGCGGAATCCAGAGATAACACCATCAATGGTGTCCAAGAAATATGTAAGTACTTCATTCATAATGATGTAATGCCAGGAATCTTAGCCAAGTATCCAAAGTTTTCTTCTTCATGTTTCATTGAACATGAGTGCATATTCTGTATTGATTTCTTCTTGTTTAGGGCTTCTATCCCTCTGACTAGTGTTCTAGCATCTTGGTTTAATTGGAAGAGGAGTTCTCCAAAGGTCATCTTCGTTCGAGGTGAAGAAAAAGAAAGAAATAATTGTAGAATGTATTACACTTATTATAAAATTTAAACAATGTTTCGAACCTATCTTGAGGTTTTCTTGAGATGATTTCGGGGCTTTAGTGTCCCCGCGGCCCGGTCCTCGACCAGGCGTCCACCCCCAGGAAGCAGCCCGTGACAGCTGACTAACACCCAGCTACCTATTTTACTGCTAGGTAACAGGGGCATAGGGTGAAAGAAACTCTGCCCATTGTTTCTCGCCGGCGCCTGGGATCGAACCCGGGACTACAGGATCACAAGTCCAGTGTGCTGTCCGCTCGGCCGACCGGCTACATGGTTTATTCTCAAGTGATAAGAAAATACGTTGTTGTTGTTGTTGTTATAGATTCAGCTACTCGGAAGTTCCAAGTAGCACGGGCTATGGTGAGCCCGTAACTTACCTGGCACAGGAGCGGGACAAATAGCACGGACTATGGTGAGCCCGTAGTGGACTTATCTGGCACAGGAGCGGTGCCGTCGATAAGAAAATACAATGCGTGTTAGATTTATATCAGTAAGGGGTCAGGTGAAGACAAGTAGATCTAAACAAATGGGACAAGAATAAAGAAAAAGGTAAGGCGTAAAAGAAAAAACGCGAAAATAGGGGACGAAGCACATACAAAGATAAATCAGGTGTAGTGGGCCTAGTACGTTGAGCAGTGTCTTCTATGTTGGCATCTTCATGTTCCGGTCTTGATCTTGCTCTCATGGTGGGTAGAGTGAATTGTTCCGTGATTTGGGTATTTATGGTAGGTTGTTCTATTTTTATGTGGATTGCTTTAAGAATTTGTCACCTTCTTACATCTTGGGTTTTGTCTATTATACAAGTGTTTTTATTCAACATTTCTCTTGTTCGGGTGATGTCATGGGCTTGTCTTATGTGATTCCTGGGGGCACCGGATTGAAGATGACAGGTCAAACGGCTCGTCAGCTTGGTCGACGTCATACCTATGAACTTAGATTGAAGGTTACATCCTTCGTGGGGGCAAGTGTACATGTATACAACGCTTGACTGCTGTAAAGGGTTCTCCGGTTTCGGGCTGTTTTTAATAAGGAGGTCGGTAGTCTGTCCAATACTGTCACTATGGCGGTGTGTCCACTCACAGGATGAGTGGCGCTGCCCAATACTGTCACTATGGCGGTGTGTCCACTCACAGGATGGGTGACGCTGCCTAATACTGTCACTATGGCGGTGTGTCCACTCACAGGATGGGTGACGCTGCCCAATACTGTCACTATGGCGGTGTGTCCACTCACAGGATGGGTGACGCTGCCCAATACTGTCACTATGGCGGTGTGACCACTCACAGGATGAGTGACGCTGCCCAATACTGTCACTATGGCGGTGTGTCCACTCACAGGATGGGTGACGCTGCCCAATACTGTCACTATGGCGGTGTGTCCACTCACAGGATGGGTGACGCTGCCCAATACTGTCACTATGGCGGTGTGTCCACTCACAGGATGGGTGACGCTGCCCAATACTGTCACTATGGCGGTGTGTCCACTCACAGGATGGGTGACGCTGCCCAATACTGTCACTATGGCTGTGTGTCCACTCACAGGATGGGTGACGCTGCCCAATACTGTCACTATGGCGGTGTGTCCACTCACAGGATGGGTGACGCTGCCCAATACTGTCACTATGGCGGTGTGTCCACTCACAGGATGGGTGACGCTGCCCAATACTGTCACTATGGCGGTGTGTCCACTCACAGGATGGGTGACGCTGCCCAATACTGTCACTATGGCGGTGTGACCACTCACAGGATGAGTGACGCTGCCCAATACTGTCACTATGGCGGTGTGTCCACTCACAGGATGGGTGACGCTGCCCAATACTGTCACTATGGCGGTGTGTCCACTCACAGGATGGGTGACGCTGCCCAATACTGTCACTATGGCGGTGTGTCCACTCACAGGATGGGTGACGCTGCCCAATACTGTCACTATGGCGGTGTGTCCACTCACAGGATGGGTGACGCTGCCCAATACTGTCACTATGGCGGTGTGACCACTCACAGGATGAGTGATGCTGCCCAATACTGTCACTATGGCGGTGTGACCACTCACAGGATGGGTGATGCTGCCCAATACTGTCACTATGGCGGTGTGACCACTCACAGGATGGGTGATGCTGCCCAATACTGTCACTATGGCGGTGTGTCCACTCACAGGATGAGTGACGCTGTCCAATACTGTCACTATGGCGGTGTGACCACTCACAGGAGGAGTGACGCTGCCCAATACTGTCACTATGGCGGTGTGACCACTCACAGGATGAGTGACGCTGCCCAATACTGTCACTATGGCTGTGTCCACTCACAGGATGAGTGGCGCTGCCCAATACTGTCACTATGGCGGTGTGACCACTCACAGGATGGGTGACGCTGCCCAATACTGTCACTATGGAGGTGTGACCACTCACAGGATGAGTGACGCTGCCCAATACTGTCACTATGGCGGTGTGACCACTCACAGGATGAGTGACGCTGCCCAATACTGTCACTATGGCGGTGTGACCACTCACAGGATGAGTGACGCTGCCCAATACTGTCACTATGGCGGTGTGACCACTCACAGGATGAGTGACGCTGCCCAATACTGTCACTATGGCGGTGTGACCACTCACAGGATGAGTGACGCTGCCCAATACTGTCACTATGGCGGTGTGACCACTCACAGGATGAGTGACGCTGCCCAATACTGTCACTATGGCTGTGTCCACTCACAGGATGAGTGGCGCTGCCCAATACTGTCACTATAGCGGTGTGTCCACTCACAGGATGGGTGATGCTGCCCAATACTGTCACTATGGCGTTGTGTCCACTCACGGGATGAGTGGCGCTGTCCAATACTGTCACTATGGCGGTGTGTCCACTCACAGGATGGGTGACGCTGCCCATTACTGTCACTATGGCGGTGTGTCCACTCACAGGATGGGTGACGCTGCCCAATACTGTCACTATGGCGGTGTGTCCACTCACAGGATGGGTGGCGCTGCCCAATACTGTCACTATGGTGGTGTATCCACTCACAGGATGGGTGACGCTGCCCAATACTGTCACTATGGCGGTGTGTCCACTCACAGGATGAGTGGCGCTGTCCAATACTGTCACTATGGCGGTGTGTCCACTCACAGGATGAGTACCGGTGCCCAATACTGTCACTATGGCGGTGTGTCCACTCACAGGATGAGTGCCGGTGCCCAATACTGTCACTATGGCGGTGTGTCCACTCACAGGATGGGTGACGCTGCCCAATACTGTCACTATGGTGGTGTGTCCACTCACAGGATGAGTGGCGCTGCCCAATACTGTCACTATGGCGGTGTGTCCACTCACAGGATGAGTGCGCTGCCCAATACTGTCACTATGGCGGTGTGTCCACTCACAGGATGAGTGCCGCTGCCCAATACTGTCACTATGGCGGTGTGTCCACTCACAGGATGAGTGGCGCTGCCCATACTGTCACTATGGCGGTGTGTCCACTCACAGGATGAGTGCCGCTGCCCAATACTGTCACTATGGCGGTGTGTCCACTCACAGATGGGTGACGCTGCCCAATACTGTCACTATGGCGGTGTGTCCACTCACAGGATGAGTGACGCTGCCCAATACTGTCACTATGGCGGTGTGTCCACTCACAGGATGAGTGGCGCTGCCCAATACTGTCACTATGGCGGTGTGTCCACTCACAGGATGGGTGGACGCTGCCCAATACTGTCACTATGGCGGTGTGTCCACTCACAGGATGGGTGACGCTGCCCAATACTGTCACTATGGCGGTGTGTCCACTCACAGGATGAGTGACGCTGCCCAATACTGTCACTATGCGGTGTGTCCACTCACAGGATGAGTGATGCTGCCCAATACTGTCACTATGGCGTGTTGTCCACTCACAGGATGGTGTGACGCTGCCCATACTGTCACTATGGCGGTGTGTCCACTCACAGGATGAGTGACGCTGCCCAATACTGTCACTATGGCGGTGTGTCCACTCACAGGATGAGTGACGCTGCCCAATACTGTCACTATGGCGGTGTGTCCACTCACAGGATGGGTGACGCTGCCCAATACTGTCACTATGGCGGTGTGTCCACTCACAGGATGGTGGCGCTGCCCAATACTGTCACTATGGCGGTGTGTCCACTCACAGGATAGTGACGCTGCCCATACTGTCACTATGGCGGTGTGTCCACTCACAGGATGTTGGCGCTGCCCAATACTGTCACTATGGCGGTGTGTCCACTCACAGGATGAGTGACGCTGCCCAATACTGTCACTATGGCGGTGTGTCCACTCACAGGATGAGTGCGCTGCCCAATACTGTCACTATGGCGGTGTGTCCACTCACAGGATGAGTGCCGGTGCCCAATACTGTCACTATGGGCGGTGTGTCCACTCACAGGATGAGTGCCGGTGCCCAATACTGTCACTATGGCGGTGTGTCCACTCACAGGATGGGTGACGCTGCCCAATACTGTCACTATGGCGGTGTGTCCACTCACAGGATGAGTGCGCTGCCCAATACTGTCACTATGGCGGTGTGTCCACTCACAGGATGAGTGCCGCTGCCCATACTGTCACTATGGCGGTGTGTCCACTCACAGGATGGGTGACGCTGCCCAATACTGTCACTATGGCGGTGTGTCCACTCACAGGATGGGTGACGCTGCCCAATACTGTCACTATGGCGGTGTGTCCACTCACAGGATGAGTGACGCTGCCCAATACTGTCACTATGGCGGTGTGTCCTCACAGGATGAGTGACGCTGCCCAATACTGTCACTATGGCGGTGTGTCCACTCACAGATGAGTGACGCTGCCCAATACTGTCACTATGGCGGTGTGTCCACTCACAGATGGGTGACGCTGCCCAATACTGTCACTATGGCGGTGTGTCCACTCACAGGATGAGTGACGCTGCCCATACTGTCACTATGGCGGTGTGACCACTCACAGGATGAGTGACGCTGCCCAATACTGTCACTATGGCGGTGTGACCACTCACAGGATGAGTGATGCTGCCCAATACTGTCACTATGGCGGTGTGTCCACTCACAGGATGAGTGACGCTGCCCAATACTGTCACTATGGCGGTGTGACCACTCACAGGATGAGTGACGCTGCCCAATACTGTCACTATGGCGGTGTGACCACTCACAGGATGAGTGACGCTGCCCAATACTGTCACTATGGCTGTGTCCACTCACAGGATGAGTGGCGCTGCCCAATACTGTCACTATGGCGGTGTGACCACTCACAGGATGAGTGGCGCTGCCCAATACTGTCTATGGCGGTGTGACCACTCACAGGATGAGTGACGCTGCCCAATACTGTCACTATGGCGGTGTGTCCACTCACAGGATGAGTGACGCTGCCCATACTGTCACTATGGCGGTGTGTCCACTCACAGGATGAGTGACGCTGCCCAATACTGTCACTATGGCGGTGTGTCCACTCACAGGATGAGTGCGGCTGCCCAATACTGTCACTATGGCGTGTGTCCACTCACAGGATGAGTGACGCTGCCCAATACTGTCACTATGGCGGTGTGTCCACTCACAGGATGAGTGACGCTGCCCATACTGTCACTATGGCGGTGTGTCCACTCACAGGATGAGTGACGCTGCCCAATACTGTCACTATGGCTGTGTCCACTCACAGGATGAGTGGCGCTGCCCAATACTGTCACTATGGCGGTGTGTCCACTCACAGGATGAGTGATGCTGCCCATACTGTCACTATGGCGTTGTGTCCACTCACAGGATGAGTGGCGCTGCCCAATACTGTCACTATGGCGGTGTGTCCACTCACAGGATGAGTGACGCTGCCCATACTGTCACTATGGCGGTGTGTCCACTCACAGGATGAGTGACGCTGCCCAATACTGTCACTATGGCGGTGTGTCCACTCACAGGATGGGGACGCTGCCCAATACTGTCACTATGGCGGTGTGTCCACTCACAGGATGAGTGACGCTGCCCAATACTGTCACTATGGCGGTGTGTCCACTCACAGGATGAGTGGCGCTGCCCAATACTGTCACTATGGCGGTGTGTCCACTCACAGGATGTGGCCGCTGCCCAATACTGTCACTATGGCGGTGTGTCCACTCACAGGATGAGTGGCGCTGCCCAATACTGTCACTATGGCGGTGTGTCCACTCACAGGATGAGTGACGCTGCCCAATACTGTCACTATGGCGTGGTGTCCACTCACAGGATGAGTGACGCTGCCCAATACTGTCACTATGGCGGTGTCCACTCACAGGATGAGTGGCCTGCCCCAATACTGTCACTATGGCGGTGTGTCCACTCACAGGATGAGTGACGCTGCCCAATACTGTCACTATGGCGGTGTGTCCACTCACGGATGAGTGACGGTGCCCAATACTGTCACTATGGCGGTGTGTCCACTCACAGGATGAGTGGCGCTGCCCAATACTGTCACTATGGCGGTGTGTCCACTCACAGGATGAATGCGCTGCCCAATACTGTCACTATGGCGGTGTGTCCCACTCACAGGATAGGTGACGTGCCCAATACTGTCACTATGGTGGTGTGTCCACTCACAGGATGAGTGACCCCCATACTGTCACTATGGCGGTGTGTCCACTCACAGGATGGGTGACGCTGCCCAATACTGTCACTATGGCGGTGTGTCCACTCACAGGATGGGTGATGCTGCCTCAATACTGTCACTATGGCGGTGTGTCCACTCACAGGAGGGTGACGCTGCCAATACTGTTCCTATGGCGGTGTGTCCACTCACAGGATGAGTGACGCTGCCCAATACTGTCACTATGGCGGTGTGTCCACTCACAGGATGGGTGACGCTGACCAATACTGTCACTATGGCGTGTGTCCACTCACAGGATGGTGACGCGCCCAATACTGTCACTATGGCGGTGTGTCCACTCACAGGATGAGTGNTTTAAAAGCACCGAATCACCTTGTGTTGTTGATTGTTCAATAAACCCTGAACTATATGTTTAACACATCTGTAACCCTGTCCATGGAGGACAGAAGAAAATGTATATATGCTGGTTAGCATTGTAAATTTAAATGCATTGGTTAGCATTGCATATATATGCATTGGTTAGCATTGTCTGTGGTAGAAAATATAAAAAAACTCTTCTCCCCCCCCCCTCTCTCTCTCTCTCTCTCTCTCTATCTCTCCGTCCCTCTTCCTCTTTCTCTCTCCTTCTCCCTCCACTCAGAAACTCGCAAGACATGATGATCTCTCGTCATTTCACTTTCAGCTGATAACAAATGACCAACCTCGAAATACCGCCACAAATACAGTGTGATCGTCGTATTTTGACGCTCGAGTTTCTCCGTTGGTGTGAATTCTTCGACCATTATGAAGACAGCACCGCAGGCGTCCGTGTGGCCGTGTGGGGCGGCGGCACGCGGCGTGCTGGCCGTCTCAGGCTGCTGGGGGGGGGGGGTTTACTCCTCTACGCGTCCTTGCGTACACATTATAATGGGTTCTTGCCCCTCGTGCTTACCATATATTATTTTCAAATTTTATTTATAGTTGGCTTCAATTGCCTCCTTTTCAAGGTTGATCCATTTGTTAACTATTAATATATATGTCTACACATCACTGAGTATTTGTCTAATTTCCTCCCACGTTCCTTCCATTGTTAATGTTGAATATTTCTTTGTTGGTTGCGTGAGCGGTGTAAGAGTGACGCAAGTTGTCCCGGTGTATCTTGCGGTAGTCACTCACTTGGCCTTCCTTACTGCTCACACCTCTTGGTTCCCAGACCAGGATCACGATCACAGAGCTCGCACCTGTCCCATCATGGCAGTTTACTCCACATTAACTAAATAGTTTACAGGGTGTGAGTACCTACAAGGCGTCCATAACAATAACAACCTTGGGTTGAGGGCATCTTAGTGCCCAGCGGCTGGTAGACAAGCAGCTACAGTTGCCGTGATCAATGTGAGAGGTGCACATCTAACAAGTTAATACATAATTACTTCCCGCCAAAACACACACCGAAACTATGACGTTGGTACAACGTTCGAACAAGTTTTAACACCTAACCAGTTTAACAACCAATATAACAAGTTGTAACAACGTTCTAATACGTCATAAACACGTTAAGCCAAGATATAACAACTTTATTACAAGTTGTAACAAGCGGAAAATAGAGGCAGTTACGGCTTGTGTTTCCAGGTTTCGTAAATCCTGGGCAAGTGTTTAAGCAAATCTGTCAGTGTTCTGGAGCTGAGTGTATTGTGTGCTTATAGTTGAACTCAGTCTCCCAAGAGGAGAGTACTTGTAGTGAGTGAGTGGGGAGCCACGAGTGTCTGCTGATGGTCACCAAACTCTTCCTTTGTGGTCATCTTTTATAAAGTTAAGGGGACTGCTAGTATAGTCGGATTCGTTATCGACTCACAAAACAAAAGTTCCTGATTCGAATCCCGGGCGGGACAGAAATGTTAGGCGCATTTCCTATCACCTAATGCGTCTGTTTACCTAGCATTAAGCAGGTACTCAGGAGTTAGCTTGTTGTGGGGGTTGCATCCTGGGCGTGGTCACTAATTTGACGTTGAAGGGGATCTTGATATAAGCCTAACATGTATGAATACACTCTGGCTGCCTGTCCCCCTACACAATGATCTGCTATTATTAAAGTTGACTTTTGTATTTTTGTATTTGAACATGACTTTTTTTTCCCGCAGCATAAATGTAACTACCTAACTTACCGTAACTTCTCCTAGCAAACCCAGTCCAGTTATACACTATCTGAGGCCTAATATAGTTCATATATGTGCTATACTAGGCCTGAGTATATTTAAGTTTGTAGGCGAGGTTAAGTTAGGTCTTACCGTAACCAGAGTGGTGTACTGGCGGCCATCATACTGGCGCTGGCCACCATGGAGCTACTCTAAGTACCTGAATTTCAGTGATGCAACAATTTACAGACTTCCTGGAGGTCACAATGTTGGTGGCTTCAGGTATGTCGCTGATGTTATTGTGTTAATGTGTGCCTCTGGTGACTCGCTTGCAGTCTACACCTGACCCTGACTCAAGCAGTTGTGTCCCCTCCTAGGGTGTAGTCTTCCCTCCCAGGGTGTAGTCTTCCCTCCCAGGGTGTAGTCTTCCCTCCCAGAGTGTAGTCTTCCCTCCCAGGGTGTAGTCTTCCCTCCCAGGGTGTAGTCTTCCCTCCCAGGGTGTAGCCTTCCCTCCCAGGGTGTAGTCTTCCCTCCCAGGGTGTAGTCTTCCTCCCAGGGTGTAGCCTTCCCTCCCAGGGTGTAGTCTTCCCTCCCAGGGTGTAGTCTTCCCTCCCAGGGTGTAGTCTTCCCTCCAGGGTGTAGCCTTCCCTCCCAGGGTGTAGTCTTCCCTCCCAGGGTGTAGTCTTCCCTCCCAGGGTGTAGTCTTCCCTCCCAGGGTGTAGTCTTCCCTCCCAGGGTGTAGTCTTCCCTCCCAGGGTGTAGTCATCCCTCCCAGGGTGTAGTCATCCCTCCCAGGGTGTAGTCTTCCCTCCCAGGTGTAGTCTACCCTCCCAGGGTGTAGTCTTTCCTCCCAGGGTGTAGTCATCCCTCCCAGGGTGTAGTCATCCCTCCCAGGGTGTAGTCTTCCCTCCCAGGGTGTAGTCTACCCTCCCAGGGTGTAGTCTTCCCTCCCAGGGTGTAGTCTTCCCTCCCAGGGTGTAGTCATCCCTCCCAGGGTGTAGTCTTCCCTCCCAGGGTGTAGTCATCCCTCCCAGGGTGTAGTCTACCCTCCCAGGGTGTAGTCTTCCCTCCCAGGGTGTAGTCTTCCCTCCCAGGGTGTAGTCTTCCCTCCCAGGGTGTAGTCTTCCCTCCAGGGTGTAGTCTTCCCTCCCAGGGTGTAGTCTTCCCTCCCAGGTGTAGTCTTCCTCCCAGGGTGTAGTCTTCCCTCCCAGGGTGTAGTCTTCCCTCCCAGGGTGTAGTCTTCCCTCCCAGGGTGTAGTCTTCCCTCCCAGGGTGTAGTCTTCCCTCCCAGGGTGTAGTCTTCCCTCCCAGGGTGTAGTCTACCTAAGGTATCCACCTCACACCTTTACACTTGGACTAGTATCAAGTAGTATTGCTTTCCTTTAGTAAACCAGCTCTCTGGTCCACCCAGACCTGTGTTTTTGGAGCATCTCCAATACTTCTCTTTTTATTCATTGTTCCTTTGCCTCGTGCACACTGTGAGAAAGGGTCGCAGTTCCTGGGTAGAGTCCAGTACAGACATGAGGAGCAGAGTGACGCCTCCCTGTGGGGGCCTCACTAGGTACTAGCAAAAATTTTGATCTCCCGACCTCGATAATTTTGGGCCTATTCTCACGTTCCTCGCTACGGTGTGTAGAAGCATCCTGTGGGTCGAATTACTGACCTTGCCCAGGGTGCATCCTCACAACACCCCTTGGTACCTACTTAATGCAAGGTGAACAGAGGCATTAGGTGATAGGTGATGAGCTCAACCATTTCTGTCCCGCCCGGCATTCGAACCCGGAATTCTCGATTATTAGTCAAGAACGAACCCGACTGTACTACAGAGACCCTCAGGTTATATACACAAATGGTACAGTATTTAAACCGTTAACAACGTCCAGTATATTTTAGCATACCATTATGCCTGTGTTTGAGAAGCAGCGAGAGATATGAGCGGGAACACACCAACAGCAGCGAGAGATATGAGCGGGAACACACCAACAGCAGCGTGAGATATGAGCGGGAACACACCAACAGCAGCGAGAGATATGAGCGGGAACACACCAACAGCAGCGTGAGATATGAGCGGGAACACACCAACAGCAGCGAGAGATATGAGCGGGAACACACCAACAGCAGCGTGAGATATGAGCGGGAACACACCAACAGCAGCGAGAGATATGAGCGGGAACACACCAACAGCAGCGTGAGATATGAGCGGGAACACACCAACAGCAGCGTGAGATATGAGCGGGAACACACCAACAGCAGCGTGAGATATGAGCGGGAACACACCAACAGCAGCGAGAGATATAGCGGGAACACACCAACAGCAGCGTGAGATATGAGCGGGAACACACCAACAGCAGCGAGAGATATGAGCGGGAACCACCAACAGCAGCGAGAGATATGAGAGGGAACACACCAACAGCAGCGTGAGATATGAGCGGGAACACACCAACAGCAGCGAGAGATATAGCGGGAACACACCAACAGCAGCGTGAGATATGAGCGGGAACACACCACAGCAGCGAGAGATATGAGCGGGAACACACCAACAGCAGCGAGAGATATGAGCGGGAACACACCAACAGCAGCGAGAGATATGAGCGGGAACACACCAACAGCAGCGAGAGATATAGCGGGAACACACCAACAGCAGCGTGAGATATGAGCGGGAACACACCAACAGCAGCGTGAGATATGAGCGGGAACACACCAACAGCAGCGAGAGATATGAGCGGGAACACACCAACAGCAGCGAGAGATATGAGCGGGAACACACCAACAGCAGCGAGAGATATGAGCGGGAACACACCAACAGCAGCGAGAGATATGAGCGGGAACACACCAACAGGAGCTTACTGTGGTTAAAGTAGATTACGTGTACATTTGTATTGTTTGGCATGCTCGGTGTTATATTAAATTATTCAGATTCAAAACAAAATGATCAAAATAGTCACATTAGTTTAACAAATATGAAGATGGATTGGTGTTTGAGCGGTATTGTATTTAGAAACAATTAGGGAACAACCAGTTTGTGTGAGTACTTACGGATGGAGAGATAGAGAAGTTACATCACTACTCAAGCAGGTGTGAGTGAGAGGGGGGGGGGCGAGTGAGGGTGAGCCAGCAGCAAGACACACTTGCTTAATTCAGAACTCGTGGACCGCAGCGCTACATAACGGAAGCCTCTCATCAATGACTGACAAAGTTTTCCACGGAGCCGCAGCTCGCTGCTTCACACTTGCTAATGTGGAAACTTTAATACACTGTATATAGCGAGGCTTCGTGCTGAAGAGAACCAGATAAACAGTTGGTGCTTCCTTCCCACAGTGCACTGGGGAGGCAGTGAAAGCCAGAGGTTCAAGAACCCGAGCGTAGATACTAAACTATGAACCTGGAGACATGGATTGACAGATAGATGTGAACCTTATCAGTAATGTTGCACTGGCTTCACACTACACTTTCATTAAGAGAAAAACACTAAAGAGTGTATAAGTTCCGTTCGCTCTACCGGACTGACGAAACACAAGGCTTTCGTAGGTGTCGATTAATCGAAAAAATTTACTTGAAATTATGGCCATTCACAGCGAGTTAAATATTTCTAGAAATAGTGTATGTCAGGTTGGGGAGTTAACGAGTTACGGTAACCAGAGACTACCGCAAAGTTTACTTCTGCTGCTCATGTACACTTGACGAAATGTAAACTGTCAGCATAACTATTCGCATACTTTGCGTCATTATATAATGGCATGTGAAAAAAATCGCGGAATCCAGAGATAACACCATCAATGGTGTCCAAGAAATATGTAAGTACTTCATTCATAATGATGTAATGCCAGGAATCTTAGCCAAGTATCCAAAGTTTTCTTCTTCATGTTTCATTGAACATGAGTGCATATTCTGTATTGATTTCTTCTTGTTTAGGGCTTCTATCCCTCTGACTAGTGTTCTAGCATCTTGGTTTAATTGGAAGAGGAGTTCTCCAAAGGTCATCTTCGTTCGAGGTGAAGAAAAAGAAAGAAATAATTGTAGAATGTATTACACTTATTATAAAATTTAAACAATGTTTCGAACCTATCTTGAGGTTTTCTTGAGATGATTTCGGGGCTTTAGTGTCCCCGCGGCCCGGTCCTCGACCAGGCGTCCACCCCCAGGAAGCAGCCCGTGACAGCTGACTAACACCCAGCTACCTATTTTACTGCTAGGTAACAGGGGCATAGGGTGAAAGAAACTCTGCCCATTGTTTCTCGCCGGCGCCTGGGATCGAACCCGGGACTACAGGATCACAAGTCCAGTGTGCTGTCCGCTCGGCCGACCGGCTACATGGTTTATTCTCAAGTGATAAGAAAATACGTTGTTGTTGTTGTTGTTATAGATTCAGCTACTCGGAAGTTCCAAGTAGCACGGGCTATGGTGAGCCCGTAACTTACCTGGCACAGGAGCGGGACAAATAGCACGGACTATGGTGAGCCCGTAGTGGACTTATCTGGCACAGGAGCGGTGCCGTCGATAAGAAAATACAATGCGTGTTAGATTTATATCAGTAAGGGGTCAGGTGAAGACAAGTAGATCTAAACAAATGGGACAAGAATAAAGAAAAAGGTAAGGCGTAAAAGAAAAAACGCGAAAATAGGGGACGAAGCACATACAAAGATAAATCAGGTGTAGTGGGCCTAGTACGTTGAGCAGTGTCTTCTATGTTGGCATCTTCATGTTCCGGTCTTGATCTTGCTCTCATGGTGGGTAGAGTGAATTGTTCCGTGATTTGGGTATTTATGGTAGGTTGTTCTATTTTTATGTGGATTGCTTTAAGAATTTGTCACCTTCTTACATCTTGGGTTTTGTCTATATACAAGTGTTTTTATTCAACATTTCTCTTGTTCGGGTGATGTCATGGGCTTGTCTTATGTGATTCCTGGGGGCACCGGATTGAAGATGACAGGTCAAACGGCTCGTCAGCTTGGTCGACGTCATACCTATGAACTTAGATTGAAGGTTACATCCTTCGTGGGGGCAAGTGTACATGTATACAACGCTTGACTGCTGTAAAGGGTTCTCCGGTTTCGGGCTGTTTTTAATAAGGAGGTCGGTAGTCTGTCCAATACTGTCACTATGGCGGTGTGTCCACTCACAGGATGAGTGGCGCTGCCCAATACTGTCACTATGGCGGTGTGTCCACTCACAGGATGGGTGACGCTGCCTAATACTGTCACTATGGCGGTGTGTCCACTCACAGGATGGGTGACGCTGCCCAATACTGTCACTATGGCGGTGTGTCCACTCACAGGATGGGTGACGCTGCCCAATACTGTCACTATGGCGGTGTGACCACTCACAGGATGAGTGACGCTGCCCAATACTGTCACTATGGCGGTGTGTCCACTCACAGGATGGGTGACGCTGCCCAATACTGTCACTATGGCGGTGTGTCCACTCACAGGATGGGTGACGCTGCCCAATACTGTCACTATGGCGGTGTGTCCACTCACAGGATGGGTGACGCTGCCCAATACTGTCACTATGGCGGTGTGTCCACTCACAGGATGGGTGACGCTGCCCAATACTGTCACTATGGCTGTGTGTCCACTCACAGGATGGGTGACGCTGCCCAATACTGTCACTATGGCGGTGTGTCCACTCACAGGATGGGTGACGCTGCCCAATACTGTCACTATGGCGGTGTGTCCACTCACAGGATGGGTGACGCTGCCCAATACTGTCACTATGGCGGTGTGTCCACTCACAGGATGGGTGACGCTGCCCAATACTGTCACTATGGCGGTGTGACCACTCACAGGATGAGTGACGCTGCCCAATACTGTCACTATGGCGGTGTGTCCACTCACAGGATGGTGACGCTGCCCAATACTGTCACTATGGCGGTGTTCCACTCACAGGATGAGTGACGCTGCCCAATACTGTCACTATGGCGGTGTGTCCACTCACAGGATGGGTGACGCTGCCCAATACTGTCACTATGCGGTGTGTCCACTCACAGGATGAGTGACGCTGCCCAATACTGTCACTATGGCGGTGTGTCCACTCACAGGATGAGTGGCGCTGCCCAATACTGTCACTATGGCGGTGTGACCACTCACAGGATGAGTGATGCTGCCCAATACTGTCACTATGGCGGTGTGTCCACTCACAGGATGAGTGGCGCTGCCCAATACTGTCACTATGGCGGTGTGTCCACTCACAGGATGAGTGACGCTGTCCAATACTGTCACTATGGCGGTGTGTCCACTCACAGGATGAGTGACGCTGCCCAATACTGTCACTATGGCGGTGTGTCCACTCACAGGATGAGTGGCGCTGCCCAATACTGTCACTATGGCGGTGTGTCCACTCACAGGATGAGTGGCGCTGCCCAATACTGTCACTATGGCGGTGTGTCCACTCACAGATGAGTGACGCTGCCCAATACTGTCACTATGGCGGTGTACCACTCACAGGATGAGTGACGCTGCCAATACTGTCACTATGGCGGTGTGTCCACTCACAGATGAGTGACGCTGCCCAATACTGTCACTATGGCGTGTGTGCACTCCAGGATGAGTGCGCTGCCCAATACTGTCACTATGGCGGTGTGTCCACTCACAGGATGAGTGGCGCTGCCCAATACTGTCACTATGGCGGTGTGTCCACTCACAGGATGAGTGGCGCTGCCCAATACTGTCACTATGGCGGTGTGTCCACTCACAGGATGAGTGCGCTGCCAATACTGTCACTATGGCGGTGTGTCCACTCACAGGATGAGTGACGCTGCCCAATACTGTCACTATGGCGGTGTGTCCACTCACAGGATGAGTGGCGCTGCCCAATAGTCACTATCCGGTGTGTCCACTCACAGGATGAGTGATGCG
>WNGS01159541.1:0-35667 GCA_020271785.1 Procambarus virginalis
GATCATTTATCGAGAATATTATAATTATTAAATCCCTATAATTCCAACCCAGTTTGTCGGGAAACCGACACACTCATACACAAATAGTATAGTCATCCCTTAACAGTATCCTCTTAAAATTAGAGAATGGGAGACTCCGTGACGTCATCGACGTCGCCGCAGTATTTACATTATTAAACCACTGTTCATACAACAGTTTAATGTCTAAATTGAATAAAAAAGTGTTCAATAAGACTGAATATAATTATTAACACCAAAATATAGCTTGATTCCCTTGTTAACGTAAATTTAACTTAGAAGTGGAAAAAAATATTGGAACAACAAGGGAAGCAGAGCGTCTCTTACAGACGCCACGCTCACAAAAAAACAATAACAATGGGGGCTCGCGCGTGTGTTGTGATAATGGCCACACAGGATAGACCTACTCTGCCTTAAGAAGCTGCCATAGCAACATCACTACTACAAATGAGAGCACTCCAGTATCCGTCTTACCAAGTATTTGTTTATTATTCTAGTGCACTGATTAATATTCAAAGGGTATTAGCGGTTATGATATATGAACAACACCAACACCATGTACGTGTACCCCATTTTTACAGCCCTCACATACCATGTTATACCTGTATTGATATGTTTAGGGAAATGTACTAACTCCTTGCATCCCAAACAGGTAAATTGTGACTTGGAACAGCAAGTAGCTGAGCAGTAGAACCATGCACATGTACCTAGCTGTTGCCAGCCTTGAAGGCCTCCACAGCCGCCATTGGCACCATGAGGCACAGGGCCACACCCACATAGATGCTACCATGACACAGCCTTAGTGGGCCCTTACTACAGGCTCAGATAAGGCCATTCTAGTTATTGTAGTAGTAGTATTCATAACTAGTAATAATTGTTGAAATAATAGTAGATTAGACCACCATATGTGGTATGATAAAATAATATAATTAAACTTAGGTAAACAATTTGTAGTTTAAGAAGGAGCCATTACAAAGTGGTTTAAGCTACAAATTGTCCCCCCAATTTGTGTGAGATTAATTTCAGGCAGTTTTAACAAGTACATACAGTCCACTCAATTTCTTACCTACTAAGAAAAAAATAAGATAAACTTTAATTTACTGAAGTCAATTAAAAGAAGATATACTGCCTGGAGTTTTTACCACATAAATATGGTCCTTTGAACCTAGATGATTATTACAGTTAACCAGTAGGTACATTGCATCTAGATATAAAATCCTGATATACATTAGTAGTGCAGAAAGACATTGCTATATTTACATTTTCTAGCCTAACTTTTCAATCTCATAGCAAGCAAAACTACAACAAAGCACTATTATTGTTCTGAGGCCTGTGCCAAAGAACTATTGTGCCTTTTTCATTACAAGAGGTTGATAAGAGGCTACTTTACTTATAAGTTACTTATAAATGTTTTGTAATTTAAGTATAAACATTACTTTAATATTGCACCATTACATACTGCATACCACATTGTTTACAGCAAATTCTTGCACAAGGGTAGGACATTTTAGGCTGGTGTTGTACAGCAACCTAGTTTAATTTATTGTGCTAACCTGGTGTAAGGGTAAGAATTTTTTACACTTGTCTAGAGTTGAACATATATTACAACCTAGCAAGTACATATTTTTATGCAGTACTCATGACAACCCGAGTTGTGTTGTCAAATTCATACATATAATTATAGGTATAATTTAACTATAATCATTTCACCTTTGAGTGTTAACCTGTGTCTCTGTACCAACCAAGAGTGATAATGAAGGGCTAGCTTGCGGAATACCAGCATTGATACAGGCTTACCACTCAAATTATAGCGTGTATGATTATACAGTAGTATATATTTAAATGATAAACAGCTCTAGTTCGGAAACTAGTTGCTTTATTAATTCAAGTGCCAAATAGTTAAAAGTCCATACGACTAGCAAGTACTTCCAAGATGTCTACACTCCAAAATGTAAAATTAACCCTTAGGGCCTTAAAGGGGCATCTCACAAGGCAGATTAACAAATGTGAAGACATGAGTAATCAAACTCCAGTTAATTATGCAGCACTGGAAAACTATCTTAAGCTTACACGGAACAAATATGACCGTGTGTTGCAACAAATGAAACAGTATCAAGATTTACTGAATATTCTAGTATTGATGAAGATACGATGAACAACATTCTCCAAGAACACTCTGATTATGAAGATGCAATGTTTGAACAAAT
This sequence comes from Procambarus virginalis, assembly GCA_020271785.1. NCBI lineage: Eukaryota > Metazoa > Arthropoda > Malacostraca > Decapoda > Cambaridae > Procambarus > Procambarus virginalis. The sequence continues at coordinate 2,226 of WNGS01159541.1, forward strand.
TCAACGTTATGAAATTTGATAGACGCCCATAAGGCCAATATAAATATTGCAGCTACAACTACCCAGAATCAGACAGCACCAGAAGTCAAATTACCATCACTCAGTCTTCCAACTTTTTCTGGAACAGAGGACGAGAATTGGGACAATTTCTGGAGCAAATTTGTCGATTCTGTGGATTCTAATGTCAATGTACCAAAGACGACAAAGTTTACGTATTTACAGAGTGTCTTGAAGGATGAAGCCTTTCAGGTAGTCTGTAATCTGAATCACACAGATGACGATTATGACAATGCTGTACAACTACTCAAGGACAACTATGCGAAGCCTGAAAGGACTATCAGAATTTTAACCCAGAAGCTGTTAGATATTAAACATCCAAATAATACAGCAGTCTCACTCCAAGCCTTTAGATTGGAGCTTGAGTCTTTGCTTAAGGCACTTAAAAATAAAGTAAACTTGGATGAATCAGACTGGATAATCCAAGTCCATATGACTCGCAAATTACCCAGGGACATCCTGGATAAGTTGTTTGTGTTGTATGGAAAGTCATATCTGACAGTAACAGAGATTACAAAGGGGTTACAAACCATCATAGAACGAGAAAGAGTTATCCCAGATGAAAAGGCGACATCTAAACCTTCGTCTACTACTAATAGTAAACAACAGAGTACAAACAGTACTCCAAACAAATCTAAAACAACTTCTCCCTCTCCAAAGTGGAGACAAGGCAGTGTGGGCACATACGCAGTTGGTACCTCCAAACCTACAGGTAACGCGTCACCCAAATCGGTGACTCCTCAAGATACTGTTAACGTCTGGAGACCATGTCTGTTCTGTGAACAATCACATTCCATGTACAATTGCAGACGATACCCCGATCGTGCAACACGCATAAAACGACTCAAGGAGATACATAGATGTACCAAGTGTATAAGGGAACATCATCCCGACAGCTGCACATCAACAATACGCACCTGTTATAGGTGCCATAAGGGTCAACACCATACAGCACTTTGTGGGGATTCAAGTACAAAGTCTGCCAAACCACAGGAGGAGGAAGGAACTAACACCTCAGTACAGCTTTGTACTGTGCTACCTGACATAAGTGTTTTCTCAACAAGGTCTAAACATAAATCAGCTCTACCTACTGCACGATTGATCATTAGAAATGGAGAGAACAAAGCCACCGTACGTGGATTATTTGATCAAGGGTCCCAATTGACCTTTATATCCAAAGAGTTGGTAGATACCCTGAAACTTACACCTGTAGAGGAGACACGAATAACATAGCAGGATTCCTGACTGACTCAGGAGCCCGAGTTTTCAAGGTAGTACAACCCAAAGTACGATTAGGAGGTTACGAACAAAATGTACAAGCTCTAGTAGTAGATAGATTCCCAACAGATCTATATGTATATGGTCTGGGGACAACAGCCAAATTCCTAGAAAAAAGGGGAATTCATTTGGCTGATAAAATCACAACAGATAACCTTTCCAATATTGGAATCCTTATGGGATCAGATGTCTACCATAAGTTTATCAAAGGAAAGGAATACAAACACGGTATGAACGTGTTACCATCTGCAGGTGGCTATTTGCTAACAGGCCCTGTATTACGGCTAAACCAACCCGCACCTGTAGAACACCAACATGCCAACCCAGTAATGGTTGCATGACTAGGAGACCAGTCTCCACTGCAACTCAGAGACATGTCCGAGGAAGAGCTTGATCCCCCTGTACACAAGTTATGGGACCTGGCAACTCTCGGCATTGTCCCTGAACAACCTAGCCCAGATGATGACTGGACTTACAAACAATACCTGGACTCAGTTATATACAGAGATAATCAATACTGGGTCAGGCTACCATGGAAGCTGAATCACCCTCAGCTACCCGTCAACCATTTTATGGCACAAAACCAATTGAGATCACAGGTGTTGCGCTTACAAAGACAACCTGAGAACTTGAAGTTGTACCATGAAATAATACAGAAGCAACTCGATGACAAATTTATCGAAGTTGTTACAAATGATAACCCAAAGGAAGGTCACTACTTACCACATCATTGTGTACAGAAGAATTCTGCAACTACCCCATTACGGATAGTATTTAATTGCAGTGCTAAAATGAGGCCGAGTAGTGTTTCGTTAAACGACTGTCTTCAAACTGGCCCTAGCCTAACACAAAGGCTTTACGACGTGCTGTTAAAGTTCCGTATTGGGACTTATGCATATACGGCCGACATCAGCAAGGCATTCCTTAGGGTAGGTCTTCAAGAAGAAGACCGGAACTACACAAAGTTCCTATGGATTAAGGATCCTAACGATCCGAACAGTGAATTAATCACTTACCGTTTTGCCTCTGTCCTTTTTGGCGCCACGTCATCTCCTTTTCTGCTCCAAGCTACCTTGGATACGCACTTGAAGAAGTCCAATAGCCCAAACAAGACGGAAATTAGCAAAAACTGTATGTGGATAATTTTCAAGGTACAACCAACAGTGAAAGTAAACTGTTGGACATATACCATGAGGCCAATCGAGAATTAATGGGAGCCAATATGCCTCTCCAATCTTGGGTCTCTAACAATGAAAAATTAAATCAACTGATCTCAACTGAATTTCCCGATTACCAGGTACCCGAGATGACAAAGGTACTAGGTGTCGAATGGAACACGACAACAGATCAGTTGACAATCAAGTCAGTGGAGCCTGATACCACTAACTTAACAATGAGAAAATTACTATCACAAGTCAGCAAACCCTTCGACCCATTAGGACTATTAAGCCCAGTACTGATTAATGGGAAGTTGATAATACAGGAATGTTGGCAACAAAAGATAGGCTGGGATGATCTTCTAACACCTGCCCTACAAGAAAAATGGCAAGGTTTAGTAAAAGATTTAAGTACCCTAGAGTCTGTCAAGTTCCCCAGGAACACAGTAGTAAATGAAAAGGAACCAATTAAGCTACATGTATTCTGTGATGCCTCAGGAAAGGCTTATGGAACAGTAGCTTACCTGGTCACAAATGGGCAAGCCAATTTGCTCACATCAAAGGCCAGAGTGGCACCTTTAAAGAAAAGATCACTGCCACAACTGGAATTAACAGCCTTACTGTTAGGAGTAAGATTGGCTCATTATTTGATCAAGGCCTTACGCCACATCCACTTTAAAGAAACAGTAGTTTGGTCAGATAATGAGGCAGTACTACAGTGGGTTAAGAACAATAACAGTAAGAATCCTTACGTGAGTAACCGCGTTAAGGAAATACGAGAGTTGTCAGCAGGGTATAAACTAAGATATGTACCACAAAAGAGAATCCAGCTGACTATCTCTCCCGAGGACTGACTTTACGGCAATTAACAAAGGCAGAGATGTGGTTCAATGGACCTCAGTGGCTAATCAGCGACCAGTGGCCTGAACAAAAGCCACAAGTCATTGTGACCAATGTTACTGTTCCCACTGAGAACCCAGAACCACCTCGGACTTTGGTAATTGATCCTACTCGGTACTCTGAACTGAACAAACTTATAGGTGTCACCCAAGTAGTGTTTGATTTTCTAAAGAAAATAGGAATCAAGCATAAATTCCCTAATGCCCTAAGGTATTGGGTCAAAAGAGCTCAGATCGACACATTCGGGACAGAATTTGACAATGTTCCAAAGAAGCTACAACGTGATCTGGGTCTCTGGTTAGACACTGACAATTATAACATAATCAGATGCGGAGGCCGCTTACAGCACGCTGACATAGATTTGGAAGCAAAAAATCCATATTGCTCCCTCGTCACCACATAGTAAGCAAACTAATTGTGTTACATATACACAAATACTGCACTCTGCATGGTGGGGTATTAGATACTCTCACAGACTTAAGACAACAGTACTGGCTACCCCAAGGTAGACAGACAGTAAAATCAATAATCAAATCCTGTGTTGTTTGCCGGAGATACGATGCCAGAGTGTGTCCATATCCTGGCCCACCTCCACTTCCGAAGGAACGAGTCGTACATATTCGTCCCTTTGAGACTACAGGAGTAGATTTCACAGGAGCACTAACACTTACAGGCACTAAAGACAAGAAACCAGTAAAAGCTTACATCTGTCTTTTTACTTGTGCCACAACAAGGGCAGTCCATCTAGAAGTGACTCCCGATATGAGTGCCGAAGCATTCTTACAGGCTTTCCGCAGGTTTGCTTCACGTAGATCCTGTCCTAAGTTAATGATCTCAGACAATGGGTCCAACTTAGTGGCAGGAGAAGCATGTCTGAGGAAAATCTGGACACATCCAAAGGTACGCACAGCCCTAAATCAACGGCAGTGCCATTGGAAATTCATACCTCCCAGAGCACCATGGCACGGAGGCTTCTATGAACGCATGGTTGGTACGGTAAAACGTTCTCTACGGAAAACCCTACACCGCCAAAGATTGACCTGCAGGAGCTTCAAACAGTAGTCATAGAGATAGAAGCACGAGTCAATAAAACCGACCACTTACCTACCTCTCTGATGATGTTTTGCACGAACCATTAAGTCCAGCTCATTTGATGTATGGTAGACCTCTCAAAACACTTGTGTCCCTTACGGACGAGGAACCAGAGGATCCTTCATATGTCCAAGAGAGTGATTTGGTTCAACGTTTCAAACATCTATCAAGGGTGATAAGTCGGTGGAATGACGTATGGACTCGAGAATACCTTACAGCTCTGAGAGAGTATCATTACGGGGCAAACAACCCTACAACAGAATTAACTTGAACCCTGGTGACATAGTTCTGGTGGATAGTGATGGACCACGCTCAGAGTGGCCTTTAGGTCAAATAGTCTCTGTTCATCCAGACAGCCAGGGCATCTTGAGAATAGTGAAAGTGAAATGCCGAGGCAACACTACTCTCAAAACTTTAGAGAAATTAGTTCCTTTAGAACTGGCCAGGAACGAAGACGTACAGCGACTTCCAGCACCCGATACGCCAGTACGGGACATACGTCCCCAAAGGACTGCAGCTCAACAATGTAAACTCAAATTAAAGCAGCATTATAATTCTGAAGGAGAAGAATAAAGTGATCGCAGTCCTTACCGGGACTTCGACCCGTGTTCTTCCCCCCGGAATTATGTCGGGAACCGACACACTCATACACAAATAGTATAGTCTTCCCTTAACAGTATCCTCTTAAAATTAGAGAATGGGAGACTCCGTGACGTCATCGACGTCGCCGCAGTATTTACATTATTAAACCACTGTTCATACAACAGTTTAATGTCTAAATTGAATAAAAAAGTGTTCAATAAGACTGAATATAATTATTAACACCAAAATATAGCTTGATTCCCTTGTTAACGTAAATTTAACTTAGAAGTGGAAAAAAATATTGGAACAACAAGGGAGGAGAGCGTCTCTTACAGACGCCACGCTCACAAAAAACAATAACAATGGAGCTCGCGTGTGTGTGTTGTGATAATGGCCAACAGGATAGACCTACTCTGCCTTAAGAAACTGCCACAGCAACATCACTACTACAAATGAGAGCACTCCAGTATCCGTCTTACCAAGTATTTGTTTATTATTCTAGTGCACTGATTAATATCAAAGGGTATTAGCGGTTATGATATATGAACAACACCAACACCATGTACGTGTACCCCATTTTTACAGCCCTCACATACCATGTTATACCTGTATTGATATGTTTAGGGAAATGTACTAACTCCTTGCATCCCAAACAGGTAAATTGTGACTTGGAACAGCAAGTAGCTGAGCAGTAGAACTATGCACATGTACCTAGCTGTTGCCAGCCTTGAAGGCCTCCACAGCCGCCATTGGCACCATGAGGCACAGGGCCACACCCACATAGATGCTACCATGACACAGCCTTAGTGGGCCCTTACTACAGGCTCAGATAAGGCCATTCTAGTTATTGTAGTAGTAGTATTCATAACTAGTATAATTGTTGAAATAATAGTAGATTAGACCACCATATGTGGTATGATAAAATAATATAATTAAACTTAGGTAAACAATTTGTAGTTTAAGAAGGAGCCATTTAAAGTGGTTTAAGCTACAAATTGTCCCCCCCAATTGTGTGAGATTAATTTCAGGCAGTTTTAACAAGTACATACAGTCCACTCAATTTCTTACCTACTAAGAAAAAAATAAGATAAACTTTAATTTACTGAAGTCAATTAAAAGAAGATATACTGCCTGGAGTTTTTACCACNTTTTACAGATAGATCGCGTTTTTTGTCTTTTTTCTGATTAATAAATAATTTTGGTTATTAAGACATCAAGATGTTTTCAACAATATTCTTTCGGCGTTCGTCTTTTCCAACATGGGGCGACCCTTTTGGAAACGCATACTTGGGTTTACCAATCCCATAGTTGGGTCTGTTTCCATTATGGTTCGGAACATTTGTTACTTTTAAAATGCTAAGCTAACCTACATACCTAAATACATAGATACACAGATTTACGTATGCCCTACATAAAGTGTTCGAAGTGTCATGAATGTGCATTTACAAAGGTACATACACACACATATATACGTACATATACATATATACATGCATATATATTACACACATGCATTCACATACATTTGTCTCTTTTACTCTGACAGGGTGAGATAGCTGACAGAGAAACTAGTGTGCAATTAAGCACTTAATCACTGAAGGTGATTAAGGTGCTTTTACAAGCTCAGGTTATATAGTTACATCACATACATACATTGTATAAATGATACATTGCATGGTCAATCTTGGATACAAGTCCAATATATCATCAAGTGTTCCAATACTCATATAGTAATTACACAGTTCAGCATACCTCAGCCCAGGAGGGCGAAAGTCAGACAATATGGGACATTCTACAATATAATGTTCAAGAGAGTGCATGTTTTCTCTTTCACAAAGTTGACACATTGTGTACTCAAATCAAATGTCAAATCAAATGTTTATTTAGGTACTCGACATTTGAGTTTTGAGAAAGCTGCCAGATACGTCTATATCCCAGGCGAATTCTGGCCACTATAACATCACATTGCTGGGTTCTTGTTCTATTAGTCCCATATGTGAATGTCTCCTCACGATATCTATCATAATATTTAATGCTACAACTTTCAGGTCTTTGTAAATTTGTTAGGTCGGTGAGATCTTCATTAGATATTTGTTTAAGTATTCTCTTTAATTAATTGTCACTGCTAATGAAACACCCATATCAATTTCTACCACTGGTTTTCTACAGGCTGTCTTTGCAAGCATATCAACAGTGTCATGCCTCGAGATGCCAACATGTGATGGTATCCATAGGAATTTAATTTCAAATCTGTTTTTTTTAGCAGCTAAAACATTCATTCGAATATCACTGACTATTTTATGGGTGTCACTGCTATGTGCGTTCAATGCCAGGAGTGCACTCTGCGATAGTGGGCGGTAGTGGACCCTCTACCGACCCTGTGGGCGGCAGTGGACCCTATATACTAATCCTGTGGGCGATACTGGACACTATACTCATCCTGTGGGCGGCAATGGACGCCATACACATCCAGTGGGTGTTATTGGACCCCATACCCATTCTATGGGTGGATGTGATCCCCATACCCATCCTGCGGGTGGATGTGACCCCCCCATACCCATCCTGTGGGTGGTATTGGACCCCTTACTCACCTAACAGGTGGTAGTGGACAATATACCCATCCTATAGTTGCTATAGTAGACACCATACCATCTTGTTTGCCGTAGTTTGCCCCATAGACATTCCAACGTAACATCGTTTTCTGTTAGCATTCCTACAAAACATTCTTTAAATATTTTTAAAGCACAGACTATGGTAAATAATATTGATTGGTGAAGCACTGTTATTCTATGTAATAATTTATAGTGCTTATTATAATTTACTAAGAACAACTAATATTTCTCAAAACAAAACTACGAGCCTTCAATAGGATGTAGCTGATCCGTAATATTCTAAGAGCATGGACAATAGTAGGTAAATTTCACAACCCATGTGGGTCCTGAAAACTACAATTTTTGTTATAATTGAACCAATCACGACTATTCTTCTATCTACGTTGATGGACGGGTACTGTGAGACGTAAATTGGTACGCGAGGAAGAGTTTGGGCCTTGGTAGAAAAGGTAACTGGGAATATATCACATATGTACTAAATCACATTCAACATATAGACTTTAAGCATTAAGTCATAATGTTGGATAATTTTGTAACTAGCGTCAAACATTGTTATTTGCTTAGCTAAACGAACTAGAGGGTTCAGTTCCTGAACCGATTATGTGCCTCTGTATCCATTACCCCACCGCCCACGGGTTGGGTATGGGGTGCATAATAAAGAAAGAAATTGAATTGTTGGAAATTTCCAACACTTATCATCCATTATTATATTATAATAAATTACCATTAACTTACTGATTGCAGTAATTCCTAACACCACTAACCGTAGTGTTAATATAATTTAATCTGAGCATATTGCTGATAATATTACTCCTGATAATGTAAATCGAGAGTTATTAATTGAAATTATTTAGTAACAGTTTTTATTCTGTTACGATTGAATGCTCTGGAGAAGTATAAATAACATCTCCATTTCTCGTTAGAGATCATTTATCGAGAATATTATAATTATTAATTCCCTATAATCCCAACCCAGTTCATATTATCGCATTTCACCCATAATTGCGCGGAAAAGAATAATTCGTGTTTAATAATTTCCGTGGTGAATGCGAGAGCGGGGAGAGGGAAGGCGGCGACGCCATTACATCAACAAGGCTTGCTCACGAGGCAGCGTGGGAGAAGCACATGGCATTTGCTGGGAATTCTTATCGACAAGAATTACGTTGATACCCAGTTAATAAGTGAAATTTACTTGCCTATGTGTTCTCTAGTGCCTCATCAGTTAATAACGCGTCTACAATTAGTACCAGGACTCCTAATTAAGTGTGCACAGCAGTGAACACTGAGTCCAGCAGACGCTCATTTCGGCAAACCTTGGTACTCGGTTACGCTCATAAGTATTACTCTGTTTGATGCATCAAAGTAGATAGTACCTTTGTGAGTAGTTTGTCGTCATGAAGAATGAACATCAAAAATAACATGTTAGTAATGTTTATCACCCATCTCAGTTTCATGAATAACTGAACATAATTTGTAGCCTAGTCAATTGCTACTTTATATTTCTTGTATTACAGCGTGTATTTGAGGTGCCAGCAAGATTCTCATCAATCGTGTTATTTACCTCGAGTTCTTTCTCTATGGGGATTCCGTGACCACGACGACGAATGACTTCATTCGGACGAATGACTTCATGCCGTGACGTCTCTGGCACTCGGTGACGTCACGGCGGGATCTGATTGGTCGTGCGTGACCTTAGCCAATCCACAGTCGGCTGGCGTCGTCCACAAAATGGCGGATCTGCAGGTAGGGGGTACCATTTCGTTTGTATCAGGGTGCCACTTCCCCCCTTACCTACAAACTTATATCAATGTATGTAAATATAAATTTGTAAATTTCTATGTAAATTTATTTAAATTTCTCCCTTATCAGGCGGCCGATCTGGTCGCCACATATATCAACAGACTCCCTGCATCTCAGAGAATCAGTAGGGGAAGCTGATATGACTCTTAAAGACGGATTTGGAGAGAACTAGAAGGGGCTTTGTAACACTAGTTACACACTTATAGAATATTAGGTGTGTAAAATACGAGCCACCATGGCTTCGGTGAAAGGCAATCAGGCCTAACGAATCTACTATAGTTTTATGAGAAAGCAACAAGAATAACACAAGAAAGACAAGGTTGAACAGACTGTATTTCTGGGCTCCCCAAAACACACAGTTCCACATAGAAGATTACTACATAAACTTGAGAGTCAAAGTGAGATGAGAAGTCAGACTGACGTAGGGCAACAAGTGGAGTACCTCAGAGTTTGATACTGAGACCCAAACTATTTCTCATGTATGTTAATGACCTAACCACAGGAGTAGAATCCTTTTCGTCGATGGTGGCAGATGATGCATAGTTAATGAAAAATTATGATTGTAATTTACTCCAAGATTAATTATTTCAAGTTGCACAGTAGCTCTGATAAACTAGCTCTTTACCTGTCATGTGTGAGCAAGATGGAAAGGCTTCTGGAATTAAACCTCACGTCTTTAAAAGGCAGAAGAGTTAAGGGAGACATGATCACATCCTGCAAAATTTTCAGAGGACTTGACAGGGTGGACATAGAAAAACTATTGAGCCACAGATACATTATATAGAACTTTGTAAATGTCAGAGTAATTAACAAATGAAGTACACTAGGAAGTGATGTGATGGAAGCAAACTCCATGCACAGTTTCAGTTGTGTTTCACTCTACCAACTCTCTAAGTAGTCAATAAGAACCTCTTCTCTGCATCCAGAGGTTCACTACACTGAACATCTTCAGGTTCCCCCAGAATTGTCTACCAGGGTCTTCTACAGCTCTTCCGGCTGCTACACCATGAAGTGTTCCATGGACAGCAATGGTGCTTCACCACTGGTATCACAGAAGCACGCGAAACTTCACTTCACTGCTCCTCCTCGCACAGCTTGAGGTCCTGCTCCTCACTATGGGGCTGCTCTTCGACAGAGTTCAGTACCCCTTCCACAGCCTTGGAGTTTCATTCACTACTCCTCCTCTGACCTCGAAGTTCTCTCAGCAACTCCTTTCCCAGACAATCCTGCAACCCATTGACATGCCAATAAAGTTGTTTCGCTACAAACATAATTAAAATATACTCATACACAGTAAATGTCTTCACCTGACATCTCTCTGATTCCTGCATGCTGTGAGGGATCTCCCCCACGCCTGGACGGGTCCATTCTCCGCCTCCCTTTGGCGGCTTCTCTGCCCAGGAGACTGCCAGTCGTTGCTGTTGCCAGTTGCCCCCATGCACTTGGCAAGAGAGGACGCGCCGTTCCTCTCCTCAGCTGGCTCCCTCATCTATATTCTCTTACTCAGGCCTTCTGCCTTAATAAAACATGCCTAATGTACTCATGTGCATTTGCTACGGTTGCTGGGCACACGACCAACTTCAGGCAATCACTGTCAACTGGTTAAAATGGGCTTACCACAGAGTTTGTTGTACACAGGGCGCGTCTTCGTCCCAGCGTCTGACGTTGGTGCGCTCCTTCGCCCACAAAGTCGCTATTTAATCTGCTCCACAAGGCTAATCTCCTTCTTGACTCGAGCACTAAGTCGTCCCCAGGCTTCATACAAAAACGCCTGACTAATTCTCCTCTTGACGGAGCACGTAACTAGAGATTCTTTCTCTGATACCAGGAGCATAAAGACACTGCATCTTGCTTCCACGACTTCCACTACTCGAGTAAGGTCAAGACCCTCTGCAGCGAGCCTCACGCCTCCAGCAAACTCTCCATATCTCATGTCAAGGTATTTCCATATATACTTATTCACTGCCCATACTTTTAAACTATTCGTCAAATTTAATCAAATATTTAACATATATATTTCCACGTCCATATTTCTTTGACCTCTCAGTTAGGTCTGGTCTGGCAGAATAACTCTCAGGGGGGGGCAGACTCGTTTTCCAGCTACCTGGGATCATAACAAAATAGAAAAATGATATTGCAGGGATTAACTTAAGTAGAATTGACATCAGTAAATAAAACTGCTTTGTGAAGGGAAGAGACTGGAGGGGATTTTGCAAATCTTGGATGCTGAATTGGTAATAGACAAGATCATGCTGACTAACATAATTGGACTTTATAACAAAAGTAACAGAGGTCCTGCTCTGGTTCATTTTTCCAACGTAGAAGCAGTGAAGTATATTGTGGAATATAAATATTTGCTAAAGAATACGGAAGCCTATAATAATTTATCAACCGAAATTTCATATGACGAATGTGGAAGATCAGGAAAACAGAACGTTTCTCACGGGAGAAATAAACAGCAAACTGTTGAGCTGAGATTCCCACCAGGAAGTTGTATTCCCCTCCGCCCTTCCCCTCTGCAACACCAACTCTCTCCCACACTAACATTCTCAGTGTTGCTAGTGACCTCTCCCCTCCCCCCTCCTCACTTAATTAACTGTCTACTTCAGCCTCTCACTATATCCTGGCTCCTTACTTCCTTTAAGCCATATTTTGTCCTGCCCATCTTTCTCAGCAGCTCAGCTCTGCCACTCAATTTTTCTGTCAATAAGCCCGCCTTGTCCTTCAGTTCACCCTCCTCAGCAGCCAGCATCTGCCCCCACCTTCCCCTAAAACCTCTAAGCTCCTCACCTCCCTTGTCAATTACCTCAATTCTTCTCCTCCTGCTCTGACTCTCAGACCCTCCCCCCATGATCCTGTTCCCCTCATGAACCCCCACTCTGCTTCCCCCTCCCTCATCATCCCACTCCTCACATGCCCCACTCTATGTAACAGTCCCTTGTCTTTGAAATGCCCATGACACCCAATCCACCCTCTCTTAACAGCCCACTTTGCCTCTCATTCCATCTCTGCTCCCTCACTACCCCCTCACTTTTCCTTATCAACCTCTTGGCAAACAGCTCAACTTTTCTCATCAGCTCCTAATTCCCTCTCTGCCCCTGATACCCCCTTAGCGCGTGAAACCCTCATCCCTCGCATGTTCTTCGTGTGAGGGATGCAGATGGAGTTACAAATAAAGCAGAGGAAATAAATAAAAGGTTTAGAGAAAAGAGCCTGATATAAATTGCTTTACTTGAAACCGAGATAAACGATATAATCTCGGAAGCAATACTTCTATGGGACCACCAGGTGTTAAGAAAGAATGGATCAAAGACAGGGAGGCAGATATTCACCCTTTTCTGGGTGAAAAGAAAGTGGAAGTAATCTTGGTTCCACAGACCTCCTCACTGGATCTCTGACAGCAGATGGAAGACAGTCCAAATAACCATGAATTAAATTAAAATAAGATGCTAAGAGTTTGAGGAGGAATGCATATCTATTAAAGAGATAATACAATTTGGGGGAATACAACAACTCATAGTTAGTTAGACAATGCCAAGAAGCTAAATCGAAAAATAAGAGGCAGTGGGTGAAAAAACACAGAGGGCAGAAGAAATCAGGAATAGATGCAACAGAGTTAGCAACGAATGCATAAATAAAAGAACAAAATCAGGGAAACAACTACGAAAATGACATTACATCTAAAGCAAAGAAACAACCTAAGTTACTTCATATAACAAAAGAAAATTACAGTCAATAAATAAGTGACTGGACTAGGCGAGAGGGTACGAAAACATACAGAAAATTAACTGGAAATTTTAGGAGTTAAATTTCAGTTTCCGTGAAGTGTTCACGACTGAGCCGGAACTACCTCCAGTACAAGGAAAGGCGGTAACCACTGACGAGGTTCTGAGAAATATTGATATAACAGGCGAGAACAAAATGTGACAACAAGCATTATATGATAAAAACAAAGCTATAGGACCAGATTATATATATATCAGCATGGAAGCTAACATGATCTGCACAGCAGTTCAATGCTTACATCAATCTCTGTCTTCAATGAGTCCATTTGGCAGCATTTTACTAAGCTGTTGTAAGGTGGCAAGTGTAACACACCAATATATAAAACAGGAGAAACAAAGGGGGTCTGAACTACATAACTAGAATCCCATAGAAGAAACTGAAAAGGATTATAAGTACAAGACTAATTGAACACCTAGAGAGGATCAGATGTTTAAACAAGCACTAACATGGCTTCAGGGAAGGGACACCTCATCTCATTTCTGAAGCTCAAGCCTATGCTGATAACAGCACTTTGACCTTTACATACGGTAAGGGAGAAATGCCAACCGCTGCAAGACTCGTCAATCACCAACTTTCCGCGATTTTTACCTAGGGTAGGTGATGGCAGGTCACATTTGCGGCTGAAAAAAACACAAGCGATGATGTTAACTAGATTGCACACTGCAAATCGGACAGGCTTGCAACTTGAGGGCAAAACCCTAGAGTTCACAGATAAAATTGACATCTTGGGAATGAAGTTCAACTCTTCAATGACAATGAAGAGCCATATGCTTTATCTAGCCTAAAAGGCAGCCAGGAAACTTACAGCTTTACGGTGCATCTCACACCTCCTTGACAGCAGAGGATGAAAAACGTTTTATGAAGCATAAGTTCGCTCTTATCTAGAGTATGCACCCCCTTTCCTGGATTGCCTGCCCCCCCCTCCCCATCATTCATCAGACTTTTGAACAAAGTGGAGAGACGAGCAAAAAGGCTAGACATGACCAGTTCTTGTGGGAACGGTCTGAACATCAGAGCCTGCAAAACCGTTGGGACAATGGTAGTCTTATTTTTTGTGCAAGGCCAACATCCTCAAAGTTCCGCACCTGGCCCAACTCCGTGGACTACCAGTAGATCGCACCCGTAGCACTAGGCTTCCAACCTTCAACAGTCTCATGCTGATAGTGCCTTTCTCAAGAACATCACTCCATCCGCGATCAATCACTTCTAGGCTGACTCGCATCTGGAACTTGTTCGCCCAACACGTTGATACACGGGAGATCAGGTTAACTGATCACATGAAGGCTCTGGCACACAGCTACAGGCTCATCCTGTTCTTCATATGTATGTTACCTAATGCTGTTAATTAATAAAGTTTATTATTATTGATGCATATTAGAGGTCAGGAAATAAATAGGGCTCTAGGAGTACTGAGCAGAGGCAGAGTAAGCTCTGCTTGCAGTTCACCAGGTTCTCTTGTATGATAGTTCCCTATATGATAGTTTCAAAGTACCTNTAGGAAAGAATGGAATGCATTAGGAAGTGAGGTGATGGAGGGAGACTCTGTACACAGTTTAAAATATTGTTATTTGTAATTTTTCGGCTTCGTTTCCTACTACACTAGGCTAGCCTTAATCTTCGCCGTTCCTTTCTTCAAACATTGGTCACACGCTTATCGTTGTCTCTACATTGTTTCTTCCTAGTTACTGCTGTTCAATCTTGCCTTCCTTCGAAGCTTCGTTTACCCTGTTTGTGGGTGCACGATTGGAATCCCTCACATGGAGCTTCATGAGACATGGAGACGGACCACCATTCTGGATGCTTCAACAATTGCAGATAGATGGCAAGAATTTTTTCGCCATTGTCATTTCTGACTCAACACTCTTGCGACTCAGGCTTCGTACCGCACTACAAACTTCTGGGGTCAAACTGACATTTACTGGCCATATGTTCCCAACGAGACCATTCCATGCATAGTTTGGAGTATTCAGTACATTTTGCCACTTTTATTTTCACATTTCCTGTATTCTAGTCTTGCACAATAAACAAAAATTCTGGAGCCTCACCCTCTAACAAGGCAACAATCTGGCTTTGTTTTTCACCACGAACAATGCTCTCTTAGCCCACACAACACTCCCATTGTTGAGATGAAGAAATTCAGGATTCAAGTATGTTAAATACTTAAAAACTATACCCTTATTGAAATTATTCATACTTCTGGAGTAACCAAAACAATATTCTTGAATCCATCAGTCATTAGACGTTCCACTGCCCCCTTTTGTCCCAACTGTTATGTAGAGCCGGTGAACACCCTCCTTAAACAAAGGTTCAAATTCACCATATTCCTTGGCCAATTGATCCGTCCATTCCAGCTTCTGATGAAAGTACTTTTGACATGTCGAGGGGAAACAACAGCCTCTTCCTTCTATTTACCTGTGACTCTTGCCATGTGTGGCCCCGTGATTCGGAGTGAATTTCCTGTGGAGTTTGTATAGAATTCTGATACCATGGTCCCACCTGACGTCAATCACTACACTTCTTTGAGCATTTGTAACTGTCACTTAAGTGTCTGCGCAAATTTTGTCCGTTCTTATCCACAGGCCATTGCTACCTGAAAAGTCCTGGAACAGTCCTGTCCATCATCCTCACCATCAGACTTGGCAGAAAAGTAAAAGATCTACTTTCACTCAAAGCAGGCCTCTCCACCATTTCATGGGTACAGTGTCACATATCTTTCCTACACTGTCACACACGTTTTTCCTACACTGTCACATATATCTTTCCCTCACTGTCACACACGTCTTTCCCTCACTGTCACACACGTGACACACTTGTCATTCCCTCCTTCACTGCCGTTATCACAGTATCCAGCAGGCGGTCCCTCCCACACCCTGCCTCTCCAGTAATTATCTCAACATTACCTGTCATCTTCCTGCATAACAATTTTTCTACCTTGACCACTATCATTACCCACCGTTGTGAGACTAGACACCAGCCCCCATGCTCCTGGGGGAGGCGGCCCCATGCTCCTAGGGGAGGCTCCCCCATGCTCCTGGGGAAGGCGGCCCCATGCTCCTGGGGGGAGGCGGCACCATGCTTCTGGGGCAGGCGGCCCCATGCTTCAGGGGAAGGCGGCCCCATGCTCCTGGGGGAGGCAGCCCCATGTTCCTGGGGGAGGCGGCCCCATGCTCCCGGGGAAGGCACCCCCCATGCTCATGGTGAAGGCGGCCCCATGCTCCTGGGGGAAGCGGCCCCTGGTGCTGGTTCTTCACCAGAGTAAATAAAATATGAAAGTAAATAAGGTTGATTATTTAATATCAATTGGAGGTAAATGCACCTTAATATACTGTTGGATAGAATAGTACTGTATATATATCAATGGGTTAATGTAATTGATCTCTTTAGGAGATCACTACTATAACTACAGAGTTATTGCTACAGATAAAAAAGAGACAGCTTAGCTGTAAATCTAGTGAGATGTAATCAGTTGCTACGCTCCACCGACGACGTGTTGCATAGGGCAAATTGTTGCATAGAACGGTGGGGAAGCCTAGCACCTCGGTTAGCGTCGCCTTGGTACTGAAAGGCAATTACATTGTAGAAATCTTCTACATAATAAATAACTACAAATAAATCCTAAATCATGAGGATAACTGTAGGAAATTTCAGCCAATATCTGTGCAATTTATATTCCAGCACTATAAATTCTCTTTGGAGAAAATAATGAAATTAATCATCGATTTAGATGGAAAATTTACTAGAGACACATACGGGATTTTATTATTTGTTCTACGGCCTAACGACTGCTAGCCTAAATGTTAATTGAGGCCACATAATAACAAAAAGGTTAACCTAGCTGCCGAGCCGCATGTCCGTTGATGTGGAGACTTGAGCAATTCTTCGTCCTCCAGCTGCTGCTTGAAAGGCGTTGACTTTGGAATTGCTCATATGCTAGTCTGGGACACGACTAATGTGCCAGATAACGTGGCACCGCTCTACTGGTCGTGGGAGCGAAATAAATGGGATCAAAACGTAGCTCTGCTACACGCCGTCAATGGCGTCCGAGTCGTGCTCTCTCGTTCTCTCGTGTCTAGTGACGCTCTCCCGTCTTCCCCCTCTTCCTTATTTCGCATGCGGGGCTCTTGATAGACGTCTCGAGCGTAAATGGATATGTATATATATCGCAACTGACTAAAGAAGGAAGAGGTAGTGACGAGTATTAATATCACATTAAATTCTTCTGTGATAAAATAGAATTTCTCGTAACATAAATTGGCTTATTAAAGTTGTACAACTAATCAAGGAAATTAAAGTAAAATCATTTACATTAAAGTAATTTCCTCTAGAATGTTTAATATCAACTAAGTAAGGGAGTTCCAGTAAGTAGTAGTATACTACGAAATTAAACTTATTAGTAAGTAACTATTTTTAGTAAAGGATATGATAAACTGGACTCTTAATATAAATCCAACTAAATGTGGAGAGAATTCATGTTACTGCCTGTCGTTCCTCACGTCGTCACCCTGACTAGGAAGAACCTGGCAATAAATAAATCATGATAATGATTAAATCTACAAGTTAGTAATTTTAGTAACTACTTTGGTTAATACAAAGATGTATAAAACTGATGGTTATTTCCAACATAACTCCGGGGAGAGAAAACTCGGGTCGTAGTTCAGGTATTAGTACTAACGTACACCTGTTTCTCTATCCTGAAGTTATATTCATGGGTTAGTAGGTTAGTACGTGTGGTGTTTGTATATATCTGAGGAAGTCTTGGTTGTAGGGTTGATGTAAAGTCATTCCTTGGTTACTGACTTTAATACTTATAAACGATTACATGACTAGTAGCTTCCAAGCTGGTATCATCCTGCATCTTTGTTTACCTTCTCTTACTCTCTCTACTGGCGTCTCCGCCGCCGCACATAGAAAACGGATTGTACCATTTTCTGTGAACATGACATCCCTTCTTTTCTTTAAAAAGAATGAATACAGGATGTCTACCATGCTTGTAGCACAAAGCAAAGTTATTGACACAAAGTAAGTTATTAACATATCAAGAGATATTACATACATTTAACATTAATTAAGCACACAAAGAATTTAAACAACTTAATCTTATCCACAAAGGATTTCAATGTTAAAAATACATATGCAATGTTAAACAAACATGAAAGAAACTGTAGTACAAAGTTACAAAATATTGAATGAGAGATCTGCATTATTCAAACAATATTAAATTTAGTTTAGCATAATAAGTAAATACTTTGCATTACATAGGAACACAATTAATCATCAAATCGTGTAGGGCGTTTAACATGACGTTTAGGACGAGAGTCCTTAAATACAAGAATATCCCTCGATGAATTGTTTATCGAGTTATAACTCATTTTTTCTTTTTCTTTTGCTCGATTTTTCACTTCATCATTTTCTACACTAGTTGGAATCACTTTGAAATAAGCCATATTACGTGTTATACTATGATCTCTATTACTCGCTGTTACCATAGTTCACAGCGTACAGCTTTCATGAGAGATTGCATGAATCTCTCGACTTCTCCATTTGCTTGAGGATGTAGTGGCATCACACGGCTGTGTTTGAATCCAATATGCTCAGCAAAGTTGACAAAGTCTTGTCCATTGAATGGCGGTCCATTGTCTGTCTTGACAACTTCAGGAATGCCAAAGTTTGAAAAGATCTTGTCGAGTTTCGGGATGACAGCCTTTGCAGATGTGGAAGTGGTGATTTCTACTTCTGGATAACGTGAGTGATCATCAATGACTACCATCAAGTACTCTCCAGTTGGTAGCGGTCCACAGAAATCCATCGATACTTCCGTCCATGGTGCAGCAGGTAGTGGTGAAGGTTGTAGAGGTGTTGATCTTGAAGTATCCACTGCAGCTTGGCAAGGGACACAGGCATCATGCATGTCCTTTGCTTGACGATCAATGCCAGGAAACCACACCTTTTCTCGTAGCAGCTGTTTGGTCCTTACATAACCTTGGTGTCCTTGATGTGCAAGCTTCAGAGCACGTTGCTGGAGAACAGCTGGAATGACGATACGAGTACCTCGCAGCACAGTGTCGCGTTGTTGCGTAACACTTAATTCTGTCTGGATGCGTTCAAGTGCTTTGAATGCATCTTGGTCAACTCCTGAGGTTGGAATGCGTGGAAACTTTTTCTTAGTCAATGCATCCACTGTTGCTTGCAGAGTTGGATCCTCTAGGGTTGCATTACGGATTGCATCAAGAGTGAGAGCCTTAGGGACTGCATCACAGGTTACAGAGTGTACATATTCCTCGGCAACTTGCTGATGCTTGGTGATGGTGAAACTGTTGGCAGGATGTCGACTGATGTAATCAGCGGGATTGCCTGCACCCAGCTTGTATTTCACCGTAAAGTTATATGGTTGCAGACGAAGAGCCCATCCCTCAATGCGAGCTGGTGGTTTGGACTTTGGATTATTGAAGATGGTCTCCATCGGTTTGTGGTCGGTGACTATCGTGGTGAAGGGTGCACCAAGCAGATACACATTGAAGTGTTCTCAGCCCCATACAAGAGCAAGAGCTTCCTTCTCTGTCTGATTGTATCGTTGCTGAACATCTGTGAGAGAACGGCTGTCGTAGGCAATTACTACTCTGGAATCTGGTTGACCAGGTTTCTGTTGGGCTAACACAGCACCTAAACCAACAGGACTAGCATCCACCGTTAACTCAGTGTCCATTGATGGATCAAAGTACGCAGCAGTCGCATTCTCTACAAGTGCATCTTTCACAGCATCAAATGCATTTTGGTCGATATCGCTCCAGTACCATGATGCAATTTTCTTCAGGAGCTCACGTAGAGGCTTCGTAATGGTAGCAAAATCTGGAATGAAGCGAGAACAGTAGTTTGCCATTCCCAGAAAACTATGTACTTCAGTGGATGTTGAAGGAGGTGCATCATTCTTGATATCTGCAACTTTCTTAGGATCTGGAGACAGACCTTTGTCACTAAGTACATGTCCAAAGAATTCAATTTTATGTTGATTGAACTCACACTTTGCTCGGCTTAGCGTCAAATTCTTTTCTCGTAAGCGTTGCAATGTTGCACGAAGAGCTTTGTCGTGTTCAGCTTGGGTACGGCCATAAACAATGATGTCATCAGACATGTTGTCAGCATTAGGTATATCTTGCAGTACCTGGCTGATGATGTGCTGGAATACTTCAGCAGCATTGTTAATACCAAAACTCAGGCGCTTGTACCTATAAAGACCTCGATGTGTCGTAAACGTTGTGATGAACCGACTTTCATCATCAAGTTCAAGCTGATGATAGCCCTTGTTTAAATCTAACTTGCTAAATACAGTTGCACCATTCAAGTGGTAAATCATATCATCTACAGTGGGTGTAGGATGGCGTTCACGCATTATTGCCTTGTTGGGAACACGCATGTCTACACAAATGCGTATCTCATCTGGATTCTTCGGCTTTGGTGGAGTGACAATTGGGCTTACCCATGGTGTTGGGCCTGTTACCGGTTTAATGATATCTAGTTCTATCAGCCTATCCAGTTCGGCATCGACTTTCTTGCGAGTATGGAATGGTTGTCGGCGATGTGGTTGGGCAACTGGACTTACATCTGGGTTGATATGCAGATGTACTTTGCTATCAGTATAACAACCTATGGATTTAAATCGATCAGAAAATTCAGCAACAATAGCATCAACATTGTTTTCAGATTCCACTGCTACAGCATTAGAAAGCTGAAGTAGCCCCAATTTGGTTGAAGTCTTGTAACTGAGTAAAGACTCCTTTGCATTCCTAACAACATGGAATGTAGTAATAAGCATTGCATTCTTTGACTTAATCTCTGCAGTGAAAGTTCCAATCACTGGTAAGGCTACCTTTGAAGCATAGGCAGTGGCTTTGCCATTGTAGTTTTCAAGCTTTGGGAACAGTTTTTTTAAATTTTTCATAGTGGCACTCAGCAATGGTGTCAATGTTTGATCCAGTGTCAATGAGAACTTTGATACAAATACCAGCAATGTATACTACAGTCTCTGGGTTGTTTGGAAGATCATTCCATTCTGTGATTGCTTGTACTCCACAAATGTAATCACATTCACTGTCATCTGAGACTGGTTGTAATGAAATGTTGTCTTGTATATTATTAACATTCTTGATTTGAGGTGCAATATTGTGTTTGCCACCTCCCTATGACCTGATCCTCGTACAGTGCTTTTATTCATTGACTGTGGTTTCTTTAGTGCGGAACGACACATAGCACCAAAACGACCTAGTTTTCTACACTCATAGCACTTCTTACCTTGTGCAGGACAAACATTACCTTGGTGTGGGTAGTCTACTCCACAATTGTAACTTTTATTGTTGACAACCTCTGATGTGGGTCGTTGTGACTGCTTGAGTCTTGTTCCATGACCCCAGTTGTGATGTTGTTCTCGGCTCAATTTACTGTTAGGTTTGGCATGATATCTTCTATGATCATGGTGTCCTCCCTGAACCTTACATACCTCATCACTGTTAGTAACAGTGGCAGAACCGTTGTTGGCACTGCACTCCATGACAGTGAAGCTCACGTGCAGCATCTTCCATTCGACGAGCCATATCCAGTATCTGGTAAGAGAACTTTCATCATCAACAAGTTCTAGAGCTCTTCGACGGAGACGTGTAGATGTGCATGTTTCAATTATTTGCTGTTTGATTTCTTTGTCAACATCAGCAAACTCACAATGGGCTGCTAAACCTTGCAGACGTGTGTGGTATTGATCAACAGTTTCATTAGAGAGTTGTTTGGCTCTCCTGAAATGCATAATTTCCATAGCAGTATTTTGCCTTGGTTTGAAATGCTCAGTTAATTTGGCCTTGGCAGTGTCATAATCTTTGGCACCACCAGTGTCTTTCAGTGTATCAAAGATGTCACAAACTCTATCACCTGCATAATGAAGTAGAAAGGCACGCTTTCTTTCAGCACTTTTGATGTCAGAAACTATCAACAAATTTTCAAACCTTTTAAGCCATTTGACCCACCTCTGTGACAGGTTTGTCTGGTCACAGTCAGGATCAAATGCAGGAAACTGAGGTATATTTGCCATTTTTACTGAATAAATGTAAACTTATCACTTAAAATGTTCCTCAGAATATAAACACTTACTGCACTGTATATGTTATTTAAGAATTCACTGTAATTACTTTAATTTTGCAAAGCACACAAGCATTTTAATGCAAAAGTTCACAACAGTGCACAATACAGCAGCAACTGACTTCTTACCTAGCCCTGTGTACATGTGGTGTTACTCCTACTCACAGCAGTTGTCAGCAGTTGGCACAGCAGTTGTTAGCAGTTGGCACAGCAGTGTTAGCAGTTGACACAGCAGTTGTTAGCAGTGGCACAGCAGTTGGTACAGCAGTTGTCAGCAGTTGGCACAGCAGTCAGGTCACAGCGTGAAGAATTTTGTAGCACGAAGCGTCGTTTCGTACCAAAAACATCAGGTTTTGTACACATCAAAGCGTCGTTTCGTACACAGCGTCGGCACACATGGATCGCAGATTCCTCAGTAAACAGCTTCAGTCAGCACAGCTTGGGTAGCACACAGCATTGGTTAGCACACAGCATGGTTAGCACATGCAATGGTTAGCACAAAGCATTGGTTAGCATACAGCATGGGTATGGTGCTCACAGACAGCTTCTCCTTCCTCCTCTGGGCGAGACAGCATGCTCCTTCCTTGTGTTTGAAGCTGAACAAAATACTTGCGTTCCCAGTTCATCCTCGTCGCCAATGTGGTGTTTGTATATAGCTGAGGAAGTCTTGGTTGTAGGGTTGATGTAAAGTCATTCCTGGTTACTGACTTTAATACTTATAAACGATTACATGACTAGTAGCTCCAAGCTGGGCATCATCCTGCTTCTTTGTTTACCTTCTCTTACTCTCTCTACTGGCGTCTCCGCCGCCGCACACAGAAAACGGATGGTACCATTTTCTGTGAACATGACAGTACATACTTAACGAATGTCCCGAATCTGTGGTAGATGACTCTAAGTCAACAAGTGACGTAAATAAACATTGAAATTATTGAATAATTCCTTTGTAAGAAACAGAAGGATATTAACAAAAACAATTATGAATAGTTGGATCATGTAAGATTAAGGAGACCTCATCAATACAGTGAGGCTACTGTCCAGGGTCACTATGACTCGTAACTAATTACTGGACATCAACTCATCACTGCATCAGCGTGGTCACCTCAAGTTTAAATGATAAGATATCTACTCTTGAATAGAATCAAAATATTGTTTAAGTTTCTGTTTGCAGTTCTGAGCAGCGACTCTTGATGGTCTGTGCTCGGTTGAGTAGAATCATAGTTCTCTGAAACTTGGGTTACAGGTATATCTGTAGAACACTCGTGTTCTGCTAACTCTAAAGGTACTAATTTCTCCAGTGTTTTCAAGGTAGTAGTACCTCACACTGAACTTTAACAATTCGTAAAATACCATGGCGATCAGGATGGATGTCAACAATTTTACCTATAGGCCAATCTAACCTGGGTCCATCACGGTCTACTAGGACAAGATCACCTGGTTTAAGTTGAACTTTATTGTATGGGCTTGCAGCTCCATAATGATATTCTCTTAAAACAGTTAAATATTCACATGTCCAGACATCATTCCATTTCTCTATTACTCTTGAAAGGTGTCTATAACTCTCCACCAAGTCACTTGCTTTGACACACGAAGGGTCAGCTGGATCCTCGTCTCCTAGAGATATTAGAGGGCTCAGAAGACCACCATGAATCAAATGAGAGGGGCTTAGGGGTTCTCTTTGGGAGAAATCTTCTGATAAGTAGGTTAGAGATCTGTTGTTGACTCGTGCTTCAATTTCCACGACAAGGGTCTGTAATTCAGTGAGATTAATTTTCTGCCGGTGTAAGGTTTTTCTTAGGCATTTCTTAACAGTTCCCACCATTCTTTCATAAAAACCGCCGTGCCATGGTGCTCTTGGAGGAATACATTTCAATAGCATTGTCTCTGTTTGAGCACAGAATGTACTTCTGGATGGTTCCATATTTCTTGTAAGCAGGTTTCTCCTGCCACGAAGTTAGATCCATTATCTGAGATCATTAATTTTGGGCAAGATCTTCGTGCAGCAAATCTGCGAAAGGCTTGCAGAAAGGCTTCTGCACTCATGTCAGAAGTGACTTCTAAATGCACTCCGCGTGTGGTAGCACACGTGAAAAGGCAAATGTAGGCTTTCACTGGAATCTTGTCTGGTGTGCCTGTTAAAATTAGTGCTCCTGTATAATCGACACCGTGGTTTCAAAGGGACGAAGGTGGACGACTCGCTCCTAGGTAGGGCGGTGGCCTGGATAAGGACACACTCGAGCATCATTCTCTTGCAGATTACACAAGACTTGATTAAAGATTTAACAGTTTAGCGACCTTGGGGAAGCCAAAAACGTTGTCTGATTTCAGTAAGAGTATCTAACACTCCACCATACAATGTACTATGCTCATGGTAATGCAAAACTATGAGTTTAGTAATGATGTGGTGACGTGGAAGAAGTATAGGATTCTTCGTATCTAAATTTATTCTGCGTGAAGCAGACGTCCGCCGCATCTCAAAATATTATAGTTGTCTGAGTCAAGCCAGATACCCAGAGACTTACTCACCTTATCTGGGAGATGTTCATAATCCTTCCCATAAGTCTCTTGTTGTGCTTGTTTGACCCAATATTTGATGGAACTAGGAAATCGATACTTGATCCCCATCTTGTTGGTGAAATCAAATACCATTTCTGTAACTCTTAGTAATTTGCTTAAATTGAAATAACGATGAGGATTGATAGCTAAAATTCGAGGGGGTTCTGGATCCACAACAGGGGTAGTGATATTGGTCACAATGACTTGCGGCTTCTGTTTGGGCCACTGACCACTAACTAGCCATTGGGTCCATTAAACCACATCTCGAGTTTAACTAATTGCTTTAAAGTCAAACCTCTGGATAAATAGTCAGCTGGATTGTCCTTGGTTGGGACATGTCTTAATTTATAACCAGCAGACAGTTCTCGAATTTCCCTTACTCGATTGCTGACATAGGGAGTTTGTTGCTGTCGTTTTTTACCCACTGCAATACTGCCTCATTGTCCGACCACACTACTATTTCACCAAGGTGAACATTACTGAGGGTTTTGATCAGGCAATGGGCCAGTCTTACACCTACTAATAAGGCAGTTAATTCCATTTGGGGTAGTGACCTCCTTTTAATCGGGGCTACCCTTGCCCTAGATGTAAGCAAAATGATTGTTGAGTATTAACTAGATAGGCTACTGAGTCATACGCTTTGCCTGAAGCATCGCAGAATACATGTAAATATGTGGGTAAATTTAGTCCTAAGGTATTTTGAGGAAACTGTAGAATACTAAGTTTGTTGTAATCAGAATCAACTGCTGCCATTTTTCTTGGAGATCCTCGGAAACGTTTCATCCCACCTCAAATTCCTTTGCCAGCACTCCTGGCATAAGGGGCTTACCCTTAATTAGAATAGGACTGAGTAGGCCTAAAGAGTCAAATGGCTTGCTGACATGGGAGAGTAGTAGTTTTCTCATGGTTAGAGGTGAATGTTTGATCTCCACTGACTTGATATTCAAATTATCTGTGGAAGTGTCCACTCCATACCTAAGACTTTCAATTTGTGAGGTACCTTATAATCNTGAGATGTTAGGAAAGGTACAGGCAACAGTTGACCTTGAAACAGATGAGAGCACTCTTTGACATTGATGACCGTGAACAATTGTCATTTGTATGCATGGTCTACAACTTGTGAATCTTGTAAACACTTCTCTTTGTCAGATTTATGAACACCATTACTCACGACAACTCACTCTAAATTTCTCACGTGGAATGTGAGAAGCGTGCGAAGGAGGCTGTTTGATCTAATGATGTACGCTGGTGCCAACAACATTGATGTACTGTGCCTGCAGAACCATACACTGCAAACACAAAAAATAAAACGCCACCCAAACTCCCGGTTATGTAGCTTTCTCAAATGTTGGTTCACATGATGTCGGTATCTTGACGTATGTTAAAAGTAACCTAGTGTGTAAACATGTTAAAAACCACAAAAGTGACGACTCATATTATCAGCAGTTTCAGATTGCTACAGCGACCGGGTTTCTTAACTTAGTTAATGTATATGTAAGGTGTGATCAAATGGTGGAAGCCTCTCTCCCAAAAATTACCAGCAGCTCTCAAACCATTGTAATGGGTGATTTTAATGCTAGACACACTAGCCTGGGTGACACCAAAACAAACAGGAATGGCAGAGTCTTTGTAAAATACTTAAGAGATAATAACATGTCCGTATTCAACTTTGACTCCTCTAACGTCACACACTCATGGGTGGCAGGCTTGATTATGTCATTGGTCACGGGTCATTGATAATGCTGTCGGAGGATCAATTGTTCATGAATTAGTTAGTGATCACTTTGCCATATTCAGTTCATACACTATCAATAATGTCAAACCCCTAAGCTTGGAAAAAAAATAATTAATATCCCTGAAAATTTACACATGCTCTTCAAATTCCGCATTTCTGAATGGTATAACACTTACTGTTTTACTACCGTCAAGCATTATATGAGGACCTGGTCACTGAAGTACCGCTTTTTATGACAATGTTGTAAAATCCACAAGACCCAAAACAGTGAAGAAGGGACAGAGGTGGTTCACTGACTCACGCCTTAAGCCCCTGCATGACAGAGTTCTATTCCTAGCTGAGCAGTATAAAACACATAAAACAGCTGACACCCTCAACATATTTCTTAAAGCCAGCCGAGAGTTTAGAGAGCTAAAGGAACAGGTGTATAACCACTGGGAACAGTTTTTGCAAGGCATCAATCATGCAACATCCTCATCCCAAATGTGGAATAAAATTAAAAAGATTTCTCGTCCTAGCAGTCGTCAACTTGATCACCATTCACCTGTAGACTATGCCGACATGCTGCTTCAGCAATATGCAAGCACTGCTAGTATAAGCAGCCTGCCCCTAGATGTGCAAAACTATCTGGCTAGTACCAAATAAATCGTAACTTCAATATTGAAATTGCCTGTAGTGAAATAGGGCCTGATGATAACTATGGCATAACCCCCTTTGAAATTAAAAATGCACTCAAGAAAGGTAAGGCTACCTCTCCTGGAGAGGATGGCATCACATACAACACCATGAGAGTACTTGCTGAGCTGCCAAATAGCCCTTTGCTAGAATTGTTTAATCAAAGTCTAAGGCAGGGTGTCTTACCTGACCGCTGGACACAGGGACTCATAATACCCATACCCAAGCCTAATTCACAAAATTTAGACCCATTTCTCTGACGTCGTGCATGTGTAAAGTTCTTGAGAGAATTATTCTCGACAGACTAATGTTTCAAATCAAGCCCCACCTTGCCCCTAACCTGTATGGTTTCCTTCCTGGAAGAAGCACACAAACTTGCTTTGCTGAGTATTTTATCAGAGAGGGACCAAACTCTCAGGCGGCATTTATTGATCTCCAAACTGCCTTTGATACAGCAAACAGAGAAATAATCCTAGAACAGCTAGCCTTTTTGGAGTAAGGGAAGACTGTTGACATGGCTCAGGGGTTACCTGAGTAACAGAACCGCCTCAGTCCTTTTCAAGGGGGTCAAAAGTAAACTTTGTGCACCCTTTGAGTTGGGTACACCCCAGGGTGGAGTGCTAAGTCCTACACTGTTCAATGTTCTGATGCATAATTAACAATTGATATTCCCACACTACCTGACGAAGCCGTCATTTGTTATGCCGATGATATATGCATTGTTGCAAATTCCAAACTAGACTGCAAGCTCTACTTGATTCATTCGCTGCTAAAAGCATTGAATGTGGTCTTGTTATCTCTATAACTAAATCCAGAGTTCTCCATCCCAAGAGAAAACTCTGTCCCTATAACTTTCAAGGTCAACAACAGAACATTGAAACGTGTAGGCAGCACAAATACCTTGGAGTTGGTATTACAGTGACATTGTAAATGATCTACACCGTAGGTTAAAAGAAAGACTAAAACCATGAAAACACTTACTGGTAAGAATATTGGTATCATATTAAATATGCTAGACTATTCTATATGATGTTCGTTAGATCTCTCGTTGATTATAATGCTCTGCACTTAATTAATTTCCCCTCCTCTGTGTTGGACAAACTTGAAGTAGTACAGAATGAGGCCATGAGGATAATTCTTGGTGCCCAAGATGCACAAGAATCATCAACATGCGGGAAGAACTGAAGCTTCCAACCATACTAGAGAGAATAATGCAAGTCAACACCACATTTTGCCTTAAAGTCATGAGAGACCCTACATCTCCTGCATTGCTCAGAGACAAATTATTTAGTGCTGTTAACACCCTTTGACTGGTGCCGACATACCAACTCACTCCTTTATGATAATGGCTGAGCAACAATGCTTACAATCTCCTCAAACTTAACATTCCTTTTAAGTGCAATCTACCTGTCTCTGATATTCCTCTTTATCTGTACCCCCCATTCAAGTATCATACACACCTGTCACCAAGAAAGATAATGAGAATCTTGCTCTTCTCAAAGCTGTCACTCTTGAAACAATTGCCTCCTCCATCGAGAGTTAAGATCTCACGAGCACTGTGTCTACACCGACGGCTCAGTCCAATCCTCTACTGGACGGACTGCAGCAGCATGTAGGTTTTATAGAAATAATATTTGCACAAAGACTGTCAGTGTCAGGTAAACAACTGGCTGACCTCCACACAAGCAGAACTAGCAGCATTACACTAGCTACCAGTACATTAAAAAAATTGGAGGAGGAATAATATTCTGTGATTCAAAGTCTGCTCTTCAAGCAATCGAAAACTTCTCTTGGAAGATCGATAGCAAGAACCTCATACTCCCAATTATAAATGACCTAATTGATGCACAGAGTAAAGGGTCTCGAATTCCTTTGTATGGATACCTTCACACATAAATATAACCCATCATAATGAGACAGACATTGCAGCCAAATTAGCGTGTAACAAGTTTGAAGTTGACTTAGATCTAGGTATCCCCATCTCTGCTGTCAAAACTGTATTGATCCAAACATTCAGATCTGATAGGAAAGAACTTACTGACTCCCAACGACCTGAAAGTACTAGTATAAAAGCTATGATTTGTTCAGATCTGAAACCTACATCTATGGGCAGCACAAAACGTCCACTAGACTGTGCGACACAGTGGTTGCAAGGATCAGGTTGGGTTACCGTTACCTGTGGCAGGTGGCTGCAGGTGACGGATCTCCCAATCCTGAGCACTCCAGTTGCAAACTCTGTGAGCAGGAACTACGGCACGATCCCGCACTACATCACTGAATGCCCAGTTATTAGACCTTTCAGACCAGTTGGCATGAGGTACCTGGAGCTTTGCAATTACTTTATTCACTCTCGTATTCTTGAAGATATCCTCACAGTGTACCCAAAATTTGCCAGTGCAGGTACTAAACATATGCCCTGTATGACTAACATCCTGCGAGATGGGGACTTTATTACCACTGCTACCTTATCAATCTTGTGTTGATGATATTCAAAATGCATCCGGAGTCTGCCAGTGCAGACTGCTTATCACATGCCTCTGTATGACTAACCATCCTGTGTGATGGGGATTTCTTAGCATCACCTAGTTTTTTTTTTTTTACACTGTATTCTGGTCTTAAACTAGTTAGTTTCTGCACACTGTACTCCACTTCAATAGTTAGGGTAGCGCATAATGCAGATGTACTAATGTAATAATGAAAAGAGAGGGGAAGAGGCGAGAGAGAGAGAGAGAGAGAGAGAGAGAGAGAGAGAGAGAGAGAGAGAGAGGAGAGAGAGAGAGAGAGAGAGAGAGAGGGTGAGAGAGAGGAGAGAGGGTGAAGAGAGAGAGAGAGAGAGGGGAGAGAGAGGAGAGAGAGGGTGAGAGAGAAGAGAGAGAGGGTGAGAGAGAGAGAGAGAGGGTGAGAGAGAGAGGGAGAGAGAGAGAGAGAGAGAGAGAGAGAGAGAGAGAGAGAGAGAGAGAGAGAGAGAGAGAGAGAGAGAGAGAGAGAGAGAGAGAGAGAGAGAGAGAGGAGGGAGAGAGAGAGAGGAGAGAGAGAGAGAGAGGAGAGGAGAGAGAGAGAGAGAGAGAGAGAGAGAGGAGAGAGAGAGAGAGAGAGAGAGAGAGAGAGAGAGAGAGAGACAGAGACAGAGAGAGAGACAGAGACAGGACAGAGACAGAGGAAGAGAGAGAGAGACAGAGAGAGAGAGAGAGAGAGAGACAGACAGACAGACAGACAGACAGACAGACAGACAGACAGAGACAGACAGACAGACAGACAGACAGACAGACAGACAGACAGACAGACAGACAGACAGACAGACAGACAGACAGACAGAGTGAGTGAAAAGGGGACACGTGATGAAACCAGGAATCACCTTGGATGAAACCAAGAATTTCAGACTACCAGTCGTGTCATAAGGAAGTATTTGTTGGAACTGAAAGTGCCAAACACTCTTTGGGCAGACAGAACCTCTCCATGGACATATATAGTCCGTATATACAGCAAGGGAGACAGACAAGATGCACTGAACTACAGGCCAGTGATCCTAACTTGAATACCAAGCAAGGTGATGGAGAAGACTGTGAGAAAAACTAGTAGAACATCTGGAAAGAAGGAACTTTATAACTCACCACAAGCCTGGGTTCAGGGATGGTAAATCTTGCCTAACGGATTTAAGAGAATTGTAAGGCTAGGCTACAACAATTAGACAGGAAAGAATTGTCAATGTAGACTTCATATTTTTATATTGCCAGAAAACTTTTCACTCAGTTCCCCACAAGAAAATATTGTATAAGTTGGAGCAACAGACAGGAATGCCAGGGAAGGTGCTCCAGTGGCTGGGCGAGTCCCTAAGCAACAGAACACAGTGTTACTGTGAGGGGTGAGATCTCAAAATGAGTAGATGCCACCAAATGGGTTCCGAACGTGCATTGCTCCCACCTTGTCATGTCTCTAATATAAGTAAACGATTTTCTAAAGTGAATAAATTAATTCCTTTCAAAGTTTGACGATGAAGCAAAATTTCCGAGGAGGATTACGACAGACGAAGAAAGTAAGAGACTATAAGTAAACTGTACAAGCTGAAGAAATGTTCCGACTAATACCTACTAAAATTTAACTCAAGAAAGTGTATAGTAACGAAAATAGGTGTAGGGAGCAGGAGTCCGGACAGAAGGTACCAACTGGGAGAAGAAATCCTGCAAGTACCATACTGAGTAAACATTTGGTGGGATTGAAATCACTTCGATCCCGTGTACAAAAGCAAACATCAAAAGGATATCATCAGCGGCATATTCTAGGTTTGCCAATATAAGAACTACCTTAAGCAATTTGCGTAAGGTGCCATTCAGTCCTGTGATATAATTCATTGTGTCAGGGGACAGGCAGCCAAAGTGTATTCATACACGTTATAGGCTATTATCGAGATCCCTCACCAAGGTGGAATTACTGACCCCGCCCAGGATGCAACCCTACAACAAACTGACTAACTCCTGAGTACCTACTTACTGCTAGGTGAAGAAACCATTAGGTGAAAGGAAATGTGCCCAACTATTTCTGTCCCGCCCGGGATTCGAACCCGGAATTCTCGATTGTTTATCGAGAACGAACCCAATTTTGTACTTGTACAAAATTGTACTACCGGGACCCTTACAGTCGGGTAAGGATACCTTATATGTAAGGTATCACATATGTCAGACGAATCCAAGAGTATGCAGCTCCAGTGTGGACTCCATATCTAGTCAAGCACAAGACCAAATTAGATATGCCACAAGACCAAATGAATGCCCAGAGCTGCAAGGAATGAAGTATAAGGAAAGCCTACATGAATTAAATTTCAAGTCACTGGAAGACGTAAGAGATACATGATTACCACCTACAAAATTCGAGGGAATTGATAAGGTAGATAAGAGCAGTGCAGCAAAAGGGCAACATGAATTAGGGGATGTGGGGAAAACCTGACTCCAATAACTAATAACTTGTTTGGGTTCTGAGACCCAGTAACTAATAATTAAATAAATATATATATATATATATATATATATATATATATATATATATATATATATATATATATATATATATATATATATATATATATATATATATATATATACTTCGATAGCTATGAAGGACCACCACTTTTTGAGAAAAAGTGGAAAACAAAGAGACAATGGAAAAAACTGATCCTAAGAACTAGTGTCCTATGGATCTTGGTAAAACTGTAATGCTTATATGAATGGAGTCAAATTAACTACACAAAATTGGGGGGTTACATGCTAAAAGATTAATACATCCCTAGCATTATTCTGGTGCTGGTTCTTCACCAGAGTAAATCAAATGTGGAAATCAATAAATGTAAAATATAATATTAATGGAGGTAAATGCACCTCAATATACTATTGAAATGTTGAACAGCATCAGTAAATCAAAGGGTTAGTATAATTGATCTCTTTAGGAGATCACTACTGTAACTATGGAGTTATTGCTACTGATGGAAAAATAGACAGCTTAGCTGTAAGAGTAAGAAGAAGTAGTCGGTTGCTACACTCCATCGACGACGTGTTGCATAGGGTAAATTGTTGCACAGAACGGTGGGGAAGCCTAGCACCTCGGTTGAAGTCGCCTTGGTACTGAAAGGCAATTACATTGTAGCCATCTTCTACATAATAGGTAATTACATTTACATCCTAAATCATGAGGATGACTAATAAATTATCAGCTAATGTCTGAACAATTTGTATCATAGAAATAAACTGATAATCATCTAATTAGATGGTAAATTTAATTAACACACGTACTATATTTTGTTGGTTTGCATTCGGCCTAACGACTGCTAGCCTAAATGTTAATAGTGGCCACATAATAACAAAAAGGGTAAACTTAGCAGCCGAGCCTCGTGTCGTTGATGTGAAGACTTGAGCAACTCTTCGTCCTCCAGCTGCTGCTTGAAAGACGTTGACTCTGGAGATGCTAATATGATAGTCTATGACACGGCTGTGTTGTGCCAGATAACGTAGCACCGCTCAAATGATCGTGGGAGCGAAAATAATAGGTCAAGCACAATTCTGCTGCACGCTCTTAATGGCGTCCGTGCTCTCGTGTTGAGTCAA
>WNGS01159542.1:4795-18383 GCA_020271785.1 Procambarus virginalis
AAACGGTGGGGGGCAAGGATAACGGGGAATGGGGAAGGTGTCGGGGAATGGGAAGGTGTCGGGGAATGGGGAAGGTGTCGGGGAATGGGGAAGGTGGGGAAAGAGCGTCAGGAAATGGGTTGGGGTGGGCTGGGTTGGGGAGGTAATGGTTCTTAGCGTCTGTGTAAGCCGTCAGGGATGAGCGCGCTGGGAGCAACATTCGCCTGTTGGCTTCCTCGTGGCTGCACAGAGGGGGGGGGGGGGGATAGAAGGCGTGTTGAAGCCCACCTCTCCAGCAGTCGAGGGCACGTTGTCTCCCTCCAGAAGCCACTCGAGGAAGCTGGCACCGTCTGAGGAGGACCTGACCACCTCCACCTCATCATTGTACGCGCTGAGAACCCTCAGAACATCTGCCACAGGTAGGCAGCTGCATCTGCCACAGGTAGGCAGCTGCATCTGCCACAGGTAGGCAGCTGCATCTGCCACAGGTAGGCAGCTGCATCTGCCACAGGTAGGCAGCTGCATCTGCCACAGGTAGGCAGCTGCATCTGCCACAGGTAGGCAGCTGCATCTGCCACAGGTAGGCAGCTGCATCTGCCACAGGTAGGCAGCTGCATCTGCCACAGGTAGGCAGCTGCATCTGCCACAGGTAGGCAGCTGCATCTGCCACAGGTAGGCAGCTGCATCTGCCACAGGTAGGCAGCTGCATCTGCCACAGGTAGGCAGCTGCATCTGCCACAGGTGGGCAGCTGCATCTACCACAGGTGGGCAGCTGCATCTACCACAGGTGGGCAGCTGCATCTACCACAGGTGGGCAGCTGCATCTACCACAGGTGGGCAGCTGCATCTACCACAGGTGGGCAGCTGCATCTACCACAGGTGGGCAGCTGCATCTACCACAGGTAGGCAGCTACATCTACCACAAGTAGGCAGCTGCATCTACCACAGGTGGGCAGCTGCATCTACCACAGGTGGGCAGCTGCATCTACCACAGGTGGGCAGCTGCATCTACCACAGGTGGGCAGCTGCATCTACCACAGGTGGGCAGCTGCATCTACCACAGGTAGGCAGCTGCATCTACCACAGGTGGGCAGCTGCATCTGCCACAGGTAGGCAGCTGCATCTGCCACAGGTAGGCAGCTGGATCTACCACAGGTAGGCAGCTGCATCTACCACAGGTAGGCAGCTGCATCTACCACAGGTAGACAGCTGCATCTACCACAGGTAGGCAGCTGCATCTACCACAGGTGGGCAGCTGCATCTACCACAGGTAGGCAGCTGCATCTACCACAGGTGGGCAGCTGCATCTACCACAGGTAGGCAGCTGCATCTACCACAGGTTGGCAGCTGCATCTACCACAGGTGGGCAGCTGCATCTGCCACAGGTAGGCAGCTGCATCTACCACAGGTAGGCAGCTGCATCTACCACAGGTAGGCAGCTGCATCTACCACAGGTAGGCAGCTGCATCTACCACAGGTAGGCAGCTGCATCTACCACAGGTAGGCAGCTGCATCTACCACAGGTGGGCAACTGCATCTACCACAGGTAGGCAGCTGCATCTACCACAGGTGGGCAGCTGCATCTACCACAGGTAGGCAGCTGCATCTACCACAGGTAGGCAGCTGCATCTACCACAGGTAGGCAGCTGCATCTACCACAGGTGGGCAGCTGCATCTACCACATGTAGGCAGCTGCATCTACCACAGGTGGGCAGCTGCATCTACCACAGGTGGGCAACTGCATCTACCACAGGTAGGCAGATGCATCTACCACAGGTGGGCAGCTGCATCTATCACAGGTAGGCAGCTGCATCTACCACAGGTAGGCAGCTGCATCTGCCACAGGTAGGCAGCTGCATCTGCCACAGGTGGGCAGCTGCATCTACCACAGGTGGGCAGCTGCATCTACCACAGGTGGGCAGCTGCATCTACCACAGGTGGGCAGCTGCATCTACCACAGGTGGGCAGCTGCATCTACCACAGGTGGGCAGCTGCATCTACCACAGGTAGGTAGCTACATCTACCACAGGTAGGCAGCTGCATCTGCCACAGGTAGGCAGCTGCATCTGCCACAGGTGGGCAGCTGCATCTGCCACAGGTGGGCAGCTGCATCTACCACAGGTGGGCAGCTGCATCTACCACAGGTAGGTAGCTGCATCTACCACAGGTAGGTAGCTACATCTACCACAGGTAGGCAGCTGCATCTAACACAGGTAGGCAGCTGCATCTGCCACAGGTGTGGTGGGTTACCATTTCACATTCTGGACGTGCAGGACACCTCGGTGTAGGAATCCATCACTAGATCACGACACCTTTGTACACAGGTAGGGGGAGATGAGTCTCGTCATAATCTTCGGAATTCTTGCCAGAAGCTGGCGTCAATGTCCGGATGCTGGCAACCCAATCAAGAATTATACTTGCCGTTGCCACAGCGTCTGCCAGGACCTCAAAGACCGTCGCTGGCAGCAAGGAAACCATTCAGAGAGAACATAACCTGTGGCTGGTTTCAGCCGTCACATTGCGCTACAAAACACGCTTATTCCTCACGACGGAAATAAATTCTCAAGATTTCCATCCCTTGTGTGGTATTGACAACGGTGACGTTATTCTTCAGTGGCGCCAGCCGTTGTCTCCTTTTGGTTGCAGTCTCCGGGACATGATTTTTTCAAAACATTTTTCCGGCTGTGACAATGAAATGGTAACATCCATGGGCTTGGTCCGTTCTACCAGAACCTTTCTGAGGAGGATATCAGTTGCGTCTGGCCAATTATTTTCACTGTTCAGTCTCGACCGCTGCCGGATCAGCAATTCTCTATGTCCAGGGACAGTGAGGTCCGCGCTTCCTTCCCTGAAGGGGCTGTCAGGGTCTACTAGTACACTCACTCTTGAGCTGGCATCTAGCACAAATGCACTGTTTATGTAGGTCAGACGTAAATCGTTGTATTTATGTATGTAGGTTAGATTTACATTTTAAAAGCACTTCGATCACCTGTGGTTGATTGTTCAATAAATTCCTGAACTATATGTTTAACAAGTCTCTCACCCTGTCCATGGGAGACAGAAGAAAATGTATATATTCTGGTAAGCACTGTAAATGTATGGCCACGTCTGTGGTACAAAAGAAAACTTTCAAATATTATTTCGGCATCTTTGTTTCCCTTGCTTGAATCTGCGGCCTCTCTGTCTTGAGGTTTCAGGAATTCCTCTTCGCCAGTCTGGTCGATTTTTGTTATTATTTTGTACGTGGTGATGATATCGCCTCTTTTTCTGCTGTCCTCTAGCTTTGTCATATTTAAATCCTCTAGCCTCTCCTCGTAACTCTAGTTTTTCAGTTACGGAAGCCAATTTATGGGATGCCTTTGCACTTTTTCCAGTTTACTGACGTGGGTCTTGAGCCATAAGCACCACACAACTGCTGCATATTCCAGTTTTGGTCTCACAAAAGTCATGAACAGTTAACATCCACTACGGGCTCACCATAGCCCGTGCTACTTGGAACTTCTTGTTCCAGGTAGCGAATCTTTAACAACAACAACAACATGAACAGTTTCTTTAGTATTTCACCATGTAAATAAAAGCATCCTTCCTTGCATGTGTCAAGTTCCAGAACCTGTATCACAAACTGCACATATCCAAGAGTTCTGGGTCCCACAACCTTCTTCCCTTCGCCAGGCCTCGCTCAATGTCCAGGTTTGCCTTTAGTTTACCTATAGCTGATTTCGAGACCTTTTTCTACTCCCAAAGCTCGGCCAGGCTTGTTTACGACACTGGGATTGGTCTTACCATATGTGGTGTACAAGACTCTGTGTGTGTTGTGTGTGGTGTGTGTGTGTGTGTGTGTGTGTGTGTGTGTTAGAGAGTGCGTGGGAAAGTTAGTGTGAGAGCCAGGGATGTCACTCATAATTGCTCCCACAACAGGCGCTAACTTTCTTCAGTGGTGAGTTATGCCTTTGTGGAGGGTAGTGTTTGATGAGCGGAGGGAGGGAGGACAGGTGAGGGGAAGGAGGGAGGGAGGACAGGTGAGGGAAGGAGGGAGGGAGGACAGGTGAGGGAAGGAGGGAGGGAGGACAGGTGAGGGAAGGAGGGAAAGATGAGTGGGAGCGTAGGGGAATGGTGTTGAAGTGAAGGAGGAATATGATGATTCCTGTGATGAGGAATCAATAAAGGGAAGGAAATAACAAGGGGTCGTGGGAGGTGACTATAATCAAACGCTAATAAAGGTATTTTTAATTGTCTTCTCTCCCAACCCCTTCAGTTCCTCCCTCCCCCAATGGGCTTTATTCTTCCCTCTTGTCTTCCAATGTCATTCTTAATATAGTTTTCTAATTCCATCTTGCTTTTCTTGATTGTCCCATTTGAATCTCCTGTTCGTATCTCACTTCTCTCCTCCCTCCTCCTCTAACCCCCCCCTAATGTCCTAGCTGCTGTTTCCTACTGCTGTTCTTGCTGGGTAAAGTAGGGGCGCTGCTTGGTGTTAGACCGGCAGCCGGGAGAAGCCTCTTAGAGCGGGTCTCCTACGGTCATACGCCTCCTTCAAGGACACACAACGATGGGATCAACGTCCAGTCAGTCACGGCACTATGCTGAAGTGTTGGTGGCATACCCGCAGCATACCTGCAACGTACTTGCAGCATACCTGGAGAGAGGGTTCTGGGATTTCTTCTACTCCCCGACTTGCGATAACTTGGGCCAGGGCGGACGCTGACGCTGGCGTTGGCACGTGTGTGGATTGGATTATTGGTGTTCAGCCAGGTTGTTGTGACTTGCTCTCTGTATGCGTGACTAGTCTGATCCTTGTCATGTTAATGTATTCAGAATGAAGCGAACTTTCAAAGCTAATGAAAGGCACTGAGCATTGGATATTGTATGGATATTGCATTGCAATCTTCAATTGCAATGCGATGAAAGCTGTGATGAATGTGAGGCTAACTGTAGTCACCAGCTGGGTCGGGATTCATCAAGCACTTAAGTGCCCCCTTAAGTGCCCACTTGGTGGAAACTTAGTACTCAAATGAGCCACAGAGACATTATACATTATTTTCAGTGTCAGAGTAGTTAACACAATGAAATGCATTAGGCAGTGATGTGGTGGAGGCTGACTCCATACACAGTTTCAAGTGTAGATATAATAGAGCCCAATAGGCTCAGGAATGTTCACATCAGTTGATTGACAGTTGAGAGGCGGGACGAGAAGTATTAGCCTAGCTGTATCTTGCAGGGGGTGAGCACATCTGAGCTCCTGTGTCCCGCCTCTCAATCTGTCAATCAATGATGTTCACGAGCCTATTGGCTCTTATCATATCTAACCTTGAAACGGTGTGTATGGAGTCTGCCTCCACCACGACATCACTTCTAGTGCATTACCATATATTAACTACTCTGACACTGAAAAAAATTATTTCCAAGCGTCTCTGTGGCTCATTCTGGGTACTGTTCCATGTGTCCCCTTGTTCGTGTACTACCACCCTGCTAACATCCTTGTCTTTGCCCCCTGTCTAATTCCCTGGAATTTTGTATGTGGTATCATGTCTCCCCTCACTCTTTGTCTTTCCAGTGTGATGAGGTTCACTCTTCCGAGCTTTCTCGTAGCTCATCCTCTCAGCTTCCGGGACAGCCTGGTGCCATACTCTGAAATTCTTCTTATTTGTCTTTTAGTGTTTAACGTAGGTATAGTTACTCCACTGTGGGGCTGCTATATCCAGGATTAGTCTGACATAAGTGTAATATATCCTGAACGATCCTTACAAATTTCTAAAGGCATTCTTATGTTGGCCAACTCGCATATGCAGCTGATGATATTCCTTTTGATGTGGGCTTCTGGTGACAGGTTGGGGGTATATCAACTCCCCAGTGTTTTCTCTTTTGATTCCAATGAATTTCTTATCCCAGTACTCCTTGTGTCATATAGTGACCTCCGGAGACCCCAACCCCAGCTGTTATTACTGTTGTACTAATGCTATGGTTGAACTCTAGTGATGCCACTTGTGGGACCACATTTTCCATTTTCTCAGATCATCTCATACGTTTTTTTTCTTCTAGCTAGGGTGTATAGGAGGGTAGGTAGTGTGGTTGGATTGAATGCATGATAGAGTAGAAGAGGATAGGGGTGGGGGGTAAGGTATGGTTGGTGGTTAGAAAAGGTTGGGTTAGGAGGATGACTTATAAGTCCTGGTATGTGGACCCTGGGTTATCAAGCTTTAGGATGTGGGTTTCCTCTCCCCTCCCCCCTCCCCTGTGCCCCATCCTTCTCTTTATTGCATCTGCAGGCTTTCCTTCTCAGATTCTGTAGGATAATCTTTTCTCTGTGATCCAGTGAAAATAGAACATGCTCTGCCATAAAATTTACTATTTTTGCTGTCTCGTTTGAAATATTATCTTCAACCAGTTGTTTTGTCTCCCTCTTGTACTGACCTAACCAGAAAAACCTGCACTGTGTTGTTCTGGCCTCTTCTTCTGCTCTCAATTCTGTGAAGCTCCCTTTCAGAGATCTCGTCCATGCTTTCCTTCTCCTTTTCATCACATATTGGTAACATTAAGTCGCTCCCAAGTCCTCTTGGGAGCCGGTCGGCGAGTGGACAGCACACTGGACGCTGATCCTGTGGTCCCGGGTTCGATCCCGGGCGCCGGTGAGAAACAATGGGCAGAGTTTCTTTCACCCTATGCCCTGTTACCTAGCAGTAAATAGGTACCTGGGTGTTAGTCAGCTGTCACGGGCTGCTTCCTGGGGGTGGAGGCCTGGTCGAGGACCGGGCCGCGGGTACACTAAAGCCCCGAATCATCTCAAGATAACCTCAAGATAAGTAATATACCGTTGCTCTTTTGTTACCCCTAGCAGCTGGGCTTCGTATTCCCTTGCTGCTTCCTGAATTGCTACCTCCTGCAAAGCTTTCCTGGCTTGTGGGTCTTTTTGCACCATCTGTACAAGTACACACACAAGTTGACATGTTAGAGCTTTCTGAATCTCGACCGGACCTGCGTCGCGCCATTCCCTGGACGGGGAACAGTGCAAGTGAAGGATATACTTCACAGGAGGGACAGAATGGAGATGAATAAGTGGTATACTTCACAGGAAGATAAAAATGCAAGTGAACGATGTACTTTGCTGGAGGGTAAGAATCAAGTAAATGCATAATATATTTCACAGGAGGGCAAGAAAGCAAGTGAATGAATGATATAATACTTCTTGCTTTTGTCCAGAGACAAACAGCCCCCATTAGGGAGAGAAAAGACGTACAGGGTGAGCCTCAGAGCCACACCTCTCTGCTGACACCTGTCATGGTCCCGCGCAATATATATATAATGTCGGGTGCGTTGGGTTAAGTAGGGTCTTTACCTGCCAATGGTCGCTGCGCCCAGCTTATCGCGCCGGCCAAATTGTCTTGATTTTTCTTCCATTGGGTCGACTGTCCATTGGACGCGGTGTGGGGAAAGAATTACGATCTGTGATGTAGTTACTAGCGTGTGGCCTTGACAAGCTCCTTGGTAGGTCTTATTTGGGGTGAAGGAAAAGTCACCGTGATAGCCAAGATTAACACGCTATTCACATTAAAATGACAGAATAATGTGGCTTCAGATCTCAACGTACGGACTTATAATCAGGTTTGAGTCATAACAAAACTTCTCTCGGGTCTGTGGGCAGGAATGAAGGGGAGTCTGGGGTAGTTCATTGGTGGGGGGGGGGGTGAGAGTTTAAATCGACTCGATATTTTATCATAAATATATTGAACGTTGTGTGTGGTGTCACCTATTATGCTTGCAGGGTTGAGCTGTGGCTCATTTGTCCCACACCTTCAACTGTCAATCAGTGTGGTGTGGTGTGATGGGAGTGGGTCCCAGTTGGGTTATTCTACGTAGATGAGCTGGCGGATGAAAATTATGACCAGCATCCCAGCTGTGAGAACGGCTGACCTGGAAATTGTTGCAGGGAATAAAGGAGCTTTCCGATCTGGGTGCAGGCAGTACAAGAGATGATGGGGGGGGAGGAGAGGTGTATACAGGACTCAATTGACCATACCAGGAGCGGATAATTACAGTTCTCAACTCCTGACACAAGTGTACTTGCAACATTGCAATCTTCATCGTTGTATCTTATACGAACAAGAGCGAATACGGTACATTCCGTGCGGGAAACATCATTACGACGAGATAGCACTT
Source organism: Procambarus virginalis (assembly GCA_020271785.1). Taxonomy (NCBI): domain Eukaryota; kingdom Metazoa; phylum Arthropoda; class Malacostraca; order Decapoda; family Cambaridae; genus Procambarus; species Procambarus virginalis. The sequence continues at coordinate 12,929 of WNGS01159542.1, forward strand.
GGAGAGGATAAGGATTCCGGATATGAATTCTTATCCTCACTATTCCTATCCCGCACGGAGGATAGGACTGGTGCTTCAAAAAGTACAGCGCTTAATCATACGCTTCTCGGATTTTAATGTGTATAGATATCTGTGAACATTTGTGTGATAAGTGAGGTACTATATCAGAAGATATCTAGGTTGACTGTAATATTGAGAGGCGACTAAGATATCAGTAACCATTGATGGGGGGGGGATTGATTGTTGCCGCCAAAGGCGGCTAGATCAAGGTAACAAGAGTCCCATCCTGGTAATAGCGGAAGCTTCGTTTAGAAATGTGATTAAAAATCTGTCTCTCACCAAGTTAAGATAAAACTTAAGCACATATCCTAATTAAACTCCCCGTAACCTACCTTCCCCTTATATATGTCAACCCATGTGCTGCTAATTTTAAACCAATGCTGTTTGTCGGACCAAATTGTATTTTTTGCTGTTTTTCTGCCATCTTCCCCTTTTGATATTGTTTATTTTCCTTTCACACATTTTATATTTAATCTCAATTAGTTATTAAGTTTAGTCTTATAGTGTTTTTTCCTAACCAGAAACGCTCTTGCGTATATTGGCTTTAGGCATTGTATGTGCTAGCTCTTATCTATAAATTCATCAATATTTATATCACACCCTTGTATGTAGTACTTTTACCTGAATAAACATGTTGGAAGTTGAATTCGGTTTATATAGTCTTTGTCAGTTTTTATTGAGGGACTGTGATGCGGGTTACCATCAGAAAACCCCGCGTTGAGAGTGACGAAGCCAGAGCCGGGCCGCTCCCCCTCTCTCCGGACATCCGTTATCTCCTCATGACATCAACGGCCCAACCGGAAGTGGCACCTGTGTTCGCTAGTGCCACGCAATCACTCTTACTTGTTATTTTGTGTTCGCTATGATATCAATTTGATATCTACCATCCTAATGTCTGGAATGGTGTGGTTATAATTACAGTAAGTTCGGGGTCTGCGCTTGTCTACATGAAGGTATTACAAGCTGTATCTTTTGTAACATTTCTTTCAACTGTCAGTTGAGTTCACCCCACCGAGACAACACACACACACACACACCACACACACACACACACACACACACACACACACATACACTACACGTGTACACACACGTGTACACACACACACACACGTGTACACACACCCAGACCGGCGCGCACATAACCAAGCGTCAGTGTGGCTGGCGGCCAGTAACGTACACACACACACACAACCACACACACACACACACACACACACACACCACACACACACACACACCACACACACACACACACACACACCCATAGGGGCCAGGTAGCCTGGGGGATAGCGTGCAGGATTCGTAATTCTGTGGCGCGGGTTCGATTCCCGCACCCGGCAGAAATCAATGGGCAAAGTTTCTTTCACCCTGAATGCCCCAGTTACCTAGCAGTAAATAGGTACCTGGGAGGTTAGTCAGCTGTCACGGGCTGCTTCCTGGGGTGTGTGTGTGTGTTGTGTGTGTGTGGTGTGTGTGTGTGGTGTTGTGTGTGTGTGGTGTGTGTGTGTGTGTGTGGTGTGGAAAAAAAATAGTAAACAGTTGATTGACAGTTGAGAGGCGGGCCGAAAGAGCAAAGCTCAACCCCCGTAAATACAACTAAGTGAAACACACACACACACACACACAACCGTGTACACACACAGTGTACCACACACACACATGTACACACCACCCAGACCGGCGCGCACATAACCACACACACAAGCCGTCAGTGTGGCTGGCGGCAGTAACGTACACACACACACACACACACCACACACACACACACACACACACACACACACCACACACACACCACACACACACACACACACACACCACACACGCGCGCGTGGGACTATCCCCGAGCGATGGGCTGGCTGTTCTATCCACTCCCTCGCACTCCACCTCGTCCGATTTCCCCTGATAAGGGTGCGTGTGTGAATCTCCCTTATCTGTCGGCCGCGGGGCGGGGGCGGTGGCGGGCTGGCTGGTGCCCCACTCTCTCCATGCGTCGCCCGCGGTGCTAGTGCCTTCAGTGTTGACCCAGTCAGCTGGTGTTGTGGTGACCGCGTGTGTGTGTGTGTGGTGGGGGCGGGGCCTGCCGCGTGTTGTAGTGACCGCGAGCCGCGGGGTTGTCGCGTGTTGTATAGTGATGATGAGTTTGTGACTTTGAACTAAAGAAGAATATGATAATGTACGAACGCCTGATCCCTAATGTCAGGTAATGTCTTGTGAAAAGTGTGGTCGGGCGAGGCGCTTCGTACCAGCTGTCGGTGTACCAGCTGTCGGTGTACCAGCTGTCGGCGTACCAGCTGTCTGTGTACCAGCTGTAGGTAACCGCAAACAAGGTATACACCAATTCCTGTCTCGTACCGTTTTCCACGTGGCAGTATATGGTGCCTCGTAAATAGGGGGGAGGGAGGGAGTAGGCGCATGTGTTGTGGTGCCAGGTGGCACCTACAGTGCCACGTGGACCTCTCAGCCGCCCGCCACCGCTCGTAATCTCTCTTATCACTACTATTTTTATATTTGGTTTGGATAACACTACCTCTTGATGTGTGTTACTCAGGCGACTGTACCGGTGTGTGTGTGGGACTGTACCAGTGTTGTGTGTGTGTGTGACTGTACCAGTGTTGTGTGTGTGTGTGACTGTACCAGGTGTTGTGTGTGTGTGTGTGACTGTACCGGTGTTGTGTGTGTGTGTGTGACTGTACCGGTGTTGTGTGTGGGACTGTACCGGTGTTGTGTGTGTGACTGTACCAGTGTTGTGTGTGTGTGTGACTGTACCGGTGTTGTGTGTGTGTGTGACTGTACCGTGTTGTGTGTGGGACTGTACCGGTGTTTTGTGTGGGACTGTACCGTGTGTGTGTGGGGACTGTACCGGTGTTTGTGTGTGTAACTGTACCGGTGTTGTGTGTGTAACTGTACCGGTGTTGTGTGTGGGACTGTACCGGTGTTGTGTGTGGGACGTACCAGTGTTGTGTGTGTGTGTGACTGTACCAGTGTGTGTGTGGTGTGTGACTGTACCGGTGTTGTGTGTGTGTGACTGTACCGGTGTTGTGTGTGGGACTGTACCGGTGTTGTGTGGTGACTGTACCAGTTGTTGTGTGTGTGTGTGACTGTACCAGTGTTTGTGTGTGACTGTACCGGTGTTGTGTGGTGTGTGACTGTACCAGGTGTTGTGTGTGGGACTGTACCGGTGTTGTGTGTGGGACTGTACCAGTGTTGTGTGTGGGACTGTACCAGTGTTGTGTGTGGGACTGTACCAGTGTTGTGTGTGGACTGTACCGGTGTTTGTGTGGGACTGTACCGGTGTTTGTGTGGGACTGTACCGGTGTTGTGTGTGGGACTGTACCGGTGTTTTGTGTGGGACTGTACCAGTGTTGTGTGTGGGACTGTACCGGTGTTTTGTGTGGGACTGTACCAGTGTTGTGTGTGGGACTGTACCGGTGTTGGTGTGGGACTGTACCAGTGTTGTGGTGTGACTGTACCGGTGTTGTGTGTGGGACTGTACCGGTGTTGTGTGTGTGACTGTACCGGTGTTGTGTGTGGACTGTACCGGTGTTGTGTGTGGGACGTACCGGTGTTGTGTGTGGGACTGTACATGTTGTGTGTGGACTGTACCGGTGTTGTGTGTGGGACTGTACCGGTGTTTGTGTGGACTGTACCAGTGTGTGTGGGGACTGTACCGGTGTTGTGTGTGGGACTGTACCGGTGTTGTGTGTGGGACTGTACCGGTGTTGTGTGTGGGACTGTACCGGTGTTGTGTGTGGGACTGTACCGGTGTTTTGGGGGACTGTACCAGTGTTGTGTGTGGGACTGTACCGGTGTTGTGTGTGTGACTGTACCGGTGTTGTGTGTGGGACTGTACCGGTGTTGTGTGTGGGACTGTACCAATGTTGTGTGTGGGACTGTACCAGTGTTGTGTGTGTGACTGTACCGGTGTTGTGTGTGTGACTGTACCGGTGTTGTGTGTGTGACTGTACCGGTGTTGTGTGTGTGACTGTACCAGTGTTGTGTGTGTGACTGTACCGGTGTTGTGTGTGGGACTGTACCGGTGTTGTGTGTGGGACTGTACCGGTGTTGTGTGTGGGACTGTACCAGTGTGTGTGTGTGTGACTGTACCGGTGTTGTGTGTGGGACTGTACCGGTGTTGTGTGTGGGACTGTACCGGTGTTGTGTGTGTGGACTGTACCAGTGTTGTGTGTGGACTGTACCAGGTGTTGTGTGTGGGACTGTACCGGTGTGTTGTGTGTGTGACTGTACCAGTGTTGTGTGTGGGACTGTACCGGTGTTGTGTGTGGGACTGTACAGTGTTGTGTGTGGGACTGTACCAGTGTTGTGTGTGTGACTGTACCAGTGTTGTGTGGTGGGACTGTACCAGTGGTCGAGCCTGGCGTGTGTACTCCTTGTAGTGTGTTTGGTCCGGTCGAGCTGCAGCTGCTGGGCCAGTGTCTTATATTTTAATGAACCGACTGGCGTGTTTGGGGGTTTGTCATTGATGACTCGACCCCCGACCATCTTTCTGCCAGCCACTTTTTACTCGCTTGTGTCTGTATACAGAAAAAACATGCAACACATTTGAGTGCGTCTAGCAGCGTGCTGACGAAGTGGGCAAGAGGGCCTCAGCCAAGTCCGTCCTCCTAAGGTCTCCCAACGTCAAGAAACTGTCCTACTAAAGTGCCCTTATTCTAACCTACCAGAGGACCCAAAACAGAAAACGAGGCAGTATGTCAGTTCCTCGAGTCGTTACCATTTTCTAGTTCGGTGATTTTTGATGTTTAGGCAGAGTATACGTCAAGAGGCGACGTTCTATTAGGGGGGGGGGGCGGGTTGCCCAGCCTCCTCGAGCCCTTAAGGTCACTCAAATTTGGTGACTTCCTCTCACGCTGAGGAAACTATCGCCAATACGTGGGAGAATGTCGGAGGAGGTCGAGGGTAGTATTAGCTGCTGGGAGGAGATGATACCTTCTCGCTGAGTTAACTTATTCCGTCTTAAACCAAAACGGTTGACACGCACCCACAAATGTCGTTGTCTGTTTCTAAATATGGTGAGTATTAAGTTTTAAATTGCTTAGAAACTTTGATCAATGTCGCACACACATATATTAAGAAATATAGATAATTTTTTTTCATGCGTTTTGTATTATTTGGGGCCATTAATCTCGCCTTCTCTATACCAGAGATATCGTATCTTAACCCACTTCTCAAATAGTGACGTGGTCATTCAGCTACAGTATAACCCCCATTTATCTGGGGAATATTACTACATGACTCCACTGTCAAACACTTGTGTTGAATACATCACCACTTGGAGCACGCCACGCCACGCTAATTTATTCAAATGGATAAAGATTGGTCGCGGCTGCACACACACCTGCCAGCCTCTCCAGGCAACAGCCTGTTAGAT
>WNGS01159543.1:0-10458 GCA_020271785.1 Procambarus virginalis
AGAGGCACATAGAATAAAATTCAGAAGTTTAAAAGAGCACAGGACCAGACTATTTCTGATTTTGTAAGAGTAAAATTAAATCACTTTAACAGATGGATAAAGCACTTAATATTACAGAGTTTGAGACTTTGAGAGACCTCATAGTAACTGAGGAAGTAATGGGATGTCTACCAGAGAAATAGCTTTGTTTATTGCTGAAAATAAACAAACCAATGATCTTATAAAATTAGCCAAGCTAGCTGATGAGCATGAACTACTATTACTAAAGTGCCTTTTAGAGCACCATTAATCATTTCAATGTCAAAAAACTAATCATTATGCTCATAAACAACATGTTTTCCAGACTCGACCAGCTACTTCACCTTCTCCCTTAACCTTCTTCTGTAAAGCCTAAATCTGAGAAACAACCGACAGGTTGTCAACCTTAAGTAATGTAGTGAATAAGCCTGCAGTGGGTTCGGCTATTCCGACCACTAGCAGGTATTGCACGCATTGCAGGAGAAGAGGTCATGTGGTAAATTCATGTTATGCTTTGCACCCAGAGTTGAGACCAACTGGTCTAATATTGAGTAGGGGTTTGCAAACCATTAATGCCAATGTTGCTTCAGTCATGCCCAAGTGGATGACTAATTTTGATCCATACCTACATTCGGGAACCCTATTATGTACTAGTGGAACCTGGAAACCAGTCCAGTTGTTAAGGGACACTGGTGCTTCCCAGTCTTTAATTTCTCGCCGTGTTCTTACTGATGTTAGCACAGAAGACACTGGAGAGGTAGTGTTATTGCAGGGACTTGGAGGGCTCATCCAGCGTGTACCATTAATTAAGGTTAACCTGAATTCTTCTATTACACCAGGTTGGTGCACTGTAGCAGTCAGTGAGCAGTTGCCCATTCCTGGGATTGATATAATTGTAGGTAATGACTTTGACAAATGTCAATTTAGTGGGACCGATTGTCCTGTTATGTATACTAAACCTAATGCAGTACTGGCTCAACCAGATGAGGATGATGGTGTCATTTATCCAGCCTGTGTTGTGACCAGATCCATGGGTAAGCAGAATGTGGTAAGTCCTGCTACTACCAAGGTGGATGTTCTCGAGGCCAGGACCCCTTCAGACAGGGAGGTGGAGGTGGACCTTGAAGATACATTTATAGCTCACGTGGATGTCGAGAGTGAGGCCGGTGCCAAAGCCCTAATTTATTCTGACCCAGATGGTCTGGAAGATGTGGCCCAGGTACCACTTCCTTGCCCGCTCGCTCCAGTTGTAGAGTTCCAGACCTTGCGTAAGTTACAGAGTACTGATCCCAGTCTAGCTGAGTGTTATGCAGAAGCAGCCGACTCCATCGATACTTTGGAGGAGAGTACGGGTTGTTATTTCAAGGATCAATGTCTGATGAGAAGATGGAGACCATCAGGAACTCCCTCATCAGAGGATTGTGAGTTTAACACCCAGCTCGTTGTGCCAACAGAGTATCGGGAGCAGGTATTGCAAGCTGCTCATGATGACCTGATGGGAGGCCATCAAGGTATTACCAGTATGTATCATAAGATCTGTAAACTTTTTTATTGGCCGAAACTTAAAAAAGATGTGGTCAGATATTGCCACAACTGTGTTGTGTGTCAGACTGTTGGTAAGCCTAATCAGACTGTGCCACGAGCACCATTATACCCTATTGTAGTGCCAGAGGAGCCATTTACTCATGTGGTACTGGATTGTGTCGGACCTTTACCCCGTACAAAATCCGGAAATATGTATATGTTCACTATTTTATGTATGACCACCAGGTTCCCTGAAGCGTATGCTTTACGTAATATTAGAGCTTCTACTATTATCAGGCAGTTGGAACGATTTTTTTCACTTTTTGGGATGCCCCGTGTAATTCAAACTGATAATGGGAGTAATTTTTGTTCCACCACCTTTAAAAATTTCTGTAGCAGTTTTGGTATAAAACACAATTTTTCAAGTCCTTACCATCCTCAGAGTCAAGGGGGAATCGAGCGGTTCCACCAAACTCTCAAGAAAATGTTGAAGGCAACTGGGGAAGATTCACCCAGACATTGGGATGAGAATCTGCCATTTGTTTTATTTGCGGCTAGAGATGGATTGCACAGTGCACTAGGTTGTTCTCCATTCGAGCTTGTATTCGGACATCAGGTGAGAGGACCTTTAAAGATGTTATATGAGCAAATGTTAGGAGATGTTACAGCCAGGCAGAGTGAGCGTTACCTGACGGATGTCAAGAGCAAGCTGTCCAGAACGAGGGAGTTGGCCTTACGACATCTAGGTGAACAACAACAGGTAATGAAGCAGAAACATGACCAGAGGTTCAAGGCCAAACTCAGAGTTTTTGAGCCAGGAGATTTGGTATTGGTCTTGAAGCCTCGTATGGGTACGTCTATGTCTAACAAATTCGCAGGACCGTATCAAGTAGTCAAACGTCTTGGGGAGGTTACTTACAAGGTTTGCCATCCCAAGCAGAAACGACAGACCATGAGTGTACATGTAAACCGGTTGAAGGCTTATTGTGGGCCTAGTATTGTGGCTTGTTGTGTTGCTGAGGAGGAAATTCCTGAAGAGTCGAGTGTTGCTGAGGAAGATAGTAATATTTGTTTGTCTAATTCCAGTAGTTCCGGGGAAGAATTGTTGAGTCATTTGCAGGAGGAGGAGAGAGCAGAGTTCCAGGATCTTTTGGAGGTGTCTTCTAGCTTGTTTGGGGAGGTCCCCACTCAAACTTCTCTCATTACTCATGATATCACCCTGACAAATGTGACTCCAATTCGGTTGCACCCTTATCGAGTGACACCCGAGAAACGTCGTATCATCCAGGAGGAGGTTGATTATCTTCTTCGACATGGGTTCATTAGACCCAGTCAGAGTTCCTGGAGTTCGCCATGCCTATTAGTACCAAAGCCAGAAGATAAGTGGAGATTAGTAGTGGATTATAGAAAACTCAACCAGGTAACTACAGTTGATGTTTATCCGTTACCTTTATTAGAAGAATGTGTTGATACTATAGGTCATGCCAACTTTGTATCTAAATTAGACTTATCTAAGGGTTATCATCAGATACCTCTTACAGATTTTGCCAGGGAAGTGACAGCATTTATCACTCCTGATGGAGCTTACGAGTTTAACGTCATGCCTTTTGGTTAAGGAATGCTCCAGCCACGTTTCAGAAATTAATGAACTCTTTGTTGAAGGATGTGCCAGACTGTAGGGCATATTTGGATGACATTGTGATTTTCAGTAAGAATTGGGTAGATCATATGTCTAGTTTAAAGAAATTGTTTTATATATTGCAACATGCTAATTTGACTGTCAATATGAAGAAATGTAGTTGGGCTAAAGGAACCATAGTGTATTTAGGACATGAGGTCGGACAAGGAAGGATAGTCCCATTGCACGATAAGATTCAGGCAATTGTGGAGTACCCAGTCCTAACTAATAAGAAGTCTGTGCAAAGATTTATTGGAATGTGTGCGTATTATAGGAGGTATTGTAAAAACTTTTCTATTGTTGCTGCACCCATAACAAATCTTTTAAGGAAACAGGTAAAATTTAAGTGGACGCAGGAGTGTCAGAACTCTTTTCAGAAGTTGAAAGGAATTCTCTCTACTTCACCTGTGTTAGCTAGTCCACAGTATAATAAACCTTTTATTCTTCACATAGACGCTTCAGATGTAGGAGCAGGTGCTGTTTTGTTCCAAGTAGGACCAGATGAGTTAGAACATCCTGTTTATTATTTTTCACGTAAGTTTGACAGAACACAAATTAATTACTCTGTAGTTGAGAAAGAAGCACTTTGTTTAATACTAGCAGTGAAGAAATTTGAGACATATTTGTCAGGAAATGAAGTAGTAGTATATACAGATCATAATCCATTGACATTTATCAACTCTATGAAGTGTAAAAACCAGAGAATACTTAGATGGTCATTGATTCTGCAAGAATTCAATATTGTAATTCGTCATATTCCTGGGAGGCAAAATGTTATTGCTGATGCCTTATCCAGAGGTTTTCCTGTTGCAGTGCCATAATCTGTAGTGTTCTTTATTCATAAGATGTATGTAATTTTGTATTTTTTTTACTGTGTGAAATTTCATTGCTTTGTACTTGATTTAGTTTAAGTATTTTCATGTGGTGCAAATTTTTCATGTGTTAATTCATGCAGTCAAAAAAATGAAATCAACCTTCAGTTAATTTCATTTTTTCTTAGGGGACGGGAGGGATGTTACGAATCTTGTTAAGATCCTCTCATTACTCTTAATTCTTGTATTACTGTATTGTCTTATTCTCTAATTATTATAGCATCCAGTTGTATGATATGAGATTTTGTATGTTATATGATATATATTATAGCATGCTATAGTGTGCCTGAGTTGCATTATATTATTGTATGAGGCTTTCGTGTTACAATTCTCATGTGTTTCTCTGTGGGGGTTGATCAGGTTGGATATGTGACTAGCGTGGGAAAGTGTTGTCAAGCGAGTGTTTATGATTTAACCTTGATTTATTACTCCTATTTATTTGTCTGTAAATGCTATTGTATAAATTAATGTAATTGTGTACTCTTATGATTAATAATGTCTTGATATTTAGTACTACCATTTATTATTAGTAATTCCACAATGTTATGTGGATAGTTAGTTGATATTTTGGTGGACGCCTCCCAGGCGAAGCCAGCACTCCGCAGTAGCGTGGTGGCTGTGGTCGAGTGGAGACATATTAAGTTAAGTCCTGGATTGGTATTTTTAGCCATTCAAAGTTTTTATTTCCTGGTCAGATGATATTGTATTCTCTCAATTAAGTTGTTTTAAGTGCTGTTGATATTGCTCATTGCTCGATAAGGATTTTATTTTAATTTGCATGCTGATAAATATTTCTGGCTTTATTACGTACCATTTAATTGTTATGTTTGTCCCCCTTAGCATAAATATATTGTTCCCCATTTTATGCAGTGCTTTATCTTACCCCTAGACTTCTATTACAAAGGCCGATTTTAAATCTTTTATGTACACTGCTGGGAGAAGAAACTTATTTAGTCTCAAGGGTGGTAACAACCGACTGCTTTGAAATTTTGACACAACAGTCCATTAGAATGCGCACGTGTTTTTATATACCAACTATATAGATACCACACCTGTGACAGATAAAAACATGCTTTTTTCGATAAACAATGCTATCTATTGCACGTAATCGCAACACTCACTATACTAAATATGTTATGATTACATTTCAATGTTTCCGATTGCATTGATAAATTGAATTTTCATAGATTTCATTATTTTGTGTGACATTGCGTTGGAAAGGAGCTTTGGTGTTTATCATACCGTTCATTTCGTAAGTATAAGTATAGATGCAACTTCTGTGACAGATAAAAACATTCTTTTTTTTTAAGAAACAGCATCATCTGTTGCATGTAAGAGCAACTCTTACATCAAATACACCAGCTTGATCCTTACATTAAATACGTTGCTATACTAAATATGTTACGATTCTATTTTCAATGTTTCTAATTGCATTGACAAGTTGAATTTTCATAGATTTTTATTTATTTTCATTTTGATTTATTTATTTTGTGTGACATTGCATTGGAATTGAGCTTTGTTGTTTACCATTCCATTCAATTCATGAGTATGTATACATGCCTCACCTGTGACAGGAAAAAAACATGCTTTAAAAAAAAAGCACCATCTTTCAGATGTAGGAGCAACACAATCTGTAATATCCAAAAATTCTTCACCGATTGCTTTCAAATTTTGACACAAAGTTCAATTCGAATATGTGCATGTTTTTATATACCTACTATATAGATCCCACCCCTGTGACAGATAACAACATGCGTTTTAAGTAAATGGCCCCATCTGTTGCACAAAGACCAACACATGTTATACTAAATATGTTATGATTCCATTTCAATATTTCCGATTTCATTGATAAATTGAATTTTCATAAATTTCGATTTATTTTCATTTCGATTTAATTATTTTGTGTGACATTGCATTGGAATTGAGCTGTTTTGTTTACCATACCGTTCATTTCGTGACAATGGCTTATTTTTTTATTTTTTCATTATTTTTCATTTCGTTTTTTTAACTGTTTTTCTTATACTTCATTGATGGGAACCGCTGGAGCTAGATTCACGAAGCAGTTATGCAAGTAATTACGAACGTGTACATCGTTCCTCAATCTTTGATAGCTTTGGTTACATTTACTAAACAGTTTACAAGCATGAAAACTTGCCAATCAACTGTTGTTATTGTTATAAACAACCTCCTGGTTCTTCGGAGCTCATTAACTGTTTAATAATTGTACACCAAGCCGTAAAAAATTGAGAAAAGATATACAGGTGTTTGATATAAAAGATATTCGTAAGTGTTTGCATAACTTCTTCATGAGTCTAGCCCCAGTTCATTTGATGTTCCCAATTTTATGATGAGAACATCAGATCATTAAATCATCAGATGAGGGAGTGGGGAATGGTAGGAAGGACGAGGGGATGAGAGTTGGGGATGGTGGGGAGGACGAGGGGATGGGAAAGGGGGTGGGGATGGTAAGGAGGACGAGGGGATGATGGAGTGGGTGATGAAGGGGAGGAAAAAGGGACGAGGGAGTGAGAAATAGTAGGGAGGACGAGGGGATGTAGGAGTGAGGAATGGTTGGGAGAACGAGAGGACGGGGAATGGGGGGGGGGGAATGTTGGGGTGGATTGGGAGACAGGGGGAAGGTTGCTGTGGCTTAGCAATGCACATGCATTGCTGAGCCACAGCAATGCGTGGCAGGGTACAGCTAGTATATAAATAAAAATGGAAATGTTCGTTTGCTCATAATAGCTAATCTCCGAAATTCTTCACCGATTGCTTTGAAATTTTCACACAACGTTCCATTCGCATCCGAGCGGGTTTTTACATACAAACTGTATAGATGTCACATCTGTGGTGGTGAAAAGACATGCTTTTATGAAAATATGGGGTTTTCATGTGTTTTTTCATGTTTTTCATATGAGGGAAATCTTCGAAACCTTATTGACTGTTTTGAAATTTTGACACAACCTTGCATTCGAATAGGCGAGTGTTTTTATATACATACTGAATATAAAAACATCCTCACAGCCTCACCTGACAGGAAAAAATATGCTTTTTTTGAAAAATATCACCATCTATTGGATATAAGAGCAACACACGCTGTAATCTCAGAAAGTTCTTCACAGATTGCTCTGAAATTTTTACACAACGTTCCAATCCAATACACGCGTGTTTTTGTATACCTACAATATAGATGCCACACCTGTGACAGATATAAACATGGATTTTCTTTTAAACAGCGCCATCTGTTGCATGTAATAGCAATGCGTGCTACACTAAATGTGTTACAGTTACATTTCAATGTTTCTGATTGCATTGATAATTTGAATTTTCATCGATTACGATTTATTTCGTTTTGATTTAATTATTTTGAGTGGCACTGTGCTGGAATTGCGCTGTGATGTTTACGATACAGTTCATTTCGTAAATATAAGTATAGATACCATAACTGTGACAGGTAGAAACATACTTTTTCGAAAAACAGCACCATGTGTTGCACGTAAGAGCAATACACACTATATTAAATATCTTATGATTCCATTTCAAAGTTTCCGATTTTACTGATAAATTGAATTTTCATAGATTTTTATTTATTTTCATTGATATATAATTATTTTGTGTGACATTACGTTGGAGTTAAGCTGTGTTGATTACCATACTGTTCATTTTGTGAGTATGGCTTATTTTTTTTTCATTTTTTCATTTCTTTTTTTATCTGTTTTCTTATATTTTAGTGATGGGAACATCAGATCATTTGATGTTCACAATTTTCTGAAGGTAACATCAGATCATTTGGGAATGCATATGACGAGGGAGTTTGAAATGGTGGGGAGGAAGAGGGGACGGGAGTGGGGGATGGAGGAGAGGACGAGGGGGCAGGGGAGTGGTGAATGGTTAGGAAGACGAAGGGGATGGTTGAGTGGGGGGATGATAAAGAGGACAAAGAAACTGGGGAGGTAAGGGGGGAATGGTGGGAAGGACGAGGGGACGAGGGACTGGGGAATAGTTAGGAGGATGAAGGGATGGTGGAGTGAGAAATGGTTGGGAGGAAGAGGGGATGGGGAAATGAGGAATGGTGGGGAGGACTGGAAGACAGTGTTCAATATTAGTGTTCAGTGGCTACAGCAACAACCACAGCAACGCATGGCCGGATACAGCTAGATACAGATATATATATATATATATATATATATATATATATATATATATATATATATATATATATATATATATATATATATATATATATATATATATATATATATATATATAATCACAGCAGTAGCAGCCCCAATAACATACAGGGGATTTCCTGTTTGCAACCCCAATGTCGACAACTGGCACACGTCTCACACCTCACGCTCTCCGAATTGCTGTAGCACTCCACCTTGCTGCCCCAATCCACACCAGATATTGGTGTATTTGCGGCGAGGTGGTGGCCGACAGGTACGGCCACCATGGCCTACTCTGCCAAAGCACAGGGGGATGGCACTCGAGACACAGTGAAGTTAACGACATCATCAAGAGGAGACTCACCACAGTTGGATGCCCAGCGGAAAGAAAACCCGTTACCTAACGCCCCGTAACTCTGATGCTCTTATTGGTCGCCCAGATGGTATCACAGTGAACCCCTGGAAGAACGGCAAGCAGTTGGTATGGGACTACACGTGCGTATCAACGATGGCTAACACCTACATTGACCTCAGTGTTGCACAACCAGGTGGCGCTGTTCCCCACAGGGAAGCAGCCAAATCCCGTAAGTACAGAGAACTAGATCACCACTACAATTTTGTCCCCATTGCTTCTGAGACACTCAGCGCCTGGGGTAAAGTGCTACCAGTTTTTTGAAGGAACTGGGTTCTAAGCTCATTGAAACAACAAGGGACCCTAGAGCTGCCAGCTTTCTTTTCCAGCGCCTCAGCGTGGCGATACAGAGGGGAAATGCACACTGCATTCAGGGTTCCTGCCCGCCATCTGAGGAGCTGAAGGAACTCGACAACTTATGATAACCATCTTGTACCCTATATGTAACTTCTTTTTTCTAACAAAGTTCAAATAAAACAAATATATATATATATATATATATATGTGAGAAGGCTGCATGAACGCGCAAGCCATATATCACTAAAACTCTTTGACCCGGCAGGATTCGAACCCATGCCGTCCAGGATCCCCCCTAAACGGACACAGTACCGTGACCACCGCACCAATGATCGTCTATAAGGATTGGTCAGTCTTGGCGCTTATTAACTAAGCTCCCTGACTGACCACCCCCGACACCTCATGGTTCCATTGGGTACAGTTTTTCATCAAATTCTGGGCGCATGCACGGGCCGCACTGAGTCTATATCATGTGTGAGAAAGCTGCATGAACGCGCAAGCCATATATCACTAAGAACTCTTTGACCCGGCCAGGATTCGAACCCATGCCGTCCAGGATCACCCCTAAACGTACACAGTACCGTGACCACCGCACCAATGATCGTCTATAAGGATTGGTCAGTCTTGGCGCTTATTAACTAAGCTCCTGACTGACGGCTTGCGCGTTCATTGCAGCTTTCTCACACATGATAGACTCAGTGCGGCCCGTGCATGCGCCAGAATTGATGAAAAAACTGTACCCAAATGGAACCATGAGTGTCGTCGGGGGTGGTCAGTCATGGAGCTTAGTTAATAAGCGCCAAGACTGACCAATCCTTATAGACGATCATTGGTGCGGTGGTCACGGTACTGTGTACGTTTAGGGGTGATCCTGGGACGGCATGGGTTCGAATCCTGGCCGGGTCAAAGAGTTCTTAGTGATATATGGCTTGGCGTTCATGCAGCTTCTCACCATGATAGACTCATGCGGCCCGTGCATGCGCCAGAATTGATGAAAAACTGTACCCAAATGGAACCATGAGTGTCGTCGGGGTTGGTCAGTCAGGGAGCTTAGTTATAAGCGCCAAGACTGACCAATCCTTATAGACGATCATTGGTGCGGTGGTCACGGTACTGTGTACGTTTAGGGGTGATCCTGGACGGCATGGGTTCGAATCCTGGCCGGTCAAAGAGTTCTTAGTGATATATGGCTTGCGCGTTCATGCAGCTTTCTCAACACATGATAGACTCAGTGCGGCCCGTGCATGCGCCAGAATTTGATGAAAAAACTGTACCCAAATGGACCATGAGTGTCGTCGGGGTTGGTCAGTCAGGGAGCTTAGTTAATAAGCGCCAAGACGACCAATCCTTATAGACGACATTGGTGCGGTGGTCACGGTACTGTGGTACGTTTAGGGGTGATCCTGGACGGCATGGGTTCGAATCCTGGCCGGGTCAAGAGTTCTTAGTGATATATGGCTTGCGCGTTCATGCAGCTTTCTCACACAT
>WNGS01159543.1:11458-25826 GCA_020271785.1 Procambarus virginalis
GGAACACAGAGCATTCAGGGAAAACTTCCATTTAACTTTGAATACATGAGGGTGTTCGCTTCTCCTACCACCCCCCTTTTTATGGTGTACACTTTATTAAGCAAGGTTTACAGTTACATATCTGATTGTATACAAAAATGAGCATTAGAGGACACAAAAATAGTTCGCTTCCTAGAGCTGTAGATTTCCTCGAACTCCTCCGACGTTGGGCAGAGCCGAGGATGCAGCGAGCATTCCCCCTCTGGATCGCGACACTGAGGCGCTGAAAGAGAAAACTTGCCGTCTAGGGTCTCCTGTGGTGTCAATGAGCTTGGAACCAAGACCCTTTAGAAACCTTCTTGCACTCTCTCCCCATGGGCGTAGGGTCTCAGACCCTATGGAACGATATATATATATATATATATATAATATATATATATATATATATATATATATATATATATATATATATATATATATATATATATATATATATGTCGTACCTAGTAGCCAGAACGCACTTCTCAGCCTACTATGCAAGGCCCGAATTGCCTAATAATCCAAGTTTTCATGAATTAATATATTTTCTCTAATTTTTTTCTTATGAAATGATAAAGCTACCCATTTCATTATGTATGAGGTCAATTTTTTTCATTGGAGTTAAAATTAACGTAGTTATATGACCGAACCTAACCAACCCTACCTAACCTAACCTATCTTATAGGTTAAGTTAGGTTAGGTAGCCGAAAAAGTTAGGTTTTGTTAGGTTAGGTAGTCGAAAAACAATTAATTCATGAAAACTTGGCTTATTAGGCAAATCGAGCCTTGCATATTAGGCTGAGAAGTGCGTTCTGGCTACTAGGTACGACATATATATATATATATATATATATATATATATATATATATATATATATATATATATATATATATATATATATATATATATATATATAGTTATAAAGTTTGTGAGGGTACCACCTCTGGTGCCAATGTGGGGACCCATAGCCGCGGAGAAGAAAATAAAAGTATTCAGAGAAGACCTTGTGGTTACTCATGAACACTAATATTATCTTCTCCTACCACCCCCATTCTTTTTTATGTATGTATGTATATATATATATATATATATATATATATATATATATATATATATATATATATATATATATATATATATATATATATATATATATATTTGTTTTATTTGAACTATGTTAGAAAAAAGAAGTTACATATAGGGTACAAAGATGGTTATCATAAGTTGTCGAGTTCCTTCAGCTCCTCAGATGGCGGGCAGGAACCCTGAATGCAGTGTGCATTTCCCTCTGTATCGCCACGCTGAGGCGCTGGAAAAGAAAGCTGGCAGGTCTAGGGTCCCTTGTTGTTTCAATGAGCTTAGAACCCAGTTCCTTCAAAAAACTGGTAGCACTTTTACCCCAGGCGCCGAGTGTCTCAGAAGCAATGGGGACAAAATTGTAGTGGTGATCTAGTTCTCTGTACTTACGGGATTTGGCTGCTTCCCTGTGGGTGACAGCGCCACCTGGTTGTGCAACACTGAGGTCAATGTAGGTGTTAGCCATCGTTGATACGCACGTGTAGTCCCATACCAACTGCTTGCCGTTCTTCCAGGGGTTCACTGTGATACCATCTGGGCGACCAATTAGAGCATCAGAGTTACGGGGCGTTAGGTAACGGGGTTTTCTTTCCACTGTGCATCCAGCTGTGGTGAGGCTCCTCTTGATGATGTCGTTAACTTCACTGTGTCTCGAGTGCCATCCCCCTGTGCTTTGGCAGAGTAGGCCATGGTGGCCGTACCTGTTGGCCACCACCTCGCCGCAAATACACCAATATCTGGTGTGGATTGGGGCAGCAAGGCGGAGTGCTACAGCAATTCGGAGAGCGTGTGGTGTGAGACGTGTGCCATTGTCGACAGCTTGATATTATATATATATATATATATATATATATATATATATATATATATATATATATATATATATATATATATCTGTATCAAGCTGTATCCGGCCATGCGTTGCTGTGGTTGTTGCTGTAGCCACTGAACACTAATATTGAACACTGTCTTCCAGTCCTCCCCACCATTCCTCATTTCCCCATCCCCTCTTCCTCCCAACCATTCCTCACTCCACCATCCCCTCATCCTCCTAACTATTCCCCAGTCCCTCGTCCCCTCGTCTTTCCCACCATTCCCCCCTTACCTCCCAGTTTCTTTGTCCTCTTTATCATCCCCCCACTCAACCATCCCCTTCGTCTTCCTAACCATTCGCCACTCCCCTGCCCCCTCGCCCTCTCCTCCATCCCCCACTCCCGTCCCCTCTTCCTCCCCACCATTTCAAACTCCCTCGTCATATGCATTCCCAAATGATCTGATGTTACCTTCAGAAAATTGTGAACATCAAATGATCTGATGTTCCCATCACTAAAATATAAGAAAACAGATAAAAAAGAAATGAAAAAATGAAAAAAAAAGCCATACTCACAAAATGAACAGTATGGTAATCAACACAGCTTAACTCCAACGTAATGTCACACAAAATAATTATATATCAATGAAAATAAATAAAAATCTATGAAAATTCAATTTATCAGTAAAATCGGAAACTTTGAAATGGAATCATAAGATATTTAATATAGTGTGTATTGCTCTTACGTGCAATACATGGTGCTGTTTTTCGAAAAAGCATGTTTCTACCTGTCACAGGTATGGTATCTATACTTATATTTACGAAATGAACGGTATCGTAAACATCACAGCGCAATTCCAGCACAGTGCCACTCAAAATAATTAAATCAAAACGAAAATAAATCGTAATCGATGAAAATTCAAATTATCAATGCAATCGGAAACATTGAAATGTAACTGTAACACATTTAGTGTAGCACGTATTGCTATTACATGCAACAGATGGCGCTGTTTAAAAGAAAATCCATGTTTATATCTGTCACAGGTGTGGCATCTATATTGTAGGTATACAAAAACACGCGTGTATTGGATTGGAACGTTGTGTACAAATTTCAGAGCAATCGGTGAAGAACTTTCTGAGATTACAGCGTGTGTTGCTCTTATATCCAATAGATGGTGATATTTTTCAAAAAAAGCATATTTTTTCCTGTCAGGTGAGGCTGTGAGGATGTTTTTATATTCAGTAGGTATATAAAAACACTCGCCTATTCGAATGCAAGGTTGTGTCAAAATTTCAAAACAGTCAATAAGGTTTCGAAGATTTCCCTCATATGAAAAACATGAAAAAACACATGAAAACCCCATATTTTCATAAAAGCATGTCTTTTCACGACCACAGACGTGACATCTATACAGTTTGTATGCAAAAACCCGCTCGGATGCGAATGGAACGTTGTGTGAAAATTTCAAAGCAATCGGTGAAGAACTTTCGGAGATTAGCTATTATGAGCAAACGAACATTTCCATTTTATTTATATACTAGCTGTACCCTGCCACGCATTGCTGTGGCTCAGCAATGCATGTGCATTGCTAAGCCACAGCAACCTTCCCCCTGTCTCCCAATCCACCCCAACATTCCCCCCCCCCCATTCCCCGTCCACTCGTTCTCCCAACCATTCCTCACTCCTACATCCCCTCGTCTTCCCTACTATTTCTCACTCCCTCGTCCCTTTTTCCTCCCCTTCATCACCCACTCCATCATCCCCTCGTCCTCCTAACCATTCCCCACTCCACCATTCCCTCGTCCTCCTTACCATCCCCACCCCCTTTCCCATCCCCTCGTCCTCCCCACCATCCCCAACTCTCATCCCCTCGTCCTTCCTACCATTCCCCACTCCCTCATCTGATGATCTAATGATCTGATGTTCTCATCATAAAATTGGGAACATCAAATGATCTGGGGCTAGACTCATGAATAAGTTATGCAAACACTTACGAATATCTTTTATATCAAACACCTGTATATCTTTTCTCAATTTTTTACGGCTTGGTGTACAATTATTAAACAGTTAATGAGCTCCGAAGCACCAGGAGGTTGTTTATAACAATAACAACAGTTGATTGGCAAGTTTTCATGCTTGTAAACTGTTTAGTAAATGTAACCAAAGCTATCAAAGATTGAGGAACGATGTACACGTTCGTAATTACTTGCATAACTGCTTCGTGAATCTAGCTCCAGCGGTTCCCATCAATGAAGTATAAGAAAAACAGTTAAAAAAACGAAATGAAAAATAATGAAAAAATAAAAAAATAAGCCATTGTCACGAAATGAACGGTATGGTAAACAAAACAGCTCAATTCCAATGCAATGTCACACAAAATAATTAAATCAAAATGAAAATAAATCGAAATTTATGAAAATTCAATTTATCAATGAAATCGGAAATATTGAAATGGAATCATAACATATTTAGTATAACATGTGTTGGTCTTTGTGCAACAGATGGGCCCATTTTTTTAAAACGCATGTTGTTATCTGTCACAGGAGTGGGATCTATATAGTAGGTATATAAAAACATGCACATATTCGAATTGAACTTTGTGTCAAAATTTGAAAGCAATCGGTGAAGAATTTTTGGATATTACAGATTGTGTTGCTCCTACATCTGAAAGATGGTGCTTTTTTTTTAAAGCATGTTTTTTTCCTGTCACAGGTGAGGCATGTATACATACTCATGAATTGAATGGAATGGTAAACAACAAAGCTCAATTCCAATGCAATGTCACACAAAATAAATAAATCAAAATGAAAATAAATAAAAATCTATGAAAATTCAACTTGTCAATGCAATTAGAAACATTGAAAATAGAATCGTAACATATTTAGTATAGCAACGTATTTAATGTGAGGATCAAGCTGGTGTATTTGATGTAAGAGTTGCTCTTACATGCAACAGATGATGCTGTTTCTTAAAAAAAAGAATGTTTTTATCTGTCACAGAAGTTGCATCTATACTTATACTTACGAAATGAATGGTATGATAAACACCAAAGCTCCTTTCCAACGCAATGTCACACAAAATAATGAAATCTATGAAAATTCAATTTATCAATGCAATCGGAAACATTGAAATGTAATCATAACATATTTAGTATAGTGAGTGTTGCGATTACGTGCAATAGATAGCATTGTTTATCGAAAATAGCATGTTTTTATCTGTCACAGGTGTGGTATCTATATAGTTGGTATATAAAAACACGTGCGCATTCTAATGGACTGTTGTGTCAAAATTTCAAAGCAGTCGGTTGTTACCACCCTGAGACTAAATAAGTTCTTCTCCCAGCAGTGTACATAAAAGATTTAAAATCGGCCTTTGTAATAGAAGTCTAGGGGTAAGATAAAGCACTGCATAAAATGGGGAACAATATATTTATGCTAAGGGGGACAAACATAACAATTAAATGGTACGTAATAAAGCCAGAAATATTTATCAGCATGCAAATTAAAATAAAATCCTTATCGAGCAATGAGCAATATCAACAGCACTTAAAAACTTAATTGAGAGAATACAGTATCATCTGACCAGGAAATAAAAACTTTGAATGGCTAAAAATACCAATCCAGGACTTAACTTAATATGTCTCCACTCGACCACAGCCACCACGCTACTGCGGAGTGCTGGCTTCGCCTGGGAGGCGTCCACCAAAATATCAACTAACTATCCACATAACATTGTGGAATTACTAATAATAAATGGTAGTACTAAATATCAAGACATTATTATTCATAAGAGTACACAATTACATTAATTTATACAATAGCATTTACAGACAAATAAATAGGAGTAATAAATCAAGGTTAAATCATAAACACTCGCTTGACAACACTTTCCCACGCTAGTCACATATCCAACCTGATCAACCCCCACAGAGAAACACATAAGAATTGTAACACGAAAGCCTCATACAAATATAATATAATGCAACTCAGGCACATTATAGCATGCTATAATATGTATCATATAACATACAAAATCTCATATCATACAACTTGATGCTATAATAATTAGAGAATAAGACAATACAGTAATACAAGAATTAAGAGTAATGAGAGGATCTTAACAAGATTCGTAACATCCCTCCCATCCCTAAGAAAAAATGAAATTAACTGAAGGTTGATTTAATTTTTTTGACTGCATGAATTAACACATGAAAATTTGCACCACATGAAAATACTAAACTAAATCAAGTACAAAGCAATGAAATTTAACACAGTAAAAAAAATACAAAATTACATACATTTTATGAATAAAGAACACTACAGATTATGGCACTGCAACAGGAAAACCTCTGGATAAGCATCAGCAATACATTTTGCCTCCTAGAATATGACGAATTACAATATTGAATTCTTGCAGAATCAATGACCATCTAAGTATTCTCTGGTTTTTTGCACTTCATAGTGTTGATAATGACAATGGATTATGATCTGTATATACTACTACTTCATTTCCTGACAAATGGTCTCAATTTCTTCACTGCTAGTATAACAAAGTGCTTCTTTTTCAACTACAGAGTAATTAATTTGTGTTCTGTCAAACTTACATGAAAAATATAAACAGGATGTTCTAACTCATCTGGTCCTACTTGNGCTCTCATAAAATATTGACTCTTTCATAATTTTTGTCGTTAAAATGGCTCTCCCATGACGAATAGTTTTTAAAATATTGCCATTAAAAGGGACTGTGCCTGAGACGACTTTTTCACAATTTCTTCTGTGATAAGACTGCACTAGGACGACGACTTTTTCAAACCAAAATATCATCGTAAAAAGGGCTTCTCCTGGAAGACAATATTGCCAAATCTAAAGTGTCTTCGTCGTCTCGGTAAATATGTATCCCATTTTCTGGATGGTGAGATTAATAGTGGGTTTTAGCTTATCAATGAAAAAGATTGCTAGAATGGAATGAGTTGAAGTGGCACTTGGTGCAATTGGTGGGGCGCCCAACTGCTGATGTGATAAGGCATGTGAGATTAGGGATCAAGAAGATGGGGGTCGAGTGATAAAGAAGCGTGTTTGTGTAATTGGAGAAGAAGGAGAGGAGTGGGAAATAAAGGTGGTGATCCCGAAGAGGAAGAAGATGTGTTATTGAAGTGGTGTTGATGAGCTTCATTAATCCTATTCCAGTGGGTAATGTTATTGAGGTGGAATGGATGAGGTCCTCCATCACACTCCGGGGGTGGGAGAAGATATGAAACTAAACCTCACACCTGAATATTAGAGACGACGACGTTTCGGCCCGTCCTGGACCATTAACAAGTCGATCTTCTGGAGTGTGGTTCAGTTTCTTATCTTTAAGCCACGTTATTGTGACTCATGGTCTGCAGTGATAGAAGGTATAAGGGGGTGAGTGAGTTCGCGTGTCTAACTGATCAAGAGCTGACTATAGATTAGTTAAGCCTTATCAATGGTGGGAGATTTGGTCTTTTTCAGTGTGTCTTGTTTGTGCACGGTCGTTGTCGATCCTTGTCACCCGAGTAGTGCAGACTTAGTTTAACCCGTGCTAGATAGTAAAGGTAGGTACCTCAGCAGTTTTGTGTATGGTGGTAGGACGCATGTGAACTAAGAGGAGGAGAGAAAGATATAATCTTAGAAGAAGATTACATTTAAAGTAAGAATGTATTATACAAGCATATGAAATTATATATATCTTGGAAAATCCACAGAGAAATATGAAGGAAGTGAACGTTTCGTCCTGATTAAAGCCTTTGTCAACAACAAACTGACTAGAGGAAAGAGAGGGAGGGTACAGGCCAACACCTGAAACCTGGCCAACCCTCTCTTGGGCAAGAATTAACCAGAAACAGGTATAGCTTAGCTTAGAATACTCAAAGAGGATTAAGCAGTCAGAGAATATGAATGACAGATTAAAGAAAAACCTCATGAACACAATATATGAATATAAAATTGTAATGAGACATTGTAAGCCTCCCTATCAGAGTTTTTTCTTCAACTTTGTGCAATATTATAACTTAAAAATGGATCAAGTTTGTACATACCATACTAACATTAAGAAGATTTGGACACTGACTAATTAGAGCAGACTCAGTCAAATTTCGTTTCACGAAACCACCACAAATGGTAATGCTTTTCGCCCTATCCAGTTAATAGTGTGTCACAAAACTCGTTTGCAGTTACAATGCGTTAGACGTTCGGGCAGTCTAATACTATAAGCATGTTGTGACAACCACAACTGAAGAACTTTCCTGTTGTCCAAGATACACAAAATCACAATCATTGCAGGGAATCGAATACACACAACCTGCTGTACCTGGGGAGTTTTTTTTATTAATTGGACTTGATCGTACTATTAGTGAACACCAATTGATATTAAGTTTCTTAAAAACCGGAGACATTTTTTCAAGTCCACTCGCATAAGGTACCACCAATGAGTTTACTAATATCTGGTTTTCGCTTTGGGGACGTGATTATAACGTACGCTTGGCTTGTTCGAACGAGCAATCCAAAACCTCTTGGAATATTGTAACCTCTTCCCAATTTCATATAATTTAGCAATCTCTTCATCAATGAAGAGATTGATATATATATATATATATATATATATATATATATATAATATATATATATATATTATATATATATATATATATCGAACAAGCCTGAATGGCCCCAGGACAGCGACCAACACCACATGACACTGCCCGACTTAGAGCGTAGCAGCTCCCCATGCAGGTGATTTCCTATTAGCAATCCCAATGTCAGCAACCGGCACCCGTCTCACACCGCAGCCCTCCGAATTGCCGTGGCTCTCCGTCTCGCTGCCCCAATCCACACCGAATACAGGTGTATTTGCGGCGAGGCAGAGGCCGACAGGTACTGGACGGCATGGCCTTCTCTGCCAAAGGACAGGAGGATGGCATGCAAGACACGGCGAGGTCAATGACATTATTAAGAGACACCTTACCACAGCCGGCTGTCCAGCAGAGAGAGAGCCCGAAACCTAATGTCCCACAACTAATGAGCCTGTCGGTCGCCCAGATGGAATCACGGTGAACCCCTGGAAGAATGGTAGACAGTTCGTGTGGGATACACTTGCGTCTCAACTTTAGCCAATACCTATGTTGACTTCAGTGCTACTCAAGCAGGAGGATCTGCCAATCACCGGAAAGCCGCCAAGTCACGTAAATACAGAGACCTTGAGCACCACTACAATTTTGTCCCCATTGCCTCAGAGACACTTGGTGCCTGGGGTAAAAGTGCTGCTAGCTTTTTGAAGGAGTTGGGGTCTAAGCTAATCGAAACAACTAGAGACCCTAGAGCTGCCAGTTTTCTTTTTCAGCGCCTCAGTGTGGCAATCCAGAGAGGAAATGCTCACTGCATCCATGGTTCCTGCCCGCCATCTGAGGAGCTTGAGGAGCTATTCAACTTGTGACAAGCAGCCTTGTACCCTGCATGTAATCAATATTGTAACTTATTTTGTGTACTGACATTTTCAAATAAAATTAGATAAATATACACACATACCCTATATATATATATATATATGTATATATATATATATATATATATATATATATATATATATATATATATATATATATATATAATATATATATATATATATATATATATATATATATATATATATATATATATATATATATATATTATATATATATATATATATATAATATATATATATATATATATATATATATAACTGAAAACTCACACCCCAGAAGTGACTCGAACCCATACTCCAGGAGCAACGCAACTGGTATGTACAGGGACGCCTTAAACCACTTGACCATCACGACCGGACAATAAGGAAGTCATAGCCGAGGCTATATGAACCACTTCCCCGCCGGCACTCGGATGGTAATCTTGGGCATAGCATTTTATCAAATCACCTCATTTTTGGGGCAACACGTGAGGAACACAAATGCAAACAAGCCTGAATGGTCTCCAGGACTAGATACAACTGAAAACTCACACCCCAGAAGTGACTCAAACCCATACTCCCAGGAGCAACACAACTGGTATGTACAGGGACGCCTTAAACCACTTGTCCATCATGACCGGACAATGATGCATCACGACATCAATATATATATATATATATATATTATATATATATATATATATATATATATATATATATATGTCTGTTGTCTGTGGTAAAGTAAGGGAAGACACGCAAAACTCAAAGTATAAACAATGAAACTTTAATTACTTTAGAAAACAAAATATGAACAAAGACAATCCCTTGGCTGAATTATAGTGAAATTAAACAAGTCAAAAAATAGTAGAACAAAAAGTTAATAGGGATGAAATGACTCTACAATAATAATAAATTAAAATACAATAAAATCAGGTGCTGAGAATATGGCACTAGCTGCGAGACATCCAGCTGATACAGCAGTATCAGTTAGTTGTTCACTGCCTGGAGCACAAGGATATTCTGAAGATGACGGCTTGAGCTGGCCCAGATATCGACTCAGGTAGATGGCGTGAGTGCAGGTGTGCGGTCGGCGGCTCGCCAATCAGGAGCAGACAGGCGGAGAATGGGTAGTTAGCTTGTTGAAGACGGGTGGTGAGCCGGCTTGAAGGGGGGTGAAGGGGGTTTGCAGGGTACGTTTTGCTTCCTGGTCAAAACGTTTTGTGCTACTGGTGGACGTATCTTGAATGTAGCATCTTGTACTTGTATAATTGATGTAACTTGAGATAGGGAAGAGCAGGCTCGATCTCTCTTGAAAGAGATTATCGTCACAACTCTCCCCCGAAGCCTGCGTTTCGGAAGAAGTTACGTCTTCAGGTGGTAGAGTGATTGGTGGAGCTGCCTCTACTTCATAAACTCTGGAGAGAGCGTCGGCTATGATATTGTCAGAACCCTTGATGTAGAAGATCTCCAGGTTGAAATTTTGTAGATATAAAGCCCATCATAGAAGACGTTGATTATTGAATTGGGCTTGCTGCAAGAAGCGTAGGGGATTGTGGTCCGAGTAGATGGTGGTAGACCGAGCACCTTGTAGGTACGGTGCAAAGTGTTGTAAATTCAGGACGATGGAGAGTAGCTCCTTCTCGATAGTGCTGTATTTCTTCTGGTGTGGTTTCAACTTGTAGCTGTAGTAGCTAACAGGTAGAACCTCCTCGCCTCGTTGTTGCATCAGGACACCCCTGATGCCAATACCACTGGCATCGCCAGTACCACTGGCATCGACATGGAGGATGAAAGGCTTCGTGATATCTGGCGAGGCGAGAATAGGATTAGAACAGAGCAGTAATTTAAGTTGTTCAAAAGCAACGGTTTGCTGAATGGTCCAATTATACCATTGCTTGGGACTGGTTAAAGTGATCAATGGTGTCACTACCGTACTAAAATTCTTCACAAACCTACGGTAGTAGGAGGCAAGAGCAAGGAAGCGCAGGAGCTGCTTCCTGGTGGTAGGCTGTGGATAATGCGTGATGGCTTGAGTGTGTATGTTTAACGGAGCTAGCCCGCCACTCCCTATCACATGACCCAGATAACGCACTTTAGCATCCAACACCTGGAGCGAACATCTGCTCCAGCTGCAACGATTGTTTGCCAAGCTCCTGACAGCCGGCCTCACCATCAACCTGGGCAAGTCCACCTGTTAGCAAATGTGGACTTGCCCAGGTTGATGGTGAGGCCAGCTGTCAGGAGCTTGGCGAACAATCGTTGCAGCTGGAGCAGATGTTCGCTCCAGGTGTTGGATGTTACAACGATATCATCCAAATAGGCTTAGGTGTTATCCTAGCCCTGGATGACGCGGTTGACAGCTCTCTGGAAGGTGGCCGGGGCATTACATAGTCCAAAGGGAAGGCGTTCATACCTGAAAAGTCCAAAGGGAGTGGTGAAGGCAGATATTTCCTTGGCTCGCTCCGTCAAACACACTTGGTAATACCCCTTGAGCAAGTCCACTTGGAACAAGTACCGGGCATTACCAATGGCGTCAAGGATGTCATCTATTCTAGGTAAGGGGTACGCATCCTTGACAGTCACAAGATTCAATTTCCGATAGTCGGTGCACAACCTCACCTAACCTTGTGGTTTCGGCACCAAGATGCAGGGTGAGGCCCAGGGGGACTCACAAGGGGTAGCCAGACCATGATCCAGGAGGTACTGTACCTCAGCACACATAACCTCCTTCTTGCTAGGGCTGATTCGGTAGAATGGTTGACGAATCGGCCGGGTGTCAGGGAGCAGTTGGATGTCGTGCTGAGTCACATTACACTCTTGTGGATCGTCGCGGAACAACTCCTGATGTTCCTTGAAGAGTTTGACGAGAGGTGCACTATTATTGTCCTGAAAATAGGTATGAAGATCAGTTAGGATTTCCGAGTTGGAAGGCACTGACTCAGTGTCAGTGCTTTCGGGAGTAGAAGCAGGGAAGGTCTCACTGTGGAGGTATGGACCTTTAAAGGTAGAGTATGTTATTAACACAGTGGGAGGAGTTCCGTTATAAAGCTTCAGGAGGCTGACGTGCCACAACTGGGTCTTCCGCCGCCTATCTGGAGTCTCAAGAATGTAGTTGTGGTTGTTTCTGCACTCCTTGATGCGGTAGGGTCCTGAAAACCTGTTTTGCAAGGGAGAACCTGGGATAGGAAAATAGGCCAATACGAAGTCTCCCGGACACTTTAGCGCTTTCTGGGAAGCATAAAAAAACTCACCCTGTGTGCTTTGGGCGTCTCGCGCGCTTAAGCGGTAGGAGCGAAAAGTGTATACTCTTTTTACTGTTCTGACACTAATTGTAGACCTACGTATTTAAATTTGGTATCACTGTGTTCGCAATAGAATTCTCTATAAGAACATACATATAAAATACTGCCAAACAGAAACTGTTTGAAACAGTTCAAACAGAAACAGAAGCTCTCGCCAAACTGTTTGGCGATAGCGCCAAACAGCAACAAATGTTTCCACTCTCTTAATGATTGCGATGACCACATTTATCCTACATCATTGATTATGGTATCATTGGAACCGCAATAAAATTCTCTATACGGACATATGCATATAAATATAGAATCAATGTCGCAACCAATCCACAAGACGGTTTGAAGTGGCTGAAGTGTTACCCGCGGCGGCATATCGGCGCTATACAATTGTTATACCAAGATGAATCACTGCCATGCCGTTTTCTTTAATAAGCTCTTTGGTTATTAGAAAAAACGTAAATTTCATGGTGAACATTTTGAGACTAACTAAAATAAAATCGCATAATAAATAAAATTTATATAATTATTTAACCATTGGACGCCAGCCAGCGTCCAGAGGGCAGAATCAGGAGAAAAAGATTGGACGCTAACGGGCGTCCGCTAAGCGCGAAAGTGTTAAAATTTCCTTACCTTGCTGTTTTGGTCGTAATGAGTCTTCATCCTCTCCTGGGCTTTCAATAGATTGTCCTTAGCAAAGTTATGTACCCTCTCTAGAATGTGTTGTAGGTTTTGAAGAAACTGGGGCACATTCTGATGCTCACTGAAGGTGGCTTATTTAGAGAGTCTTTAAAAGCTTTGAGAGGAGTACGGCACTTACGTCCGTAGAGCATCTCTTAAGGAGATACTCCTAGAGACTCATTGGGAAGACTTCTGAAAATACACATAATGAGGTCAAGTTGTTTATCCCAATCCTTCGAGGTCTCATTGCAAAATTTCTTTAGGAGTGCTTTAATAGTCTGATGACTACGCTCAAGAGAACCCTGTGAAGCAGGATGATAGGGGCTGGACAATACCTGTGTGATGTTGAACTCTTCCAGTGTCTTCTTGAAGAGATCACTGGTGAAGTTGGTGCCACAGTCACTTTGAACCTCCCTTGGAAATCCATACTGGGTGAAGATCTTCAATAGGTGTTTCACCACAGTAGCAGCCATAATGTTCAATACTGGAACTGCTATGGGGAATCTGATGGTAGGACACAGGATGGTTAGTATATAGATGTTGCCAGAACTGGTCCGGGGTAAAGGACCAACACAGTCTATGATAAGTCTGTGGAAAGGTTCCGCAGGCACCTGGATGGGTGTCAATTGTGCTCTGGGGATAGAGATGTTAGGTTTACCTGCCATCTGACATACATGACACTGTTTGACGTACCTTTTGACGTCGTTAACCATACCTGGCCAGTAGTAGTCTTGTCGAAATCCGTGGTAGGTTTTGGTAAAACCGTAGTGTGAAAGTGCTCCATGGGCCAGGTGTAGAATAGTGGGCCGCAGGCTGGTGGGAATCACTAGTTGTTCGACATTGGCCCAATCGTCATCCTCCTTCAGTTTACTGGGTCTGTATCTGCGGTAGAGCAACTCGTTCTCTAGGAAGAACCCAGGGATACTGTCAGGTTGAGTCTCAGCCTGGAAGAATAATGGTGTTAATGCAAGATCTTCCCTCTGTAACTTACGGAACTCCAACGTGGTAAGATTCGGGGGTAGTTT
>WNGS01159543.1:26826-45183 GCA_020271785.1 Procambarus virginalis
CTGAGGGTCTTGAGGGACAGCGGTAGCAGTAGTGTCAGCTGGTTGTAGTCGTGCAGCTTGTGCACGGGTGGTCACCAAAACCGGAGGAGAAACTTCGTCACTCTCTTGAACCTTTGCTGGAACATACTCAAAGATGGGATTATCCATTACAGAGGTACGCACCTGGGGTTTGTCCATGACGAACAGGTTGGTCGGTTGCAGGTCTTCTGCCAAGTCGTTGCCCAGGAGAAATTACACTCCAGGCATGGAAAAAGGCTTTTCCCTGATGGCGACTTGGACTTCACCGGTCACGAAGGGACAATCCAGGTGGACTCTGGCGAGTGGATAAGGAGTGGTAGCAGTGAGGTCAGTGATGAAGACGGTTTCCCCGGTGTAGGCGATATTGGGCACAGCTGATTTCAATATTATTGATTGAAGAGCCGCTGTGTCCCTCAAGATCTTCAATTTGAAACATCCCTCCGAATCTGAACCGTTGATAGAGACAGTTCCAGGATAAAGGTGTTTACTGAAGAGAGAAAGATCATTAACAGGAAAACACCCAACATTCATCACAGGCCTTACCGGACTTAGGAGGAGTCTGTTTGGGTTTAGTGGATTCAGTATTACCTTTGTATTGAGACTTACCAATTTATCTATGGCATGTCCATAGAGTCTACAATACTTACAGTACAATGAGAGCTAGCTTGATCTGTACTCACTTTCTCGTAACTGTAGCAAGACTTCTTACTGGAAGGTGGTTCTGGTGTCAGTCGGTGGATGAGGCTGTAAGTGTCAGCCGACTTCGCACATTTTATGTAGTCGGTTTCTTCTTTATCTGCTAAATTAAACGGACGGGAGGGGTACACGCCTCAAGAATTCTTCAACTAGCATGAGGTTGACGAGTTCTGCAAAGGTAGAGACATGTGCTGCTTCCAGCCATTTCATAAAATATCTCCTTTTGGTATTAGCAAATTCTAGAAAGGTGGTGGTACTTGCCTTTAGGTAATCATGGAATTTTCGTCGGTAGCTTTTGGTGGAGAGAAGGTAGGCGCCAAAACTGCTTGCTTCAGGGTTGTAGTCATTCTCAGACGCCAAGGTACTGAGAGTGACTGCAGCTCTACCTGTGATGTACTCTGAGAAGGGTAGCCCATTGGTCGGCAGGCCAGCTAAGTTGATTAGCTAGGGTCTCAAAGGGGTAAAAAACGTCAATCTCTGTCTCTACGAATGGTGGCATTAACAACAACAAGACACAAAACATCTCTTTCCAGGCGTTTTAGCGATGCATAAGCAACAGGGCTCCATTAAGGAACATATATTCTCTTCCCACAACCAAACCATCACCAGAGAAATCTTAGCAAACAACACAGGAAATCATTGATAGATACAGCGACGCAGGCGGCTTGACATCTGCGAGGCACTACACATCAAGAAGTCACACACGCAATCAACAGCCAATTAACGCACAACTATATTCTACCCACTTCAAGACTCCGCTCCAATATAGAAACATCAAGAAATTGGGCCAATAGGCCTTCTGAAGTTCATCTTGCGCATCTTCTGCAAATCTTCAGAAAGAGGCGTTTGAGCAGAATTCTGTGTTGCGTTTCACTACGAGATGGAGAAGGGTGGGAAGCTGCCCTTTCTAGAGTAACAGTCATGGAAAGGAGCGGAGTTTCCACACTGCAGTCTACACTAAGGAAACAAACATAGGAATGTGCCTAAATGCCCACAGTGACTTCCCAGAGAGGTACAAGAGGAGTGTTGTTAACGCTTATGTCGACCGTGCTCTCAGCCACAGCTCAGAATGGAAGCAAGTCGACGAAGAACTCAGTAGGGTAAGGCCGGTCCTAGTCAACAACGGCTTCTCCATGGTTTCATTGAAGACATCATAAGAAGGAAAGTGAAATGCCATGCAACCTCTGAAGAGACAACTAATACAACACCTATCCCCCTATTAGACTATTTACAGGAAATTCTTCTCCACAGCTCATAAAACGGAGGAAAGGGTCCTGAAAGATATTGTTAATAGAAATGTTATCCCTACAGACAAAAATCAGAAGATACAAATAACGATTTACTAAAAAACCAAGAAAACGGCCAGCCTATGATGAGAAATTCAGACACGTAGCAGAACGCTCTAAAAGAGACAAACGTTGTCTATGCCTTCAAATGCCTTCTTGGGGACTGTAAGCGTCAAAAACCCAGTATATAGGCAAGACAACAATATCTTCTTCCAGGCGTTTAACGATGCATAAGCAACAGGGCTCCATTAAGGAACATATATTCTCTTCCCACAACCAAACATCACCAGAGAAATCTTAGCAAACAAACTCTGAAATAATTGATAGAATAGCGACAGCAGGCGGCTTGACATCTGTGAGGCATTACACATCAGAAGTCAACACCAGCAATCAACAGCCAATTAACGCACAACTATATTCTACCCACTTCAAGACTCCGCTTCAATATAGAAACATCAAGAAATATGGGCCAATTGGTCTTCTGCAGTTCTATCTTTACCCATCTTCTGCAAATCTATACCATTGTTCCGTGTTCTGTGTTTTGTTGAAAGTTTGTTTTCACCCCACTATTGTATTACATCACCTCACCCAAATGCAGGTATAGGAGCCAATGCTGTTTCAGTTATAAAGTNGGGGGCCAAAGAAACCTCCATAGCAGGAACAGGGGGAGCAACCACAGAAATGGGAGGGGAAGGAGCAATAGAGCCAGTAGTAGGGGTCGAGGAAGAAAGCGAGGCCTTCTTACCCGCCGGGAGGAGGAAGGAGAGGAGCCAGGCTTACGCCTGGCTTAAAGAGACCGGTGTCCCAGCAACTACGTACCGGGCAACGGATTCCAGTGTCTCAACAGGAGAAGCCGAACGAGAGCACACATGATGGCCGTGAGGAGAGCGATGGACATCCGCCTGCACCAACAGGCGGTGGGGAGAGTCAAAGATGGAGGAGAAGGATGGGAAGGAGGATCGGGAGACGAGGAAGAAGACACAGGAGACACGACAGACCGGGTAGAAAGAAGGGGAACTCCAGACAGAGGACCAGGAGGACCCTTCGGGACAGAACTCAAAGGAACAGAGGAGGAGGCAGTGGGTGCATCAGGGTCCAAAGCCCGGAAACGGTTGTGAGTTTGAGGAAGGTGGGAAGGACGAGGAGAAGAAGAGCACAACACGCGAGCATAAGAGATATTAGCATAAGGCGGGAGCCGGCGAACCTGACGCCTCGCCTCAGGAAAAGATAAGCGCTCCCGGTGCTTCAAGCTGAGGACGGCTGCCTCAAGCTTGTAATGGACACATGCACGGGAGAAGGTAGGATGGGTCTCACCGCAGTTGAGGCAACGAGCCTGGAGAGAATTGCACTCTGACTTAGAGTGACCTTCGCCACCACACAAAGGACAGAGAGAGACAGTCCCAGAGCAGTGGAGGGCACCATGCCCAAACCTCCAGCACTTGTTACAGAGCCGAGGAGAAGGAATGTACTCCTGGACAGAGCACCTGGCACCAGCAAGAATAACGGAGGGCGGAAGGGTCCTACCATCAAAGGTAATCTTCACAACCCGAAGGGGTTGACAGCGACTACCACACGGGGGACGAGTAAACGTGTCCACTTGGAGATTAGAATGGCCCTGGGCAGTAAGGATATGTCGAATATCGTCGTGGCAGTCTCGCAGATCCCGAACACCGGTCGCAACATGGGGCGGGAGCAGAAGAGTGCCAACACTGGCATTCAACTGAGCGTTCTTCGAGACCCGAACAGGGGTCTCGCCAAGGCAGGATAAGGCAGCCAAGCGGGATGCAGCATCCCGAGAAGGAGCAGCAACCACACGAGTACCAAGACGAGTGGGGTTGAAAGTAATAGAGGCATCCACGGAATCAACGAGATGGCGATGGAGGAAGAAATCATCAAGAGGCGGAGAATCAAGAGGGAGGAGATCAAAATATTTGGCCCACGAAGCGGGACCAAACAAGGCTTGAAAGGTATCAGAACGGGAAGGAATCGAACGAGGGCGGCCGTGACGAGGACGGCGGTGAGAACCCCCGAGAGAGAGGGGTTAAAAGGCGCAGTAGTAGGCGCACTAGAGACGGAGCCGCGCCAGGGGATGAGGTAGTCACCACTGGGGGCTTGGGGCTCGACCCAACCACAGAGGGAGGGGAAGCCGAGGGGAGGAGTCAGAGAGGCCAAAGGAGGAGCAAGGTCGTGGCCCAATGCAGCGGAGGCTACAGAGCCTGGTCTTCCAATACAGAGACTCGGGGCTGGTCGCCCACACCCACGAGCCTGAGAGGGTACAACAGAAACATTCATAGCCATAGAGACGAAAAAAGACATTCATCCACGAATGTGCCCCCATACCCACCTGGAGCCACAATTAGAGGTAGGACACCCAACAGGAAGCTATTGCCGATCGTGCCGGGGCCCTAGGGTGCGTCGTGAGTATACGCCCCACAAAACGCCACCTTAAGAACCGTCAGTCCGTCGAGATCGGGTTCAGCGACGAAAGGGGGATTGACAATAAAAGGTTCCCCTCGCTCGAGACGTTGGGTACTACAGTTCTATGGGTGCAAGAGTATGCCTCCTCAAGCACCGGGCGTCAAAATAAAAGAAAGTCCAAAGGAATAATCCAAACAAGTGACAGGTCGGCAGGAAACGACAAGCAGATAGGAGAAGAGGGGGGAGAAAAACGAAACATAAGGAAAAGGAAAAGCGAACCGGCACAATTAGAAAAGACAGCAGCAGGAGTGCAAGGCCATAAAAGGACAGAGGACTGTCCCACGAGCATCACACTCCGGCAGCCGTCTACTAAAGCCCTCTCACGACGCCAACGGGCTGGATGGGAGAGGGATAATATAATAATAATTTATATATATATATAATATATATATATATATATATATATATAATATATATTATATATATATAATATATATATATATATAATATAATATATAAATATATATAATATAAATATATATATATAAAATGTATATGTTGTACCTAGTAGCCAGAATGCACTACTCAGCCTACAATGCAACACATGACTTACCTAATAAGCCAAGTTTTCTTGAATTTAAAATTTGTTCAATTTTTTTCTTATGAGATGATAAAGCTATCCATTTCATTATGAACGAGATAATTTTTTATAATTTGAGTTAAAAGTAATGTAGATATATGACGGAACCTAACCTACCCTACCAAACCTAACCTATCTTAACCTAACCTAAAGTAACATAACTAAGTCAATAATTTATATTTTTAATATAAAATAATAGTAATATTTCAAATGAACCAATTGGAATTTTTTTTTAAATAAAGAAAATCACTCGGTCTACTAGTAGGCCGAGTGAGCATAGTAGGCCGAGAAGTGCGTTCTGGCTACTAGGTACGATATATATATATGTCGTACCTAGTATGTATGTAGGATATCAACAAATCCTAAATACATACTCTTATTTAACTATATATCTACACACACGATTAACTCTACGGCACATACTCATACATATTCATCTACTACTACTATTGCTCACCTGTTCAACACACCTGTTCCTATACTTACACTTTTACCCACAGCGACATACAATACCCCACGAGACGCACACCCTGCCACCCCCTTGCGACACACAGCCACCGTGCGACACCGGACACGCGCTGCCACGTGTGCCCGGGGTCCCCCCAGAACCCCCCAGGAGACGTAGACCACTCATTTGCCTGCTTTAGGTGTGCAATTGCACACCTGCTGCAGGTCTAACGCACAGTCTATATCTCAATTTACACTACTTGTGTTCAGGCTGTGGTGTTTTTATAGTGTAACTATTCAGTCACAAGTTTTATTCTCTGTGTCACCATAATCTTCCATGTGATATTCAGCTTTTGTGTATCAGCTAAGTGGTGTATATGTTACCCTACAATAACTTCGGGGCTTTATGTCTCCGCGGCCCGGTCCTTGACCAGGTCTTCCACCCAGACAAGGCAAGTCAGTTTTTTTTGGTAATTCAGATGTTATTTGTTTATCATTATTTTAGAGTAAATTTTTAATTTATTTTTTGTCCGAGAATTACTTTCACTCTTGCCCAATTCTCACGCTGCAAAAGCCAATGCAGATTTTTTTCTTTATTTAATGTGCGTGTGACATTCTATCTGTTCCGTATGACTGCAGTACCATAGTGTGCCACATTAAATGGGGGCCTGTCAACAAGAGCTTTTGATTGAATGTTTGTGTTAATTGGTATATGTTACGAGTGCTTCCGTAACTGGGTTCTTTTAAAACTATGATCCAACTCAAGTTTAGAGGTCTCTACCCTTGGTGGAAATATTGTGTGATGCTTAAGGTAAGTATAAGATAGCATTTAAAATTAACTCATCTTAATTTCTTCTTATCAGAACTTTTAAGTTCTTATTACCCATCACCACTACTATTTACAGTTTTCTATGAAAAGTCATCCAGAGCATCACTAGCCCTCACGCTAGCTAGCTTCAAAAATGATGGACACGATTTATATTCCTCTGACAAGGTCTTCATCGCACCACTCTTCAAGGGGTCCCCCACCTTAGCGCACTCGTTAGTACACTCAACCAGCGAAGTTCACAGCGCTCAACTAGCTCCACTGGCTAGCAACTTCCAAGAGTGAAGTTCACAGTGCTCAATTAGCCCCACAGCCCAGCACCTTCCAAGAGTGAAGTCCACATCACTCTAGTATGCTCAACCAGCGAAGTTAACAGCGCTCAACTAGCCCCATTAGCTAGCACCTCTAGGTCAACCAAAGTACTCTTTCACTCTCCCTGATTCACTGATTTCCATCGCCTGTCCCTGGCAGCTCGTCACCTCCAAGCACAGCCGACTAGAAGATGGGAAACTACGATTAATGAGAGGATCAACTGTTTTAGTTCGGCACCTGGATCGCAGATGGCGCCGTCACATAATACTTGGCTATTACACATATTTGTTTTGCAGGCGATGAGTCACAATAACGTGGCTGAAGTATGTTGACCAGACCACACACTAGAAGTTGAAGGGACGGCGACGTTTCGGTCCGTCCTGGACCATTCTCAAGTCGCTTGTGATGAGGAGGTAGAGAACGGGTAATAAATAGGCAAGAGAGAGGTGAGGAGGAAAGTAAGGTGTAGAGAATAGTAGTAATAATGAGAACTGCAGAAGGCCTATTGGCCCATACGAGGCAGCTCCCATTATAAACACCGAAGGAAAAGTAATAGGAATAAGAAGAGGATAGCAAGGGAGTGTAGGAGAAGAGAGAAAGAAAAGGAAAGGGAAAGAAAGATAAATGGATGGGGTAAGCTTATGTTAAGTCACGTTTGTTAGAAAGATTAGAGCATTTGAGTATGTACTGTGAAAGGGAAGAGTCCACAGCAACAAAGCCAGGACTCATGTTCATGTTGGGTACTTTGTGTATAAGAGCCGATTCTACAAGACGGCGTCTGTGAAGAGTAGAGGCAGGAAAGATTATTTTGGAGGAAGACCAATCAATGGGATGATTAGAATCCCTCATATGGCAGAAGAGAGCATTGTTAGTGTCTGCAGACTTAACACTTCTCTTGTGTTCTTTAAGTCTGTCATTCAGTGTACGGCCAGTTTCGCCAAAGTATTGGAGAGGACAAGATGAACAGGAAATAGAGACGTCGTCCCTTCAACTTCTAGTGTGTGGTCTGGTCAACATATTTGTTTTGTTTAATTATTCATTTTAAGTAAATTTCATATTTGTGACTACGAATTATTACACTACAGGTAGATAGCTAGATGATGGAAAGCTAGATTGATAGATGAATAGAAAGCGAGATGAATGAAAGCTCAGTGGATAGAAAACTAAATGGACAATTAGATTGATGGATAGATAGATTGATGGATAGATGGCTGCACAGATGGATGGATTCATGGATAGAAAGCTAGATGAACAGACTGATTGATGGATAGATGGTTGCAAAGTTGGATGGATAGATAGATTGACAGATAGCTGGAAAGATATATTGAAAATTGGACAGAGATGAACAGATGGAAGGATAGATAGATGGATGGAAGGATAGATAGATGGATGGAAGTATACAGATTGATGGATAGATGGATGGAAGTATACAGATGGATGGATTGATGGACAGATAGATGGATAGGCAGTGTATGAATAGAAGGATAAATAGATTGAAAGAAGGATTTACAGATGGATAGATGCATATTTGGGTGTGTGGATATATGTATAATCAGATAGATGGATAAAAAGAGGATTATATGGATGGTTGGATAGGTATTTAAATGGACAGATGAATATGTAGATTTTTAAATAATTTTATTACTATATATTTGGATAGAGTGATGGATAGATAGACCGACAAATAGAAGGACAGATACATGGGTAGACAAATGGATGGATAGGTGGATACATAGATGGTGGAATTGATAGATTGAGGAATAGACGGATGGATAGATGGCTGAATGGACAGGTAAACCGAGAGACAGATTAATGGATAGATAGATAGATTGACAGATGAGAGACAAATAGATAGACCCGGTCAGCGACGGGTATCCCCCCTTGTCTATGTTATAGATGGGAATGTCTGTCTGTCTGTTCAGAGTTCAAGGCCACGCAATTTGGTCTAGCCTTACCCAAATTGGCAGAGGGAATGGTCTGGGGTACGGGATGAACATAGGCTGGTCGGGGTTGCCAGAATTAAAAAGGGAACCGCATTCCAGTGCAATATTCAGACTTCCATGAAGATATTTGGCACTGCCTGCGAGCTCCACCTCTTAATATTTTCAAAACAAAGTTTTTCCAATAAAAATTTCATATAGTTATATAGTTTCATACAGTTATATATAGTTTTATATATAAAAATACACCATTATATTCACTGATCTTGGGAAAATAAAAATAAATTTCCTGCTGTAAATAATTTGCCCATATCATAAGAACATAAGAATGAAGGTAACTACAGAAGACCTTTTGGCCCATACGAGGGAGCTCCTATTTATAGCCACCCAATCTCATCCATATATATGTCTAACCTACAATTAGTAGGCTATATCCTACTATATAAATAGTAGGTTAGACATATATATGAAGTAGGTTAGACATATCAGCATGACACAGAGAATTCTTCAACAGCTTCAAAACAATCTCAAGCCACGGTGCGTTATCAGAGCAAGAGGTGACATCTTTTTTAAGTATTATCACCACTGAGCTCCTCTCACTGGCGACCACCGACACATTAGGGATATATTTTTCATAAGAGAAAGAGAGAGATAGACCGAGACACACAGAGACAAAGACTGACATAGAAACAGAGACTCACCTTGAGAGTCTGAGAAATAAACAGATAGACAAAGCGAGAGGTTAAATCAGAGAAAGAGACAGTCAGTAAGTAAATTGATGGATGGATAGATGGAAAGATAGTTGCATAGATTATTGGATAAATGTTTCGATAGATAGATGAATGGATAGATAGATGGGAGCCAGACAGAGAAACCCGGTAACGCCGGGTGCCCCCCTCTGTAGAATATATATATATATATATAGAAATGTCTTTCAGCAAATTTCTAATGAAATGTCTGAAATGTCTCTTGAAATGTCTTTCAGTATGCAAATTTCCTCATTAATTTCTGTTGCGTTCATGCTCTACATGGGCGACTTTAGATTGGCATGAATATCCCTCTGTCTCTCGTTCTCTCTGATTATCAGTCTTAATGTCTTAGTCTATATAGCTCTCATAAAATATTGACTCTTTCATAATTTTGTCGTTAAAATGGCTCTCCCATGACGAATAGTTTTTAAAATATTGCCATTAAAAGGACTGTGCCTGAGCGACGACTTTTTCACAATTTCTTCTGTGATAAGACTGCACTAGGACGACGACTTTTTCAAAACCAAAATATCATCGTAAAAAGGGCTTCTCCTGGAAGACAATATTGCCAAATCTAAAGTGTCTTCGTCGTCTCGTAAATATGTATTCCCATTTTCTGGATGGTGAGAGTTAATAGTGGGTTTTAGCTTATCAATGAAAAAGATTGCTAGAATGGAATGAGTTTGAAGTGGCACTTGGTGCAATTGGTGGGGCGCCCAAACTGCTGATGTGATAAGGCATGTGAGATTAGGGATCAAGAAGATGGGGTCGGAGTGATAAAGAAGCGTGTTGTGTAATTGGAGAAGAAGGAGAGGAGTGGGAAATAAAGGTGGTGATCCCGAAGAAGGAAGAAGCTGATGTGTTATTGAAGTGGTGTTGATGAGCTTCATTAATCCTATTCCAGTGGGTAATGTTATTGAGGGTGGAATGGATGAGGGTCATCCATCACACTCCGGGGGTGGGAGAAGATATGAAAACTAAACCTCACACCTGAATATTAGAGACGACGACGTTTCGGCCCGTCCTGGACCATTAACAAGTCGATCTTCTGGAGTGTGGTTCAGTTTTCTTATCTTTAAGCCACGTTATTGTGACTCATGGTCTGCATGTGATAGAAGGTATAAGGGGGTGAGTGAGTTCGCGTGTCTAACTGATCAAGAGCTGACTATAGATTAGTTAAGCCTTATCAATGGTGGGAGATTTGGTCTTTTTTCAGTGTGTCTTGTTTGTGCACGGTCGTTGTCGATCCTTGTCACCCGAGTAGTGCAGACGTAGTTAAACCCGTGCTAGATAGTAAAGGTAGGTACCTCAGCAGTTTTGTGTATGGTGGTAGGACGCCCATGTGAACTAAGAGGAGGAGAGAAAGATATAATCTTAAGAAGGATTACATTTAAAGTAAGAATGTATTATAACAAGCATATGAATATTATATATATATTCGGAAAATCCACAGAGAAATATGAAAGGAAGTGAACGTTTCGTCCTGATTAAAGCCTTTGTCAACAACAAACTGACTAGAGGAAAGAGAGGGAGGGTACAGGCCAACACCTGAAACCTGGCCAACCCATCTCTTGGGCAAGAATTAACCAGAAACAGGTATAGCTTAGCTTAGAATACTCAAAGAGGATTAAGCAGTCAGAGAATATGAATGACAGATTAAAGAAAAACCTCATGAACACACAATATATGAATATAAAATTGTAATGAGACATTGTAAGCCTCCCTATCAGAGTTTTTTCTTCAACTGTTGTGCAATATTATAACTTAAAAATGGATCAAGTTTGTACATACCAGTACTAACATTAAGAAGATTTGGACACTGACTAATTAGAGCAGACTCAGTCAAATTTCGTTTCACGAAACCACCACAAATGGTAATGCTTTTCGCCCTATTCCAGTTAATAGTGTGTCACATAAACTCGTTTGCAGTTACAATGCGTTAGACGTTCGGGCAGTTCTAATACTATAAGCATGTTGTGACAACCACAACTGTAAGAACTTTCCTGTTTGTCCAAGATACACAAAATCACAATCATTGCAGGGAATCGAATACACACAACCTGCTGTACCTGGGGAGTTTTTTTATTAAATTGGACTTGATCGTACTATTAGTGAACACCAAATTGATATTAAGTTTCTTAAAAACCGGAGACATTTTTTCAAGTCCACTCGCATAAGGTACCACCAATGAGTTACTAATATCTGGTTTCGCTTTGGGGACGTGATTATAAAACGTACGCTTGGCTTGTTCGAACGAGCAATCCAAAAACCTCTTGGAATATTGTAACCTCTTCCCAATTTCATATAATTTAGCAATCTCTTCATCAATGAAGAGATTGATATATATATATATATATATATATATATATATATATATATATATATATATATATATATATATATATATATATATGCGAACAAGCCTGAATGGTCCCCAGGACAATATATATATATATATATATATATATATATATATATATATATATATATATATATATATATATATATGAAGCTGCGACAACACCACATGACACTGCCCGACTTAGAGCGGTAGCAGCTCCCCATGCAGGTGATTTCCTATTAGCAATCCCAATGTCAGCAACCGGCACCCATCTCACACCGCAGGCCCTCCGAATTGCCGTGGCTCTCCGTCTCGCTGCCCCAATCCACACCGAATACAGGTGTATTTGTGGCGAGGCAGAGGCCGACAGGTACGGACGGCATGGCCTTCTCTGCCAAAGGACAGGAGGATGGCATGCAAGACACGGCGAGGTCAATGACATTATTAAGAGACACCTTACCACAGCCGGCTGTCCAGCAGAGAGAGAGCCCCGAAACCTAATGTCCCACAACTCTAATGAGCCTGTCGGTCGCCCAGATGGAATCACGGTGAACCCCTGGAAGAATGGTAGACAGTTCGTGTGGGACTACACTTGCGTCTCAACTTTAGCCAATACCTATGTTGACTTCAGTGCTACTCAAGCAGGAGGATCTGCCAATCACCGGGAAGCCGCCAAGTCACGTAAATACAGAGACCTTGAGCACCACTACAATTTTGTCCCCATTGCCTCAGAGACACTTGGTGCCTGGGGTAAAAGTGCTGCTAGCTTTTTGAAGGAGTTGGGGTCTAAGCTAATCGAAACAACTAGAGACCCTAGAGCTGCCAGTTTTCTTTTTCAGCGCCTCAGTGTGGCAATCCAGAGAGGAAATGCTCACTGCATCCATGGTTCCTGCCCGCCATCTGAGGAGCTTGAGGAGCTATTCAACTTGTGACAAGCAGCCTTGTACCCTGCATGTAATCAATATTGTAACTTATTTTGTGTACTGACATTTTCAAATAAAATTAGAT
Source organism: Procambarus virginalis (assembly GCA_020271785.1). Classification (NCBI taxonomy): domain Eukaryota; kingdom Metazoa; phylum Arthropoda; class Malacostraca; order Decapoda; family Cambaridae; genus Procambarus; species Procambarus virginalis. The sequence goes on from WNGS01159543.1 coordinate 39,508, forward strand.
AAATATACACACATACCCTATATATATATATATATGTATATATATATATATATATATATATATATATATATATATAATATATATATATATATATATATATATATATATATGTATATATATATATATATATATATATATATATATATATATATATATATATATATATATATAATATATATATATATATATATATATATATATATAACTGAAAACTCACACCCCAGAAGTGACTCGAACCCATACTCCCAGGAGCAACGCAACTGGTATGTACAGGGACGCCTTAAACCACTTGACCATCACGACCGGACAATAAGGAAGTCATAGCCGAGGCTATATGAACCACTTCCCGCCGGCACTCGGATGGTAATCTTGGGCATAGCATTTTATCAAATCACCTCATTTTTTGGGGCAACACGTGAGGAACACAAATGCAAACAAGCCTGAATGGTCTCCAGGACTAGATACAACTGAAAACTCACACCCCAGAAGTGACTCAAACCCATACTCCCAGGAGCAACACAACTGGTATGTACAGGGACGCCTTAAACCACTTGTCCATCATGACCGGACAATGATGCATCACGACATCAATATATATATATATATATATATATATATATATATATATATATATATATATATATATATATATGTCTGTTGTCTGTGGTAAAGTAAGGGAAGACACGCAAAACTCAAAGTATAAACAATGAAACTTTAATTACTTTAGAAAACAAAATATGAACAAAGACAATCCCTTGGCTGAATTATAGTGAAATTTAAACAAGTCAAAAAATAGTAGAACAAAAAGTTAATAGGGATGAAATGACTCTACAATAATAATAAATTAAAATACAATAAAAATCAGGTGCTGAGAATATGGCACTAGCTGCGAGACATCCAGCTGATACAGCAGTATCAGTTAGTTGTTCACTGCCTGGAGCACAAGGATATTCTGAAGATGACGGCTTGAGCTGGCCCAGATATCGACTCAGGTAGATGGCGTGAGTGCAGGTGTGCGGTCGGCGGCTCGCCAATCAGGAGCAGACAGGCGGAGAATGGGTAGTTAGCTCGTTGAAGACGGGTGGTGAGCCGGCTTGAAGGGGGGTGAAGGGGGTTTGCAGGGTACGTTTTGCTTCCTGGTCAAAACGTTTTGTGCTACTGGTGGACGTATCTTGAATGTAGCATCTTGTACTTGTATAATTGATGTAACTTGAGATAGGGAAGAGCAGGCTCGATCTCTCTTGAAAGAGATTATCGTCACAACTCTCCCCCGAAGCCTGCGTTTCCGGAAGAAGTTACGTCTTCAGGTGGTAGAGTGATTGGTGGAGCTGCCTCTACTTCATAAACTCTGGAGAGAGCGTCGGCTATGATGTTGTCAGAACCCTTGATGTAGAAGATCTCCAGGTTGAAATCTTGTAGATATAAAGCCCATCATAGAAGACGTTGATTATTGAATTGGGCTTGCTGCAAGAAGCGTAGGGGATTGTGGTCCGAGTAGATGGTGGTAGACCGAGCACCTTGTAGGTACGGTGCAAAGTGTTGTAAATTCAGGACGATGGAGAGTAGCTCCTTCTCGATAGTGCTGTATTTCTTCTGGTGTGGTTTCAACTTGTAGCTGTAGTAGCTAACAGGTAGAACCTCCTCGCCTCGTTGTTGCATCAGGACACCCCTGATGCCAATACCACTGGCATCGCCAGTACCACTGGCATCGACATGGAGGATGAAAGGCTTCGTGATATCTGGCGAGGCGAGAATAGGATTAGAACAGAGCAGTAATTTAAGTTGTTCAAAAGCAACGGTTTGCTGAATGGTCCAATTATACCATTGCTTGGGACTGGTTAAAGTGATCAATGGTGTCGCTACCGTACTAAAATTCTTCACAAACCTACGGTAGTAGGAGGCAAGAGCAAGGAAGCGCAGGAGCTGCTTCCTGGTGGTAGGCTGTGGATAATGCGTGATGGCTTGAGTGTGTATGTTTAACGGAGCTAGCCCGCCACTCCCTATCACATGACCCAGATAACGCACTTTAGCATCCAACACCTGGAGCGAACATCTGCTCCAGCTGCAACGATTGTTTGCCAAGCTCCTGACAGCCGGCCTCACCATCAACCTGGGCAAGTCCACCTGTTAGCAAATGTGGACTTGCCCAGGTTGATGGTGAGGCCAGCTGTCAGGAGCTTGGCGAACAATCGTTGCAGCTGGAGCAGATGTTCGCTCCAGGTGTTGGATGTTACAACGATATCATCCAAATAGGCTTAGGTGTTATCCTAGCCCTGGATGACGCGGTTGACAGCTCTCTGGAAGGTGGCCGGGGCATTACATAGTCCAAAGGGAAGGCGTTCATACCTGAAAAGTCCAAAGGGAGTGGTGAAGGCAGATATTTCCTTGGCTCGCTCCGTCAAACACACTTGGTAATACCCCTTGAGCAAGTCCACTTGGGACAAGTACCGGGCATTACCAATGGCGTCAAGGATGTCATCTATTCTAGGTAAGGGGTACGCATCCTTGACAGTCACAAGATTCAATTTCCGATAGTCGGTGCACAACCTCACCTTACCTTGTGGTTTCGGCACCAAGATGCAGGGTGAGGCCCAGGGGGACTCACAAGGGGTAGCCAGACCATGATCCAGGAGGTACTGTACCTCAGCACGCATAACCTCCTTCTTGCTAGGGCTGATTCGGTAGAATGGTTGACGAATCGGCCGGGTGTCAGGGAGCAGTTGGATGTCGTGCTGAGTCACATTACACTCTTGTGGATCGTCGCGGAACAACTCCTGATGTTCCTTGAAGAGTTTGATGAGAGGTGCACTATTATTGTCCTGAAAATAGGTATGAAGATCAGTTAGGATTTCCGAGTTGGAAGGCACTGACTCAGTGTCAGTGCTTTCGGGAGTAGAAGCAGGGAAGGTCTCACTGTGGAGGTATGGACCTTTAAAGGTAGAGTATGTTATTAACACAGTGGGAGAAGTTCCGTTATAAAGCTTCAGGAGGTTGACGTGGCACAACTGGATCTTCCGCCGCCTATCTGGAGTCTCAAGAACGTAGTTGTGGTTGTTTCTGTACTCCTTGATGCGGTAGGGTCCTGAAAACCTGTTTTGCAAGGGAGAACCTGGGATAGGAAAATAGGCCAATACGAAGTCTCCCGGTTAAAATTTCCTTACTTTGCTGTTTTGGTCGTAATGAGTCTTCATCCTCTCCTGGGCTTTCAATAGATTGTCCTTAGCAAAGTTATGTACCCTCTCTAGAATGTGTTGTAGGTTTTGAAGAAACTGGGGCACATTCTGATGCTCACAGAAGGTGGCATTACGTAGAGAGTCTTTAAAAGCTTTGAGAGGAGTACGGCACTTACGTCCGTAGAGCATCTCATAAGGAGATACTCCTAGAGACTCATTGGGAAGACTTCTGAAAATACACATAATGAGGTCAAGTTGTTTATCCCAATCCTTCAAGGTCTCATTGCAAAATTTCTTTAGGAGTGCTTTAATAGTCTGATGACTACGCTCAAGAGAACCCTGTGAAGCAGGATGATAGGGGCTGGACAATACCTGTGTGATGTTGAACTCTTCCAGTGTCTTCTTGAAGAGACCACTGGTGAAGTTGGTGCCACAGTCACTTTGAACCTCCCTTGGAAATCCATACTGGGTGAAGATCTTCAATAGGTGTTTCACCACAGTAGCAGCCGTAATGTTCTTTACTGGAACTGCTATGGGGAATCTGGTGGTAGGACACAGGATGGTTAGTATATAGGCGTTGCCAGAACTGGTCCGGGGTAAAGGACCAACACAGTCTATGATAAGTCTGTGGAAAGGTTCCGCAGGCACCTGGATGGGTGTCAATGGTGCTCTGGGGATAGAGATGTTAGGTTTACCTGCCATCTGACATACATGACACTGTTTGACGTACTTTTGACGTCGTTAACCATACCTGGCCAGTAGTAGTCTTGTCGAATTCCGTGGTAGGTTTTGTTAAAACCGTAGTGTGAAAGTGCTCCGTGGGCCAGGTGTAGAATAGTGGGCCGCAGGCTGGTGGGAATCACTAGTTGTTCGACATTGGCCCAATCGTCATCCTCCTTCAGTTTACTGGGTCTGTATCTGCGGTAGAGCAACTCGTTCTCTAGGAAGAACCCAGGGATACTGTCAGGTTGAGTCTCAGCCTGGAAGAATAATGGTGTTAATGCAAGATCTTCCCTCTGTAACTTACGGAACTCCAACGTGGTAAGATTCGGGGGTAGTTTCTGAGGGTCTTGAGGGACAGCGGTAGCAGTAGAGTCAGCTGGTTGCGGTCGTGCAGCTTGTGCACGGGTGGTCACCAAAACCGGAGGAGAAACTTCATCACTCTCTTGAACCTTTGCTGGAACATACTCAAAGATGGGATTATCCATTACAGAGGTACACACCTGGGGTTTGTCCATGACGATCAGGTTGGTCGGTTGCAGGTCTTCTGCCAAGTCGTTGCCCAGGAGAAGTTGCACTCCAGGCATGGGAAAAGGCTTTTCCCTGATGGCGACTTGGACTTCACCGGTCACGAAGGGACAATCCAGGTGGACTCTGGCGAGTGGATAAGGAGTGGTAGCAGTGAGGTCAGTGATGAAGACGGTTTCCCCGGTGTAGGCGATATTGGGCACAGCTGATTTCAATATTATTGATTGAAGAGCCGCTGTGTCCCTCAAGATCTTCAATTTGAAACGTCCCTCCGAATCTGAACCGTTGGTAGAGACAGTTCCAGGATACAGGTGTTTACTGAAGAGAGAAAGATCATTAACAGGAACACCAACATTCATCACAGGCTTACCGGACTTAGGAGGAGTCTGTTTGGGTTTAGTGGATTCAGTATTACCTTTGTATTGAGACTTACCACATTTATCTATGGTATGTCCATAGAGTCTACAATACTTACAGTACAATTGAGAGCTAGCTTGATCTGTACTCACTTTCTCGTAACTGTACCAAGACTTCTTACTGGAAGGTGGTTCTGGTGTCAGCCGGTGGATGAGGCTGTAAGTGTCAGCCGACTTCGCACATTTTATGTAGTCGGTCTCTTCTTTATCTGCTAAATATAAACGGACGGGAGGAGGTACACGCCTCAAGAATTCTTCAACTAGCATGAGGTTGACGAGTTCTGCAAAGGTAGAGACATGTGCTGCTTCCAGCCATTTCATAAAATATCTCCTTTTGGTATTAGCAAATTCTAGAAAGGTGGTGGTACTTGCCTTTAGGTAATCATGGAATTTTCGTCGGTAGCTTTTGGTGGAGAGAAGGTAGGCGTCCAAAACTGCTTGCTTCAGGGTCTTGTAGTCATTCTCAGACGCCAAGGTACTGAGAGTGACTGCAGCTCTACCTGTGAGATGTACTCTGAGAAGGGTAGCCCATTGGTCGGCAGGCCAGCTAAGTTGATTAGCTAGGGTCTCAAAGGTGGTAAAAAAACGTCAATCTCTGTCTCTACGAATGGTGGCATTAACAACAACAAGACAACAACATCTCTTTCCAGGCGTTTAGCGATGCATAAGCAACAGGGCTCCATTAAGGAACATATATTCTCTTCCCACAACCAAACCATCACCAGAGAAATCTTAGCAAACAACACAGAAATCATTGATAGATACAGCGACAGCAGGCGGCTTGACATCTGCGAGGCACTACACATCAAGAAGTCAACACCAGCAATCAACAGCCAATT
>WNGS01159544.1:15542-25651 GCA_020271785.1 Procambarus virginalis
AAAACTCTCTGACACCAAACGGAGAGTCTTGAAGGAGCCCTTTGTCAGCAATGACTTTGCATGCCTGCTTGAGGACTATCATCCCCAACGATCTCAATGAGGGGCAAACGACATCTTCCCTTTCATGGCTCCTGATAATGCAGAAACAACAAGGCTCTATCAAAGATCAAACCAAATCATCTGTACCCACAACCAAATATATTCTGACCAGCAACACCGAAATAATCGACAGACAAAGGTAATAGGATGTTAAACATAAGTGAAGCACTACGTGTCAAACACTCATTGTTTGATCAATATTATTTTATTTTTTTATTTGAATTGAATTAATCAATAATTTTTTGAATTACTTTAAATAAATAATTTTTTGAATTACTTTAAATCAGTATTGTTTGAAAAACAGTAAAAAAATATCCTTAAAATTCAAAGAAATATCCCAAATTATAATAATTGTCAATTAAAAACTACAACGTAAACAAAAAGAATTAATCTTAGGGGAAACATGGTAATAATTCCGAATATGAATACATTCTGGTGCGATGGAAGCTGTCAGGGAGGAGGAAAGGTGGCGTACACGGCCCTTGTGAAAGCAGTATGATGAAAGCCTTACGGTAGGGGGAGAGGCCCAGCATCCCCTCGCCTCCAACTGTCAACACCACTTCACAGCATCCCTAAACCCCCCCCCCACACACACCTCTCCTGCCTCCTTCTAAACATACCTTCTCACATCTCTGCCTGTTATTCTCTTCACCCTTCCACAAGGGTTTCAGCTGTATTGTTTTGTTAAGCCACTGGTGTCCACCACCCCTCACTCCCCTGTTCCTCTTTCTCTCTCTCTCTCTCCTCTCTCTCTCTCTCCTCCTCTCTCCTCTCTCTCTCTCTCTCTCTCTCTCTCTCTCTTCACTCTGCAGCAGGTCACTCATTATCATATTCATTTTTACATAATTATATACTTATGGCATATCTCTCCAATTATAAAACAATTTACTTATACAATTCTAGACATGTATTATTATTGTGAATATCACAATTTTTATGCTTGAAGATTCAATTACATTTCTTTCGCTATAAATTTCAGCTCAATACTTTTACATGAACGGGCGGGGAAAGAACATTTAAAATTGGGTGCATGAGCCAAGTGTATATAAACATGGCAGGGAAACCATATGTTATGTCATCGAATATGAACTGATTTGAGGGAAATTGTATTTAAAAGGAAAGAACGAAAGTCGTCATAATATAAACAATTTGTCATTTGTTGGAGATTTACTTTTGTAAAATGAAATGATCAGACTTTGCGTGTAATGCTGAGGTTTATAACCATTTGGGGTTCACAGTGACAACTTGGGGACTTTTTGGTGGCTGTCAGTGGCGAGGTTGAGGACTTTTTAGTGGTCGCAAATCCCAGCCTTGCTTGATCTGATATTTACCCTAAATGAGTCGGATATAAAGGAAGTTACGCTGGAAGCCAACTTGGGAAAGAGTGATGATAGTGTATTGAGCTTTGAGTACCTGGTTGAGCTAGGAATTATCACCCCCAACAAAGAACTGGGAAACAAAGGGCTGCCGTACCGAAAGGGAAACTATGAGGAGAGAATAAATTCCTATGGGATATACATGGGACACAGAACTCGGAACCAAGTCCGTACAAGACATGATGGACTATGTCACCCAAAAATGTCAGGAGGCTGTAAGCAGGTTTGTCCCAGCCCGACAGGAAAAAACGGAAAAGCAAAGGAAGAATCCAAGGTTTAATAGGGAATGTATGAAAGCAAAGGAGCTGAACAAAAGGGCATGGAGGAACTTCCGTAATAACAGAACACCAGAAAGTAGTGAGAGATACCAGAGAACCAGGAACGAGTATGTTAGTGTGAGAAGAGCAGCTGAGAAAAGGTATGAAAATGATATAGCTAATGAAGCCAAGACCGAACCAAAGCTACTACACAGTCACATCAGGAGGAAGACAACAGTGAAGGAACAGGTGATGAAACTTAGGGTGGGCGAAGACAGGTACACAGAGAATGACAAAGAGGATGGTGAAGAACTCAACAAAAAGTACCAGGAGGTTTTACAATAGAACAGGGAGAGTCACGGCGCTAGGAAAGGTGGCAGCAAAACAGGGACCTTGGAAAGTTCGAAATTACAAGTGATGAGATTAAGAAGCACCTATTGGAGCTGGACGTGAGAAAAGCTGTTGGGCCGGACGGAATCTCACCATGGGTATTGAAAGAGTGTGCAGGAGCACTTTGCTTGCCACTCTCCATAGTGTAGTAGGTCACTGGAAACGGGGAGACCTACCAGAAGTATTAAAGACGGCTAATGTACCCAATATACAAAAAGGGTGACACTCAAGAGGCACTGAACTACAGGCCAGTGTCCTTAACTTATATACCATGCAAGGTGATGGAGAAGATTGTGAGAAAAAACCTAGTAAAACATATGGAGAGACGAGACTTCGTGACAACCCATCAACATGGGTTCAGAGAGGGTAAATATGCCTTACAGGCTTGATAGAATTCTACGATCAGGTGACAAAGATTAAGCAAGAAAGAGAAGGTGGGCGGACTGCATTTTTTTGGACTGTCGGAAAGCCTATGACACAGTACCCCATTAAAAGGCTGATGCATAAGCTGGAGAAAGGGGCAGGAGTAACTGGTAGGGCGCTCCACTGGATAAGGGAGTACCTAAGCAATAGGAAGCAGAGAGTTAAAGTGAGGTGTGAGACCTCAGATTGCGTGAAGTCTCCAGTGGAGTCCCACAGGCTCTGTACTCGGACCTATCCTGTTTCTGATATACGTAAATGATCTCCCAGTGGGTATAGACTCATTCCTCTCAATGTTTGCTGACGACGCCAAAATTATGAGAAGGATTAAGACAGAGGAGGACAGCTGGAGGCTGCAAGAAGACCTGGACAACCTTCAGGAATAGTCGAACAAATGGTTGTTAGAGTTTAACCCAAGCAAATGTAATGTAATGAAGATAGGGGTAGGGAGCAGGAGACCAGATACAAGGTATCATTTGGGAGACGAAATACTTCAGGAGTCAGAGAGAGAGAAAAAACCTTGGGGGTTGATATCACGCCAGACCTGTCCCCTGAAGCTTATATCAAGAGGATAACATCAGCGGCATATGCCAGGTTGGCAAACACAGAACGGCACTTAGAAACTTCTGTAAGAAATCTTTCAGAGCTTTATACACAACATATTAGGACCATTCCTGAAGTATGCGGCTCCAGCATGGAGTCCATATCTAGTCAAGCATAAGACTAGACTGGAAAAGGTTCAAAGGTTTGCCACCAGACTAGTACCCGAGCTGAGAGGTATGAGCTACGAGGAGAGACTACGGAATTAAACTCACTTTGTTGGAAGACATAAGAGTTAGGGGGGACATGATCACCACATTCAAGATTTCCAGGGAATCGACAGGGCAGATAAAGACAGGTTATTTAACACAAGGGGCACACTCACTAGGGACACAGGTGTAGACTGAGTGCCAAGTGAGCCACAGATATATTAGAAAGAACTTTTTTAGTGTCAGAGTGGTTGACAAATGGAATGCATTAGGAAGTGATGTGGTGGAGGCTGACTCCATACACAGTTTCAAGTGTAGATATGATAGAGCCCAGTAGCTCTCAGGAACTGTACACCTGTTGATTGACGGTTGAGAGGCGGGACCAAAGAGCAAAGCTCAATCCCCGCAAACACAACTAGGTGAAAACAACTAGGTGAAACACACACACACACAACACACACACACACATAAAGTAGTGTTGGTGGAGGCTGACTCCATACACAATTTCAAATGTAGATATGATAGAGTCCACATAGGTCAGGAATCTTTTCACCAGTTGATTGACAGTTGAGAGGCGGAACCAAAGAGCCAGAGCTCAACCCCCCGCAAACACAACTAGGTGAGTACAACTAGGTGATTACACAGACACTGGTGGATAGCGCGCAGGACTAGTAATTCTGTGGCGCGGGTTCAATTCCCGCACCAGGCCAGAAAAAAAATGGGCAAAGTTCTTTTACCCTGAATGCCCCTGTTACCTAGCAGTAAATAGATACCTGGGAGTTAGTCAGCTGTCACGGGTTGCTTCCTGGGGGGAGGAGGGAGGTGGTGTGGTGTGGAAAAAAAAAGTAGTTAGTAAACAGTTGATTGACAGTTGCGAGGCGGGCCGAAAGAGCAAAGCTCAACCCCCGCAAACACAACTAGGTGAATGCAGCTAGGTGAACACACACACACACACACACACACACACACACACACACACACACACACACACACACACACCACACACACACACACACACACACACACACACACACACACCTTCGATGGGGGGTGACCATCAACAAGTCACCAACTTCATATCCTCATGGAGGCCACTGGAGAGATGGTAGGCCACAGGTAAAATCAGGTGAAGGGGATGAAAAGCAACAGCTGCCAGTGCAGAAAACTAAAACGGGAGACGAATGTCAGGGTTGAATATTAAGCAAACATCCACAAGAACAAAGGGTCCATCGCCACTACAGAGAACAACACATTACCAAACCAACTGTAATTGATTTATTTTTTTACTCCTTTCCGTCAATTTCTTTACCTGTTTTCTACCCGCTGTAAACAGCATGTAGTGGATGCTTGAAGTTGGTGCTTGTAGTTGGCGCTTGTAGTGGTACATGTAGTGGGTGTTTGTAGTGGGTGCTTGTAGTGGGTCATTGTAGTGGTGCTTGTAGTAGGTGCTTGTAGTTGATGCTTCTAGTGGGTGCTTGTAGAGGGTCTTGTAGATAGTCCTTGTAGTGGGTGTTTGTAGTGGGTGCTTGTAGTGGGTGCTTGTAGTTGGTACATGCAGTGGGTGTTTGTAGTGGGTGCTTGTAGTGGGTGTTTGTAGTGGGTGTTTGTAGTGGGTCATTGTAGTGGGTGCTTGTAGTGGGTGTTGTAGTGGGTGTTTGTAGTGGGTGTTTGTAGTGAGCTTGTAGTGGGGTGTTTGTAGTGGGTCATTGTAGTGGTGCTTATAGTGGGTGCTTGTAGTAGGTGCTTGTAGTTGATGCTTGTAGTGGGTGCTTGTAGTGGGTGATGTAGTGGGTGCTTGTATTGGTGCTTGTAGTTGGTGCTCCTAGATGGACTAGCTCCTAGATGGACTAGCCAGTGGGCTAGTCGAGCACTGTGGACTTTACTGTCGGAAAAACCGACACCATTAATAATAATACATGCAATTTGCAGATAATTTGTTATTGTTATATACACAAGTTAACCCATAGAAAATGTAGCTTGTAGTGGAATTTTCCGTCAATAGAAACGGGATATCATTGCCACAAATACTATAAATTCACCAGCTATTGTTGGGTATTATTCTTAAATACATTAGTCTTTGGACTTTTAATATCATAAAAACATCTCATTTGAATTAACTTAATTATCAGTATCAAAATAGAGTAAATGTGACCCTTCTATCACTTACTGACATCAGGACAAAAGTGAGCCAGGAGCGTCAGTGGTGTGAAGAGATCAGCCATTGTTTTGTTAAGACCAGAGGCGCTGGGGAGCAAATTTAGCTCCTATAATTCTCTTTGACGAAGTGTCATGGAGACCAAATTAGTATTCAACCATCATCAACACGCTGTCAACATAAACAAGGGAAGTGTCTTAACCGAAACCCGTTCATCTAATCATTTCTGGCCAGTTAATGTTAGGTAGATATAGGGCGAACGGTTAGCATGAGAAAGAGCCTCTTAATACAAGTAATTAAGCCTTGGTATTTATCTTATATAATTACAGTGTTTTCTCTGATATAGCTGTCATATATTAGGATTCCGGCTTTACAGCTAGTGCCCTTTGACAGGAACAAGAAGAGGAAGCAAGATTAATCTTGGGTACATCAGTTACTTGGGTGATGGAAGCTAGCCTCTCACAAGATTAATTGGTGTCTACTCCCAGTATATCTGGTGGACTGAGCCTGCTGTACGCTAAGATAAGGCACCCCAATTTTATTTTCTAATATATGTAGTTTAATAATGTTGTTTGATTTGCTGCATATATATAAATTTAATGTGAACCCCCCCCCCCCTAATGTGTAAGCATCAATTTGTGAGAAATATTGCACAAATACAGTCCACTTAACATCATAACAAATATTGCACAAATACAGTCCACTTAACATCATTACAAGCGCTCTTCTAGCCCTAGTGGGGCTAGAAGTGCGCTATGGTTGAACGCTATAGACTTGGGTTCTGGAAGGTACTGGCCAGCGGGGCTGATCAAGTGTTGCATGCTTTGTTGCTTGGGCGTACCAGCGAGTGTGCAAAGAAGACCTCGGCAGATCATAAATGCATATAGTCCACCGCCAAGCAGGACATGGTTAAAGGAGGAGCTAGATAGTAAACAAGAAAACAAGAAGGTCTTATAACAATAATGAGAGAGATCATAGTGAGAGCGGGTAACGATAGTTTACGACTGTTGATAGTCGGCGACTTCAACTTGAAATCCGTAGACTGGGAAGCATATGAAGCTAAAACAGAAGATTTTTGGACCTGTAAATTTGTAGACCTCATCCTGGAAACATTCTTGTATCAACATGTTAAACAAGCTTCGAGGATGAGGGAAGTGGACGTTCCCTCCACACTAGATTTGATATTTACCACGAAGGAGGAAGAAATATTTGACATTCAGTACCTTCCTCCCTTGGGTAAAAGTGACCATGTCTTTTTGCGAATAATGTATGTAATGCGTTATAATCTGGAAGAAAATGAGGAAGTTGATGCAATTGAAAAAACTGACTTTAGGAGAGGACATTATGGCAACCTTAGAAAAAATTTTAGTGAGTATAATTGGACAGACTTGTTGCTAGGCAAGGAAGTGAATAAGATGTATGTCAAGTTTTGTGAAATATATGATAAAGGCACACAAAAATTTATACCAAAACAGAGATGCAGAACTAGGAAACAAGATTGGTTCAACAGAAATTGCGAGAGGGCCAGAGACCAAAAGACACAAAAATGGAATCAATACAGGAAGAGGCCAAACCCCCAAACATACCAGCGATACAAAGATGCGAGAAACAACTACACAGCAGTGAGGAGAAAGGCAGAAAGAAATTTTGAAAAAGGGATTGCAGATAAATGTAAAACAGAACCAGGTCTATTCTATAAAATCATAAACAACAAATTGCAGGTAAAGGATAATATTCAGAGGTTGAAAATGGGAAATAGATTCACGGAAAATGAAAAGGAAATGTGTGAAACATTGAAAGAAAAGTTCCAAAGTGTGTTTGTACAAAATGAAATCTTCAGGGAACCAGATACAATAAGAATTCCAGAGAGCAACATAGAGCACATAGAGGTGTCTAGAGACGAAGTGGAAAAAATGCTCAAGGAGCTAAATAAGAACAAAGCAGTTGGTCCAGATGGAGTTTCACCATGGGTTCCCCTCCGTGGTGCTTCCTTGCCATGGTGAGGGGCTCACATACACCTCCCTGGGACCAGTGTGGGTTGCCTGTGCCCCCTCTCCCGCCCCCTCTTTGGGTGGTGTACGTGCTGAAGGGCACCATGTAGGGGCCTTGTGAGCCATTGGACCACCCGCTGGAGGGGTCGCCTGTGAGAGGCCGCCCTGAGTGGATGGTTGGGTGTCCAGGCTGGGGCGATAGGGGGACTGGGGTCTTAGCACCAGTGTGGGAGAATGCACGAAGAAGTAGGACTCCCCTGTTGAAAAGGGGGAGCACCGCTGGGGACGACATACCCTTCCTGCACTGGCCCGCGCTCGGCCTCCCTGGCTGCCCTGGTAGGTGGTATCCATTGGTTCCGGTCCCATTCCTTATATTTGGTGCGCTGTATGGTTAACGACTTGACTTCTCTTACCCTGGCTCATGGGGTGGGCGACCAGGCCCCTGAGTCAGACCGTCCTGGAAGACCGGGATCTGTAGCCCCCGCTACAGGACCCGGTTTAGACCCAAACTGGACTCTTCCTTCCTGCTCCCCTCCCTCCTCTGTGGTTGGGTCGAGCCCCAAGCCTGCTGTGGTGACCGTCTCGTCCCCTTGCACGGCTCCATCTCTTCTTGTGACTACTGCACCTTTCGAACCGTCTCTCTAAGGGTTCTCATCGCTGTCCCCGCCATGGTCGCTCTCGTATGCTCCCTTCCCATCCTTCATCGTTCCATGCTTTGTTTGGTCCTGCTATGTGGACTAATTACTTTGACCTCCTACCTTTGGATTCCACTCCTCCTGACGATTTTTCCCTTCATAGGCATCTTGTCAATTCCGTGGATGCCTCTGTCACCTTCAACCCCACTCGTCTTGGTACCCGTGTCGTTGCTGCACCTTCTCAGGATGCGGCCACCCGCTTGGCCACCTTATCCTGCCTTGGCGGGACCCCTGTTCGGGTCTCGATGAACGCTCGGTTGAATGCCAGTGTTGGTACTGTTCTCCTCCCTCACCATGTTGCGACCGGTGTTAGGGATCTCAAGGACTGCCACGAGGATATCAAGCATATCCTCGAGGCTCAGGGTCATTCTGTCCTCCAGGTGGATACATTTACTCGTCCCCTCGTGGTCATCGCCGTCTGCCCCTTCGGTTGTGAAGGTTACCTTTGATGGTAGGACCCTTCCGCCCTCTGTCATTCTTGCTGGTGTCAGATGCTCCGTTCAGGAATATATTCCCTCTCCGAGGCTCTGCGGTAAGTGCTGGAGGTTTATGCATGGTACCCTCAAATGCTCTAGTCCGGTCTCTCTCTGTCCCCTGTGTGGAAGCGAGAGTCACTCTAAGTTGGAGTGCCCTTCTCCCCAGGCCCGCTGCCTCAACTGCGGTGAGGCCCACCCTACCTTCTCCTGTGCGTGTATTCGTTACAAACTTGAGGCAGCTGTCCTCGGCTTGAAGCACCGAGACCGTTTGTCTTTTCCTGAGGCTCGGTGCCAAGTTCATCGTCTCCCCTCTTTCGCTGGTGTCTCCTATGCTCGCGTGGTGCGCTCTTCCTCTCCTTGTCCTTCCGCCTTCCTCAGTCTCACAACCGTTTCCAAGCTTTGGACCCAGACACTCCCTCCACCACTTCCCCTGTTTCCCTCCGATCTGTTCCGGAGGGTCCCCCTTCTGGTTCTCTGTCTAGGGCTCCCCTTCTTTCTACCCAGTCTGTCGCGTCTCCTGTGTCTTCTTTTTCCTCTCCCTCTAGTCCTCCTTCCCGTCATTCTCCTCCATCTCTTGGCTCTCCAAGCCGCCTGACTGTGCGGGCCGACGTCCATCGCTCTCCTGATGGTTGTGTTGTTCGCTCTCGCTCTTCATCTCCTATCGAGAATCTGGAGTCTGTTGCCCAGTACATTGCTGCTGGGATGCCCGTATCGTTGAGTCAGAAGCGGAAACCTGCTCTTCTCCTTCCTCCTCCCCTGTCGGTAAGAAGGCTTCGCTTTCTTCTTCACCCCCTATCTCTGATTCTATCGTTCCTTCCCCTCCCGCTTCGGTGGTGGAGCCCCCTGTTCCTACTGTAGGAGTTTCTTTAGCCCCCAGTTCCATCTCGGTTACTGCCCTTGCTGAGGTGCGCTCCCCTCTTTCTGCCCCTCCTCCTCCAGACCCTGCTCGTCCACCTCTGGTCTGTCCTCCCGCTTCTTTCCCTCCTTCTTTACTCAGTTTACCCATGCCCCCTAACCCTGACTTCGCTGACCCTGCTCCTGACTCTGTGCTTTTTTAGCGTGCTGTGTTCCTTCTTCACCTTTGTTTCTTCTTTGCTCTCTGTTACTCTCCTCACTCCCTTTGCTGATGTCTTTTCTTCAATGGAACATCCGTGGATTTTATGCCAATTTCCTTGACCTCCAACTTCTCATTTCACAGTTTTCGCCCCTTTGTGTCTGTCTCCAGGAGCTGATGCTTGGTGCTCGTCCTGGTCGCTTCCGTGGCTATTCTTTTCTCCCTTCCCCACCCCCCCCCAGCAACTGCTCGGGTCCATAATTCTTCTGCTCTCTTGATTCGTTCCAGTGTTCCCTTTGTCCCCTTACTTTTTTCCTCGCCTCTCCACTTTTCTGGCGCCCGTGTCTTTGTACGTAGGTGGTACACAGTTTTTTCCATTTATCTCCCCCCCCTGTCCCACTTTCTCTTCCGATCTTAAACATCCCCTAGACTCCTTGCCGGAGCCTG
>WNGS01159547.1:31911-45899 GCA_020271785.1 Procambarus virginalis
AGCCTACAAGACGAAACAATAAGTCTCAAGACAACACAATAAGCCTACAAAACGACACAATAAGCCTAAAAGACGACACAATAATCCTTCAAGACGACACAATAAGCCAACAAGACGACACAATAATTGTTCAAGACGACACAATAATCCTACAGGACGAAACAATAAGCCTACAAGACGACACAATAAGCCTTCAAGACGACACAATAAGCCTTCAAGACGACACAATAAGCCTACAAGACGACACAATAAGCCTACAAGACGACACAATAAGCGTACATGACGATACAATGAGCCTACATGACGACACAATAAGCCTACAAGACGACACAATAAGCCTTCAAGACGACAAAGTAAGCCTTCATGACGACACAAAAAGCCTTCAAGGACACAGAATAAGCCTAAAAGACGACACAATAAGCCTACAAAACGGCACAATAAGCCTACAAGACGACACAATAAGCCTACAAGACGACACAATAAGCCTTCAAGACGACACAACAAGCCTACAAGACGACACAATAAGCCTACAAGACGAAACAATAAGCCTACAAAACGACACAATAAGCCTACAAGACGACACAATAAGCCTACAAGACGACACAATAAGTCTTCAAGACGACACAATAAGCCTTCAAGACGACACAATAAGCCTACAAGACGACACAATAAGCCTACAAGACGACACAATAAGCGTACATGACGATACAATGAGCCTACATGACGACACAATAAGCCTACAAGACGACACAAAAATGGTTCAAGACGACACAATAAGCCTTCAAGACGACACAATAAGCCTGCAAGATGACACAATAAGCCTACAAGATGACACAATAAGCCTTCAAGACGACACAATAAGCCTTCAAGACGACACAATAATCCTACAAGACGATACAATAATGGTTCAAATTGAAACAATTAGCGTTCAAGACGACACAATAAGCCTACAAGACGACACAACAATGGTTCAAGACGACACAATAAGCCTTCAGGACGACACAATAAGCCTACAAGGCGATACAATAATGGTTGAAAACGACACAATAAGCCTTCAGGACGACACATTAAGCCTACACGACGACACAATTATGGTTCAAGACGACACAATAAGCCTTCAAGATGACACAATAAGCCTAGAAGACCACACAAAAAGTCTTTGTGACGATAATATCTTTCAAGAGAGATTGATCCTGCTCTTCCCTATATAAAGTTTCTTACATATATACAAGAATAAGATGCTACCTTCAAGATACGTCTACCAGTAGCACAAAACGTTTTGACCAGGAGGCACAACGTACCCCCAACTCCACACTCCCTCCACGCCGGCTCGTCCGTCGTCAACCAGCAAACTACCAATCCCAGCCTGCCTGCTTCTGATTGGTGACCAGCCGACTGCACACCTGAACCTCAGCGCCCTCTACATGAGTCGATGTCTAGGCTTGATCCAGCCACTGAAGTCAGAATATCCTAGTGCTCTCAAGCTGCGAACAACCAACTGATACACGTCCTGTTTATTGGTGGAGGTTCTCAACTAGCGCCCATATTCTCAGCACCTTTATTGCATTTTTGTCTTTATATTATTCCTAGAGTAAATTATCACTATTCTTCATTTTTATGATACTTTTTAACTTGTTTGTTTGCACTGTACATAGCCAAGGGATTGTCTTTGTTATTGATTTACTTTTCACTTAATTAAAGTTTCATTGTTCATACTATGTGTTTTGCGTGTCTTCCCTTACTTTACCACAGACAACAGCCAAGTAGTCTCCTTTTTTTTTGTAAATGTGACAGGCATTGACACCAGCCATTAGGAAGACTGCCGAACATCTACACTCCTACATTTTCTCGTCACACCTTCAAGACGATACAAGAAGCCTACAAGACTACACAATAACCCTACATGACTGCACAATAGGCCTACAAGACGACATAATAAGCCTACAAGTCGACACACTATGCCTTCAAAACGACACAATAATCTTGCGATACGACACAATAAAGGTTCAGGACGACACAATAAAGGTTCAAGACGACACAATAAGCCAACAAGATGACATAATAAGCCTACAAGATGACACAATAATGGTTCAAGATGACACAATAAGCGTACAAGATGACACAATAAGCCTTCATGACGACACAATAATGGTTCAAGACGACACAATAAGCTTTGAAGACGACACAATAATAGTTCAAGACGACACAATAAACTTCGAAGACGACACAATATGCCTTTAATACGATATATTAAGCCTTAAAGACGACACAATAAGTTTTCAAGACGACACAATAAGCCTTCAAGACGACACAATAAGCCTTTAAGCCAACACAATAAGCCTTCATGACGACAAAATACGCCTTCGAGACGACACAATAAGACTACAAGACGACAAATAGCCTACAAAACGACACAATAAAGCTACAAGACGACTCAATCAGCCTACAAGACGACAAAAAATTCCTACAAAACGACACAATAAGCCTTCAAGACGACACAGTAAGCCTTCAAGAAGACACAAAAAGCTTACAAGACGACACAATAAGCTTACAAGACGACACAATAAGCCTACAAGATGACACAATAAGCCTTGAAGACGACACAATAAGCCTTCAAGACGACACATTAAGCCTACAAGATGACACAATAATCCGACAAGACGACACAATAAGCCTATAGGCCGACACAATAAGCCTACATGACGACACAATAAGGCTACAAGACAACACAATAAGCTTTTAAGACGACACAATAAGCCAACAAGACGACACATCAAGCCTTAAAGACGACTCAAAACGCCTTCAAAACGACACAATAAACCTTCAAAAGATACATTAAGCCGATAAGACGACACAATAAGCCTTTAATAAGACATATTAAGCCTTAAAGACGACACAATAATCTTTCAAGACGACACAATAATGGTTGAAGATGAACGAATAAGCCTTCAAGACGACACAATAATCCTTCAAGACGGCACAATAAGCTTTCAAGGCGACACAATAAGTCTTCTAGACGACACAATAAGCCTAGAAGACGACTCAATTAGCCTTCAAAACGACACAATAAGTCTTTAAGACACAATAATGGTTCACGAAGACACAATAAGCCTTCAAGACGACAAAATAATCTTTCAAGACGACACAACAATTCTTCAATACCACACAATAAGCTTACAAGACGACACAATAATCCTTCAAGACGAAAAAATAAGCCTTCAAGACGACACAATAAGCCTTGAAGACGACACAATAACCCTTCAAGACGACACAATAAACTTCCAAGACGACACAATATGCCTTCAGGACGACACGATAAGCATACAAGACGACACAATAACCCTTCAAGCCGACACAATAAGCCTTCAAGACGACACAATATTGGTTCAAGACGTCACAATAAGCTTCCAAGACGACACAATATGCCTTCAGGACGACACAATAAGCCTACAAGACGACACAATAAGCCTTCAAGACGACACAATAAGCCTTCAAGACGGCTCACTACGCCTTCAAGATGACACAATAAGCCTACAAGACGACACAATATGCCTTTAATACAACATATAGGCCTAAAAGACGACACAATAAGTTTTCAAGACGACACAATAAGCCTTCAAGACGACACAATAAGCATTCAAGACGACACAACAAGCAATCAAGACGACATAATAAGCCTTCAAGACAACACAATAAGCCTTCATGACGACACAATACGCCTTCAAGACGACACAAAAAGCCTACAAGACGACAAAATATGCATACAAAACGACACAATAAGCCTTCAAGACGACACAGTAAGCCTTCAAGAAGACACAAAAAGCCTACAAGACGACACAATAAGCTTACAAGACAACATAACAAGCCTTTAAGACGACACAATTAGCCTTCAAGACGACACAATAAGCCTACAAGAGGACACAATAAGCCTTTAGGAGGACTCAATACGCCTTTCATGATGACACAATAAGCATACATGAGGACACAATAAGCCTTCAAAACGACACAATATGCCTTCAAGACGACACAATAATGGATCAAGACGACACAATTAATCTTTAAGATGACACACTAAACATTCAAGACGACACAATAAGCCTTCAAGACGGCACAATAAGCCTTTATGACGACACAATAAGCCTTCATGACGACACAATAGACTTCAAGACGACACAATAAGCCTTCAAGACGACACAAAAAGCCTTCAAGTCGACACAATAAGCCTTCAAGATGACACAAAAAGCATACAAGACGACACAATAAGCCTACAAGACAACATATTGTGCCTTTAAGACGACACAATAAGCCTTCAAGACGACACAATAAGCCTTCAAGACGACACAATAACTCTACAAGACGACACAATAAGCCTTCAAGATGACACAATAAGCCTAAAAGATGACACAATAAGCCTACAAGAGGACACAATAAGCCATCAAGACGACTCAATAAGCTTTCAAAACGACACAATAAGTATCTAAGACGACACCATAATGGTTCCCGAAGAAACAATAAGCCTTCAAGACGACAAAATAATCTTTCAAGACGACAAAATAAGCCTTCAAGATGACACAATAAGCCTTGAAGACGACACAATAATGGTTCAAGACGTCACAATAAACTTCCAAGACGACACAATATGCCTTCAGGACGACACAATAAGCCTTTAAGACGACACAATAACCCTTCAAGCCGACACAATAAGCCTTCAGGACGACACAATAAGCCTTCAAGACGACACAATAATGGTTCAAGACGACACAATAACCTTCCAAGGCGACACAATAAGCCTTCAAGACGACACAACGAGCCTACAAAACAACACAATAAGCCTTCAAGACGCCACAATAAGCCTTCAAGACGGCTCGGCTCACTACGCCTTCAAGATGACACAATAAGCCTACAAGACGACACAATAAGCCTTCAAGACGACACAATAAGCCTACAAGACGACACAATAAGCCTACAAGATGACACAATAAGCCTACAAGACGACACTATAAGCTTTCGAGACGACACAATAGCCGACAAGACGACATAATAAGCCTTCAAGACGACACAATAAGGCTTCATGACGAAACAATTAGCCTACAAGACGACACAATAATGGTTCAAGACGACGCAATAAGCCTTTAAGACGAAACAATATGCCTATATGACGACACAAAAAGCCTACGAGACGACACAATAAGCCCACAATACGACTCAATACACCTACAAGACGACAAAATCAGCCTAAAAGACGACACAAGCCTACAGGACGACTCAACAAGCCTACAAAATGACACAATAAGGCTACAAGACGACTCAATAAGCCTACAAGAGGACACAATAGGCCTACAAGACGGCACAATAAGCCTACAAGACGACATAATAAGCCTTAATGTCGACACAATAAGCCTTCAAGAAGACACAAAAAGCATACAAGACGACACAATAAGCCTAAAAGACAACATATTAAGCCTTTAAGACGACACAATAAGCTTTCAAGACGACACAATAACCCTACAAGACGACACAATAAGCCTTCAAGACGACACAATAAGCCTAAAAGACGACACAATAAGCCTACAAGAGGACACAACAATGGTTCACGAAGACACAAAAAGCATACAAGACTACACAATAAGCCTTCAAGACGACTCAATAAGCCTTTAAGACGACACAATAAGCCTTCAAGACGACACAATAAGCCTGCAAGACGACACATTAAGCCTTCAAGACGACACAATAACCTTAAAAGACGACACAATAAGCCTACAAGAGGACACAAAAAGCCTTCAAGACGACTCAATATGCCTTCAAAATGACACAAAAAGTCTTTAAGACGACACAATAATGGTTCACGAAGACACAATAAGCCTTCAAGACGACACAATAAGCCTACAAGACGACACAATAAGCCTTCAAGACGACACAATAACCTTAAAAGACGACACGATAAGCCTACAAGACGACACAATAAGCCTTCAAGACGACACAATAAGCCTAAAAGACGACACAATAAGCCTACAAGAGGACACAATAAGGCTTCAAGACGACTCAATAAGCTTTCAAAACGACACAATAATGGTTCACGAAGACACAATAAGCCTTCAAGACGACAAAATAATCTTTCAAGACGACAAAATAAGCCTTCAAGACGACACAATGAGCCTTGAAGACGACACAATAATGGTTCAAGACGTCACAATAAACTTCCAAGACGATACAATATGCCTTCAGGACGACACAATAAGCCTACAAGACGACACAATAACCCTTCAAGCCGACACAATAAGCCTTCAGGACGACACAATAAGCCTTCAAGACGACACAATAATGGTTCACGACGACACAATATGCTTCCAAGACGACACAATAAGCCTTCAGGACGACACAATAATCCTACAAGACGACACAATAAGCCTTCAAGACGACACAATAAGCATTCAAGACGACACAATAATGGTTCACTACGACACAATAAGCTTCCAAGACGACACAATAAGCCTTCAGGACGACACAATGAGCCAACAAGACGACACAATAAGCCTTCAAGACGACACATAAACCTTCAAGACGACACAATAAGCCTTCAACACGGCTCACTACACCTTCAAGATGACACAATAAGCCTACAAGACGACACAATAAGCCTATAAGACGACACAATATGCCTTTAATACGACATATTAAGCCTTAAAGACGACAGAATAAGTTTTCAAGACGACACAATAAGCCTTCAAGACGACAAATAGCTTACAAAACGACACAATAACGCTACAAGACGACTCAATAAGCCTACAAGACGACACAATAACCCTAAAAGACGACACAGTAAGCCTACAAGAGGACACAATAAGCCTTCAAGACGACTCAATAAGCCTTCAAAACGACACAAAAAGTCTTTAAGAGACACAATAAGCCTTCATGACGACACAATAAGTCTTCAAGAAGACACAAAAAGCATACAAGACGACAAAATAAGCCTACAAGACAACATATTAGCCTTTATGACGACACAATAAGCCTTCAAGTCGACAAAATAAGCCTACAAGACGACACAATAAGCCTACAAGACGACACAATAAGCCTAAAATACGACACAATAAGCCTACAAGAAGACACATTAAGCCTTCAAGACGACTCAATAAGCTTCCAAAACGACACAATAAGTCTTTAAGACGACACAATAATGGTTCACGAAAACACAATAAACCTTCAAGACGACAAAATAATCTTTCAAGACGACAAAATAAGCCTTCAAGACGACACAATAAGCCTATAAGACGACACAATATGCCTTCAATACGACACAATAAGCCTTCAAGACGACACAATAAGCCATCAAGACGAATCAATAAGCCTTCAAGACAACACAATAAACCTTCAAGACGACACAATATGCATTCAAGACGACACAATAAGCCGACAAGTCGACACAATAAGCCTACAAGACGACACAATAAGCCTACAAGACGACACGATAAACCTTCAAGACAACACAATAAGCCTTCAAGACGACACAATAAGCCTTCAAGACGACACAACAAGGCATCAAGACTACACAATAAGCCTTCAAGATGTAACAATAAGCCATTAAGATGACACAATAGCCTACAAGACGATATAATAAGCCTTCAAGACGACACAATAAGCCTTCAAGACGACACAATGAGGCATCATGACGACAAAATAAGCCTTCAAAACGACACAATAAGCGTAAATACCACTCAATAAGCCCACACGACGACAAAATCAGCCTTCAAGACGACACAATAAGCCTACAGGACGACAAAATAATCCTACAAAACGACACAACAAGGCTACAAGACGACTCAATAAGCCTACAAGACGACACAATAAGCCTTCAAGACGACACAATAAGCCTTCAAGACGACACAATAATGGTTCGCTACGACACAATAAGCTTCCAAGACGACACAATAAGCCTTCAGGACGACACAATGAGCCAACAAGACGACACAATAAGCCTTCAAGACGACACATAAACCTTCAAGACGACACAATAAGCCTTCAACACGGCTCACTACACCTTCAAGATGACACAATAAGCCTACAAGACGACACAATAAGCCTATAAGACGACACAATATGCCTTTAATACGACATATTAAGCCTTAAAGACGACAGAATAAGTTTTCAAGACGACACAATAAGCCTTCAAGACGACAAATAGCTTACAAAACGACACAATAACGCTACAAGACGACTCAATAAGCCTACAAGACGACACAATAACCCTAAAAGACGACACAACAAGCCTACAAGAGGACACAATAAGCCTTCAAAACGACTCAATAAGCCTTCAAAACGACACAAAAAGTCTTTAAGAGACACAATAAGCCTTCATGACGACACAATAAGTCTTCAAGAAGACACAAAAAGCATACAAGACGACAAAATAAGCCTACAAGACAATATATTAGCCTTTATGACGACACAATAAGCCTTCAAGTCGACAAAATAAGCCTACAAGACGACACAATAAGCCTACAAGACGACACAATAAGCCTAAAATACGACACAATAAGCCTACAAGAAGACACATTAAGCCTTCAAGACGACTCAATAAGCTTCCAAAACGACACAATAAGTCTTTAAGACGACACAATAATGGTTCACGAAAACACAATAAGCCTTCAAGACGACAAAATAATCTTTCAAGACGACAAAATAAGCTTTCAAGACGACACAATAAGCCTATAAGACGGCACAATATGCCTTCAATACGACACAATAAGCCTTCTAGACGACACAATAAGCCATCAAGACGAATCAATAAGCCTTCAAGACAACACAATAAACCTTCAAGACGACACAATATGCATTCAAGACGACACAATAAGCCGACAAGTCGACACAATAAGCCTACAAGACGACACAATAAGCCTACAAGACGACACGATAAACCTTCAAGACAACACAATAAGCCTTCAAGACGACACAATAAGCCTTCAAGACGACACAACAAGGCATCAAGACTACACAATAAGCCTTCAAGATGTAACAATAAGCCATTAAGATGACACAATAGCCTACAAGACGATATAATAAGCCTTCAAGACGACACAATAAGCCTTCAAGACGACACAATGAGGCATCATGACGACAAAATAAGTCTTCAAAACGACACAATAAGCGTAAATACCACTCAATAAGCCCACACGACGACAAAATCAGCCTTCAAGACGACACAATAAGCCTACAGGACGACAAAATAATCCTACAAAACGACACAACAAGGCTACAAGACGACTCAATAAGCCTACAAGAGGACACAATAAGCCTACAAGACGACACAATAAGCCTTCAAGACGACACAATAATGGTTCACTACGACACAATAAGCTTCCAAGACGACACAATAAGCCTTCAGGACGACACAATGAGCCTACAAGACGACACAATATGCCTTCAGGACGACACATAAACCTTCAAGACGACACAATAAGCCTTCAACACGGCTCACTACGCCTTCAAGATGACACAATAAGCCTACAAGACGACACAATAAGCCTATAAGACGACACAATATGCCTTTAATACGACATATTAAGCCTTAAAGACGACAGAATAAGTTTTCAAGACGACACAATAAGCCTTCAAGACGACAAATAGCTTACAAAACGACACAATAACGCTACAAGACGACTCAATAAGCCTACAAGACGACACAATAACCCTAAAAGACGACACAATAAGCCTACAAGAGGACACAATAACCTTCAAGACGACTCAATAAGCCTTCAAAACGACACAAAAAGTCTTTAAGAGACACAATAAGCCTTCATGACGACACAATAAGTCTTCAAGAAGACACAAAAAGCATACAAGACGACAAAATAAGCCTACAAGACAACATATTAAGCCTTTATGACGACACAATAAGCCTTCAAGTCGACAAAATAAGCCTACAAGACGACACAATAAGCCTACAAGACGACACAATAAGCCTAAAATACGACACAATAAGCCTACAAGAAGACACATTAAGCCTTCAAGACGACTCAATAAGCTTTCAAAACGACACAATAAGTCTTTAAGACGACACAATAATGGTTCACGAAAACACAATAAGCCTTCAAGACGACAAAATAATCTTTCAAGACGACAAAATAAGCCTTCAAGACGACACAATAAGCCTATAAGACGACACAATATGCCTTCAATACGACACAATAAGCCTTCAAGACGACACAATAAGCCATCAAGGCGAATCAATAAGCCTTCAAGACAACACAATAAACCTTCAAGACGACACAATATGCATTCAAGACGACACAATAAGCCGACAAGTCGACACAATAAGCCTACAAGACGACACAATAAGCCTACAAGACGACATGATAAACCTTCAAGACAACACAATAAGCCTTCAAGACGACACAATAAGCCTTCAAGACGACACAACAAGGCATCAAGACTACACAATAAGCCTTCAAGATGTAACAATAAGCCATTAAGATGACACAATAGCCTACAAGACGATATAATAAGCCTTCAAGACGACACAATAAGCCTTCAAGACGACACAATGAGGCATCATGACGACAAAATAAGCCTTCAAAACGACACAATAAGCGTAAATACCACTCAATAAGCCCACACGACGACACAATAAGCCTACATGAGGACACAATAAGCCTACAAGACAATACAATAAGCCTATAAGACGACACAATATGCCTTTAATACGACATATTAAGCATTAATGACGACACAATAAGCCTTCAAGACGACACAATGAGGCATCATGACGACAAAATAAGCCTTCAAAACGACACAATAAGCCTTCAAGACTACACAATAAGCCTACAAGACGACACAATAAGCCTACATGAGGACACAATAAGCCTACAAGACGATACAATAGGCCTATAAGACGACACAATAAGCCTTTAATACGACATATTAAGCATTAAAGACGACAAAATAAGCTTTCAAGACGACACAATAATGGTTGAAGATGAACGAATAAGCCTTCAAGACGACACAATAATGGTTCACTACGACACAATAAGCTTCCAAGACGACACAATAAGCCTTCATGACGACACAATGAGCCTACAAGACGACACAATAAGCCTTCAAGACGACACATAAGCCTTCATGACGACACAATAAGCCTTCAACACGGCTCACTACGCCTTGAAGATGACACAATAAGCCTACAAGACGACACAATAAGCCTATAAGACAACACAATATGCATTTAATACGACATATTAAGCCTTAAAGACGACAGAATAAGTTTTCAAGACGACACAATAAGCCTTCAAGACGACAAATAGCTTACAAAACGACACGATAACGCTACAAGACGACTCAATAAGCCTACAAGACGACACAATAACCCTAAAAGACGACAAAATAAGCCTACAAGAGGACACAATAAGCCTTCAAGACGACTCAATAAGCCTTCAAAACGACACAAAAAGTCTTTAAGACGACAGAATAAGCCTTCATGACGACACAATGAGGCATCATGACGACAAAATCAGCCTTCAAGACGACACAATAAGCCTACAGGACGACAAAATAATCCTACAAAACGACACAACAAGGCTACAAGACGACTCAATAAGCCTACAAGAGGACACAATAAGCCTACAAGACGACACAATAAGCCTACAAAATGACACAATAAGCCTTCAAGACGACACAATAAGCCTTCAAGACGACACATTAAGCCTACAAAATGACACAATAATCCGGCAAGACGACAAAATAAGCCTTTAGGACGACACAATAAGCCTTCAAGACGACACAATAATCCTACAAGACGATACAATAAGCCTACAAGACGACACAATAAGCCTACAAGACGACACAATAAGCCTACAACACGATATAATAGCGCCTACAAGACGACTCAATATGCCTACAAGAAGACACGATAAGCCTTTAAGACGACACAATAAGCCTTCAAGGCGACTCAATACGCCTTCAAGAAAACACAATAAGCCTAAAAGATGACACAATAAGCTTTTAAGAAGACACAATAAGCCTTCAAGACTACACAATAAGCCTACAAGACGACACAATAAGCCTTCAGGACTACACAATAAGCCTACAAGACGACACAATAAGCCTACATGAGGACACAATAAGCCTACAAGACGACACAATAAGCCTTTAATACGACATATTAAGCATTAAAGACGACAAAATAAGCTTTCAAGACGACACAATAATGGTTGAAGATGAACGAATAAGCCTTCTAGACGACACAATAAGCATTTAAGACGACACAATAAGCTTTCAACACGACACAATAATGGTTGAAGACGACAGAGTAAGCCTTCAAGACGACACAATAAGCTTTCAAGACGACTCAATTAGCCTTCAAAATGACACAATAAGTCTTTAAGACGACACAATAATGGTTCACGAAGACACAATAAGCCTTCAAGACGACAAAATCATCTTTGAAGACGACACAACAATTCTTCAATACGACACAATAAGCCTACAAGACGACACAATAATCTTCAAGACGACAAAATAAGCCTGCAAGACGACACAATAAGCCTTGAAGACGACACAATAATGGTTCAAGACGACACAATAAACTTCGAAGACGACACAATATGCCTTTAATACGACATATTAAGCCTTAAAGACGACACAATAAGTTTTCAAGACGACACAATAAGCCTTCAAGACGACACAATAAGCCTTCAAGACAACACAATAAGCCTTCATGACGACAAAATACGCCTTCAAGATGACACAATAAGCCTACAAGACGACACAATAAGCCTTCAGGACTACACAATAAGCCTACAAGACGACACAATAAGCCTACATGAGGACACAATAAGCCTACAAGACGATACAATAAGCCTATAAGACGACACAATAAGCCTTTAATACGACATATTAAGCATTAAAGACGATAAAATAAGCTTTCAAGACGACACAATAATGGTTGAAGATGAACGAATAAGCCTTCTAGACGACACAACAAGCATTTAAGACGACACAATAAGCTTTCAAGACGACACAATAATGGTTGAAGAAGACAGAGTAAGCCTTCAAGACGACACAATAAGCTTTCAAGACGACTCAATTAGCCTTCAAAACGACACAATAAGTCTTTAAGACGACACAATAATGGTTCACGAAGACACAATAAGCCTTCAAGACGACAAAATCATCTTTGAAGACGACACAACAATTCTTCAATACGACACAATAAGCCTATAAGACGACACAATAATCTTCAAGACGACAAAATAAGCCTGCAAGACGACACAATAAGCCTTGAAGACGACACAATAATGGTTCAAGACGACACAATAAACTTCGAAGACGACACAATATGCCTTTAATACGACATATTAAGCCTTAAAGACGACACAATAAGTTTTCAAGACGACACAATAAGCCTTCAAGACGACACAATAAGCCTTCAAGACAACACAATAAGCCTTCATGACGACAAAATACGCCTTCAAGACGACACAATAAGCCTACAAGACGACAAATAGCCTACAAAACGACACAATAAGGCTACAAGACGACTCAATCAGCCTACAAGACGACAAAAAATGCCTACAAAACGACACAATAAGCCTTCAAGACGACACAGTAAGCCTTCAAGAAGACACAAAAAG
Source organism: Procambarus virginalis (assembly GCA_020271785.1). Lineage (NCBI taxonomy): Eukaryota > Metazoa > Arthropoda > Malacostraca > Decapoda > Cambaridae > Procambarus > Procambarus virginalis. The sequence goes on from WNGS01159547.1 coordinate 45,537, forward strand.
CCTACAAGACGACACAATAAGCTTACAAGACGACACAATAAGCCTACAAGATGACACAATAAGCCTTGAAGACGACACAATATGCCTTCAAGACGACACATTAAGCCTACAAGATGACACAATAATCCGACAAGACGGCAAAATAAGCCTATAGGACGACACAATAAGCCTACATGACGACACAATAAGGCTACAAGACAACACAATAAGCCTTTAAGACGACACAATAAGCCAACTAGACGACACATCAAGCCTTTAAGACAACTCAAAACGCCTTCAAAACGACACAATAAACCTTCAAAAGATACAATAAGCCTATAAGACGACACAATAAGCCTTAATAAGACATATTAAGCCTTAAAG
>WNGS01159549.1:0-16175 GCA_020271785.1 Procambarus virginalis
TATTTCCATCTATGTTAGTGTACATTGCCTAGAGGCTCACTTTCTTCTGTCCCTTCTCAAATCGCCTTCTTGGTGAGTGTTCTGCCGGTGGGGGAAGCTGTTCCATGGGTGTGAAGATCTGTGAGGTGGATAACATTGTCTCAGAGGATACTGGGATGAGGGGCGGGGGATCCAGTGAAGGGGGAGGGACAGAGAGTGTATGGGATGAAAGGGGAGGGAGGACAGGAAGGAAAGGGGGGAAGGGAGGGGGGACTTGGCGGGAGGAGGGGGTGGGTAGAAGGGTGAGGATTGGGTGTGGGGGGAGGGAGATTTGGCTGAACATTTGAGCGGGGGCAGGGAGGGTTTGGTGTAGGGGGGTTTTCTATGCAGAGGAGGGTGGCGGGGTTGTCCTCCCCGCTGGTGTTACTGGGTAGCTGGTTGTGGGTTCCCTCCTCGCCTCTGGGGGTGTTGTGTTGGGAGGTGTGACTTCCTGGTTTTCCCCTCTCGGCCTGCGCCTCTTCCTTGCTTCTGCCACCATGACTCTCTCCTCCCTTGTCATGTATCTCTGGAGGAATACATTTTTTAATTCTCCCACATTTTTCAGGTAGCTCTTCCATGATAGAATCTTCTCCTTTGTTTTCTCGTTTGCAAACACTATCTTTATCACTCGGTCTCGGTCTTTGTTGTACCACCCTAGCCTGAAAACCTTCTCAATGCTATGCTCAGCCCCTTCCATGTCTAGTGCCTTTAGTATTTCATTCACTGCCGCTTTGTCCTTGTCATTCCACTCTGTCCTATTGGAGCCTTCCTGCTCTTTAATACCCACAGCAACCACTGGTCTTTTCCTTTCCTGCAGCTGGTTAGTGGAGCGTGCCACTTCCTGTGAGGTGGCTGCTTTCATGGCCACCTCTATCACTGCAGACATTACTTCAGAGTTATTATTTTTTAATATTTCTGCAAATGTTGCTTTTATTGTGCATTCTCTTCCAAAATACTATTACCACCTTCTCCCTGGATGATTTTCTGAGTCTCAGCCTCGATACCGTTCTCTTCGAGGGCTCTAATCTCCTCCTTTGCTGCTGTCAGCTCTCTTTTCAGGTTGCTTATTTCGTTCTTCATTNTTTCTCTGCAATTCTGTATTTATTAAAATATTGTATATAATCTGGAAATACACAATCACTCAAAATTATAGAGTTTTTATTCCCTAATTGTTGATGTTTTGGAGTTTAATTACTGGATGCCTTAACTAGTGGATGTTTATCTATAGATGTTTAACCCTGGATGTTTAACCCAGGATGTTTAAACCCAGGATGTTTAACCCCTGGATATTTAACCCCAGGATATTTAACTCCTGGATGTTTAACCCCAGGATGTTTAGCCCCTGGATATTTAACCCCAGGATATTTAACTCCGGATGTTTACCCCAGGATATTTAACCCTGGATATTTAACTCCTGGATGTTTAACTCCTGGATGTTAAACCCCTGGATGTTTAACGCCAGGATGTTTAACCTCTGAATGTTTAACACCTTGATGTTTAACCCCTGAATGTTTAACCCTTGAATGTTTAACCCCTGGATGTTTAGCCCCTTTATGTTTAACCCCTGGAAGTTTAACCCCAGGATGTTTAACCCCTGGATGTTTAGCCCCTGGATGTTTAGCCCCTGGATGTTTAACTCCTGGATGTTTAACCCCTGGATGTTTAACCGCTGGATGTTTAGCCTCTTGATGTTTAACCCCAGGATGTTTAACCCCTGGATGCTTAGCCCCAGATGTTTAGCCCCTGGTTGTTTAACCTCAGGATGTTTAACTCTAGGATGTTTAACCCCTGGATATTTAACCCCAGGATATTTAACTCCTGGATGTTTAACCCCAGGATATTTAACCCTTGGATATTTAAATCCTGGATGTTTAACTCCTGGATGTTAAACCCCTGGATGTTTAACCCCAGGATGTTTAACCCCTGGATGGTTAACCCCAGGATGTTTAACCCCTGGATGGTTAACACCAGGATGTTAACTCATGGACGTTAAATCTCTGGATGTTTAACCCCACGATGTTTAACCCCTGGATGGTTAACACCAGGATGTTAACTCCTGGATGTTAAACCCCTGGATGTTTAACCCCACGATGTTTAACCCCTGGATGGTTAAACACAGGATGATTAATCCCAGGATGTTTAGCCCCCTGGATGTTTAACCCCTGGATGTTTAACCCCAGGATGTTTAGCCCCTGGATGTTTATCCACCTGGATGTTTAACCCCCAGGATGTTTAGCCCCAGGATGCTTAACCCCAGGATGTTTAACCCCAAGGATGGTTAACACGTGGATGTTTAACCCCTGAATGTTAAATTCCTGGATGTTTAACCCCTGAATGTTTAACCCCTGGATGTTTAACCCCTGAATGTTTAACCTCTGGATGTTTAACACCTAGATGTTTAACCCCTGAATGTTTAACCCCTGAATGTTTAACCCCTGGATGTTTAACCCATGGATGTTTAGCCCATGGATGTTTAACCCTTGGAAGTTTAACCCCAGGTTGTTTAACCCATGGATGTTTAGCCCCTGGATGTTTAGCCCCTGGATGCTTAACCCCTGGATGTTTAACCCCTGGATGTTTAACCCCTGGATGTTTAGCCACTGGATGTTTAACCCCAGGTTGTTTAACCCCAGGATGCTTAACCCCAGGATGTTTAACCCCAAGGTTGGTTAACACGTGGATATTTAACCCTTGAATGTTAAATTCCTGGATGTTTAACCCTTGAATGTTTAACCCCTGGATGATTAACTCCTGAATGTTTAACCTCTGAATGTTTAACACCTTGATGTTTAACCCCTGAATGTTTAACCCTTGAATGTTTAACCCCTGGATGTTTAGCCCCTTTATGTTTAACCCCTGGAAGTTTAACCCCAGGATGTTTAACCCCTGGATGTTTAGCCCCTGGATGTTTAGCCCCTGGATGTTTAACTCCTGGATGTTTAACCCCTGGAAGTTTAACCCCTGGATGTTTAGCCCCTTGATGTTTAACCCCTGGATGTTTAACCCCTGGATGCTTAGTCCCCAGATGTTTAGCCCCTGGTTGTTTAACCTCAGGATGTTTAACTCCAGGATGTTTAACCCCTGGATATTTAACCCCAGGATATTTAACTCCTGGATGTTTAACCCCAGGATGTTTAGCCCCTGGATATTTAACCCCAGGATATTTAACTCCTGGATGTTTAACCCCAGGATATTTAACCCCTGGATATTTAACTCCTGGATGTTTAACTCCTGGATGTTAAACCCCTGGATGTTTAACCCCAGGATGTTTAACCCCTGGATGGTTAACCCCAGGATGTTTAACCCCTGGATGGTTAACACCAGGATGTTAACTCCTGGATGTTAAACCCCTGGATGTTTAACCCCACGATGTTTAACCCCTGGTTGGTTAAACACAGGATGATTAATCCCAGGATGTTTAGCCCCCTGGATGTTTAACCCCTGGATATTTAACCCCAGGATGTTTAGCCCCTGGATGTTTATCCACCTGGATGTTTAACCCCCAGGATGTTTAGCCCCAGGATGCTTAACCCCAGGATGTTTAACCCCAAGGATGGTTAACACGTGGATGTTTAACCCCTGAATGTTAAATTCCTGGATGTTTAACCCCTGAATGTTTAACCCCTGGATGTTTAACCCCTGAATGTTTAACCTCTGGATGTTTAACACCTAGATGTTTAACCCCTGAATGTTTAACCCCTGAATGTTTAACCCCTGGATGTTTAACCCCTGGATGTTTAGCCCCTGGATGTTTAACCCTTGGAAGTTTAACCCCAGGTTGTTTAACCCATGGATGTTTAGCCCCTGGATGTTTAGCCCCTGGATGCTTAACCCCTGGATGTTTAACCCCTGGATGTTTAACCCCTGGATGTTTAGCCACTGGATGTTTAACCCCAGGTTGTTTAACCCCAGGATGCTTAACCCCAGGATGTTTAACCCCAAGGATGGTTAACACGTGGATATTTAACCCCTGAATGTTAAATTCCTGGATGTTTAACCCTTGAATGTTTAACCCCTGGATGATTAACTCCTGAATGTTTAACCTCTGAATGTTTAACTCCTTGATGTTTAACCCCTGAATGTTTAACCCTTGAATGTTTAACCCCTGGATGTTTAGCCCCTTTATGTTTAAACCCTGGAAGTTTAACCCCAGGATGTTTAACCCCTGGATGTTTAGCCCCTGAGTGTTTAGCCCCTGGATGTTTAACTCCTGGATGTTTAACCCCTGGATGTTTAACCCCTGGATGTTTAGCCCCTTGATGTTTAACCCCAGGATGTTTAACCCCTGGATGCTTAGCCCCCAGATGTTTAGCCCCTGGTTGTTTAACCTCAGGATGTTTAACTCCAGGATGTTTAGCCCCTGGATGTTTAACCCCAGGATGTTTAACCCCAGGATGTTTAACACCTGGATGTTTAACCCTGGATGTTTCACCCTGGATGTTAACCCTGGATGTTTAACCCTGAATGTTTAACGCATGGATGTTGTCGGGGTGTCTCTCTCTCTCTCTCACCAGTCACCACCAAGTACTAGTAGTGATAACTGTTACTAACTCTAGCCCTGCGGGTCTTCACTCAATCCTCACGGTGCCACTGTTCACCTGGAGAATCTCCCAGACTATATCGGGCCGGCATCGTAGCCTGAAGGCGAGTGGGAACACGATCTACTCTCTTGATCATGTGCCCGCCCCGACAGAGGGCTCTGCTGCTAACTGAAAGGTCGCCAACTGGTGTTTCCGTGTCCAGTAACACTTGAGTGGAATGGTGGAATTATGGTAATAGTGGCTCAATTGAACACTAATCAAATTTGGTAACAGGCTGGTATATGTCTCAATTACTCTCTCTTTTCAATGGACTCAGTAGCAACAAAGTAATGGAGGGATAACACAAACACGAAGGTGGTTTTGTATTTTACTTAAAAGATTAAAGTATTATAACTCTGGTTCAGCAACAAGGCAACGAAGTACATGAGCAGCAGTAATTCCTTTTCATAAATCTGGAACACTACGCGATGGCAACACTCCCGCACTGCTGTACATTCCCTCGCTCCAAATGCAGTATAATCGAACGTTTGGCAACTCGTGAGATGCCACGCCCACTCAAACAGTTCACCGTACTTTGTACTACTCACTGCACTTACTAGCTTGGCTTGAAGTGCCTATCTCTTCACATTCACTGTAAATCACTATACTGGCAATAAACACTATAAATCACTATACTGGCAATAAACACTATAAATCACTATACTGGCAATAAACACTATAAATCACTATACTGGCAATAAACACTATAAATCACTATACTGGCAATAAACACTATAAATCACTATACTGGCAATAAACTCAGTAAATCACTATACACATGAATATATTATTCAATAACTCCAGCATATATATATATAGCTCACTTCATCAATATTTATGATAATGAGGCAATACTAGGCACACAGCCTTACACTAATAAATGGTACATTTATATATATATATATATATATATATATATATATTATATATATATATATATATATATATATAACTGAAAACTCACACCCCAGAAGTGACTCGAACCCATACTCCCAGGAGCAAAGCAACTGGTAACTACAGGGCGCCTTAATCCGCTTGACCATCACGACCGGACATAAGGAAGTGATAGCCTGAGCTATATGAACCACTCCCCGCCGGCACCTGGATGGTTATCTTGGGCATAGCATTTTATCAAATCACCTCATTTTTTGGGGCAACACGTGAGGAACACAAATGCAAACAAGCCTGAATGGTCCCCAGGACTAGATACAACTGAAAACTCACACCCCAGAAGTGACTCGAACCCATACTCCCAGGAGCAAATGCTATGCCCAAGATAACCATCCAGGTGCCGGCGGGGAAGTGGTTCATATAGCTCAGGCTATCACTTCCTTATGTCCGGTCGTGATGGTCAAGCGGATTAAGGCGCCCTGTAGTTACCAGTTGCTTTGCTCCTGGGAGTATGGGTTCGAGTCACTTCTGGGGTGTGAGTTTTCAGTTGTATCTAGTCCTGGGGACCATTCAGGCTTGTTTGCATATATATATATATATATATATATATATATATTATATATATATATATATATATTATATATATTATATATATATATGTCGTACCTAGTAGCCAGAACGCACTTCTCAGCTACTATGCAAGGCCCGATTTGCCTAATAAGCCAAGTTTTCATGAATTAATTATTTTTCGACTACCTAACCTACCTAACCTAACCTAACCTAACTTTTTCGGCCACCTAACCAAACCTAACCTATAAAGATAGGATAGGTTAGGTTAGGTAGGGTTGGTTAGGTTCGGTCATATATCTACGTTAATTTTAACTCCAATAAAAAATTTTTTACCTCATACATAATGAAATGGATAGCTTTATCATTTCATAAGAAAAAAATGTGAAAATATATTAATTCATGAAAACTTGGCTTATTAGGCAAATCGGGCCTTGCATAGTAGGCTGAGAAGTGTGTTTCTGGCTATAGGTACGATATATATATATATATTATATATATATATATTATATATAATATTATATTATTAGTTTGTGAGGGTACCACCTCTGGTGCCAATGTGGGACCCATAGCCTCGGAGAAGAAAATAAAACGTATATCAGAGGAGACCTTGTGGTTTCTCACTGAACACTAATATTTCTTCTCCTACCACCCCCATTCTTTTGTATGTACACATATATATTGCTTTATTTGAACTTTGTTACAAAAATGAGTTACATATAGGTTACAAAGATGGTTATCATAGGTTGTCGAGTTTCCTCCAGCTCCTCAGATGGCGGGCAGGAACCCTGGATGCAGTGCGCATTTCCCCTCTGTATCGCCACGCTGAGGCGCTGGAAAAGAAAGCTGGCAGCTCTAGGGTCCCTTTTGTTTTCAATGAGCCTAGAACCCAGTTCCTTCAAAAACTGGTAGCACTTTTACCCCAGGCGCCGAGTGTCTCAGAAGCAATGGGGACAAATTGTAGTGGTGATCGTTCTCTGTACTTACGGGATTTGGCTGCTTCCCTGTGGGTGGCAGCGCCACCTGGTTGTGCAACACGAGGTCAATGTAGGTGTTAGCCAGGGTTGATACGCACGTGTAGTCCCATACCAACTGCTTGCCATTCTTCCAGGGGTTCACTGTGATACCATCCGGCGACCCCATAAGAGCATCAGAGTTACGGGGCGTTAGGTAACGGGGCTCTCTTTCAGCTGGGCATCCAGCTGTGGTGAGGCTCCTCTTGATGATGTCGTTAACTTCACTGTGCCTCGAGTGCCATCCTCCCTGTGCTTTGGCAGAGTAGGCCATGGTGGCCGTACCTGTCAGCCACCACCTCGCCGCAAATACACCTATATCTGGTGTGGATTGGGGCAGCAAGGCGGGGGCCACAGCAATTCGGAGGGCGTGTGGTGTGAGACGCGTGCCAGTTGCCGACATTGGGGTTGCTAACAGGAAATCCCCTGCATGTGGGGCTGCTACTGCTGTGAGGCGAGCAATGTCGTGTGTGTTGATGCAGCACCCAGGCACTCTGCAGCAACTTTGTCTACAATGGGGCCATCCCAGCTGGATTGCTTGTGCTTTTGGGATGGTGGTTGAGGTGATGGGCCTGCACGAGAGGCCCACTCTGTGGCACAGCGTGTAAAATTGGGATCATGTACACCTGCCAGCTGATGTAAGTGGGCAGGTAGAATTTCCTTCACAAGGTAAANTTCTTCTTCCTCTTCTCTAGTGCCCAACCACTTGGGGGAGGAGGGTTAGAACGATGGTAGAGTGTCATCAGGTCCGGGTTCAATCCCCGACTGTCCAGAAGAGGTGGGCATCATTCCTATCCCCCGTCCCATTCCTAATCTTTATCCTGACCCCTTCCCAGTGGTTGGGCACCACATCATTACCACCCGTTCCATCCCTAATCCTTATCCTAGCGTTCCGGGCAGGTTTTTAATCCTAATTTTTTACCCTAGAACACAACCCGCCAAAGCGTTTAACACCAGGTACCCATTTACTGCTGGGTGAAGAGAAGCTACAGTTTAGAATTGGTGCCTAGTCAATCCTCCCCGGCCAAGATACGAACCCTTGCCAAAGCGCCTGCGAGGTGCCGTCCGAGTGTTTTACCACTCGGTTGTTGTCCACTAACATTGTGTCCACAGTGTTAGTGTCCACTAACACTGTGTATGTGTCCACAGTGTTAGTGTCCACTAACATTGTGTCCACAGTGTTAGTGTCCACTAACACTGTGTATGTGTCCACAGTGTTAGTGGACACTAACACTGTGTATGTGTCCACAGTGTTAGTGGACACTAACACTGTGTATGTGTCCACAGTGTTAGTGGACACTAACACTGTGTATGTGTCCACAGTGTTAGTGGACACTAACACTGTGTATGTGTCCACAGTGTTAGTGTCCACTAACATTGTGTATGTGTCCACAGTGTTAGTGGACACTAACACTGTGTATGTGTCCACAGTGTTAGTGGACACTAACACTGTGTATGTGTCCACAGTGTTAGTTTCCACTAACACTGTGTATGTGTCCACAGTGTTAGTGTCCACTAACACTGTATATGTGTACACAGTGTTAGTGTCCACTAACACTGTATATGTGTACACAGTGTTAGTGTCCACTAACACTGTATATGTGTACACAGTGTTAGTGTCCACTAACTCTGTATATGTGTCCACAGTGTTGTTGTCCACTAACACTGTGTATGTGTCCACAGTGTTAGTGTCCACTAACACTATATATGTGTACACAGTGTTAGTGTCCACTAACACTGTATATGTGTCCACAGTGTTAGTGTCCACTAACACTGTATATGTGTCCACAGTGTTAGTGTCCACTAACACTGTGTATGTGTCCACAGTGTTAGTGTCCACTAACACTGTGTATGTGTCCACAGTGTTAGTGTCCACTAACATTGTGTATGTGTCCACAGTGTTGTTGTCCACTAATACTGTGTATGTGTCCACAGTGTTAGTGTCCACCAACACTGTGTATGTGTCCACAGTGTAAGTGTCCACAAACACTGTGTATGTGTACACAGTGTTGTTGTCCACTAACATTGTGTATGTGTCCACAGTGTTAGTGTCCACCAACACTGTGTATGTGTCCACAGTGTTAGTGTCCACTAACATTGTGTATGTGTCCACAGTGTTAGTGTCCACTAACATTGTGTATGTGTCCACAGTGTAAGTGTCCACAAACACTGTGTATGTGTCCATAACACCGTGTATGTGTCCACTAACACCGTGTATGTGTCCACTAACTCTGTGTATGTGTCCATAACACCGTGTATGTGTTCATAACACAATGTATGTGTCCACCAACACCGTGTATGTGTCCACTAACTCTGTGTATGTGTCCATAACACCGTGTATGTGTCCATAACACCGTGTATGTGCCCATAACACCGTGGATGTGTCCATAACACTGTCTATGTATCCATAACACACTGTATGTGTCCACTAACACTATGTATGTGTTCATAACACCGTGTATGTGTCCACTAACACTGTGTATGTGTCCATAACACCGTGTATGTGCCCATAACACCGTGTATGTGTCCATAACACCGTATATGTGTCCACTAACACTGTGTATGTGCCCATAACACCGTGTATGTGTCCATAACACCGTATATGTGTCCACTAACACCATGTATGTGTCCATAACACCGTGTATGTGTCCACTAACACCGTGTATGTGTCCATAACACCGTGTATGTGTCCATAACACCGTATATGTGTCCATAACACCGTGTATGTGTCCATAAAACCGTGTATGTGTCCATAACACCGTGAATATGTCCACTAACACCGTGTATGTGTCCATAACACCGTGTATGTGTCCACTAACACCGTGTATGTGTCCACTAACTGCGAGTATGTGTCCACGAACACCGTGTATGTGTCCACGAACACCGTGTATGTGTCCACTAACACCGTGTATGTGTCCATAACACCGTGTATGTGTCCATAACACCGTATATGTGTCCATAACACCGTGTATGTGTACATAACACCGTGTATGTGTCCATAACACCGTGTATGTGTCCATAACACCGTGTATGTGTCCATAACACCACGTATGTGTCCATAACACCGTATATGTGTCCACTAACACCATGTATGTGTCCATACCACCGTGTATGTGTCCACTAACACCGTGTATGTGCCCATAACACTGTGTATGTGTCCATAACACCGTGTATGTGTCCACTAATACCGTGTATGTGTCCACTAACACTGTGTATGTGTCCATAACACCGTGTATGTGTCCATAATACCGTGTATGTGTCCATAACACCGTGTATGTGTCTAATAACACTGTGTATGTGTCCATAACACCGTGTATGTGTCCACTAACACTTTGTATGTGTCCATAACACCGTGTATGTGTCCACTAACACCGTGTATGTGTCCCTAACACCGTGTATGTGTCCATAATACCGTGTATGTGTCCATAACACCGTGTATGTGTCCACTAACACCGTGTATGTGTCCATAACACCGTGTATGTGTCCATAACACCGTGTATGTGTCCATAACACCGTGTATGTGTCCATAACACCGTGTATGTGTCCATAACACCGTGTATGTGTCCATAACACCGTGTATGTGTCCATAACACCGTGTATGTGTCCATAGCACCGTGTATGTGTCCATAACACCGTGTATATGTCCACTAACACCGTGTATGTGTCCATAACACCGTGTCTGTGTCCATAACACCGTGTATGTGTGTCCATAACACCGTGTATGTGTCCACAACACCGTGTATGTGTCCATAACACCGTGTATGTGTCCATAACACCGTGTATGTGTCCACTAACACCGTGTATGTGTCCATAACACCGTGTATGTGTCCAGTAACACCATGTATATGTCCATTAACACAGTGTATGTGTCCATAACACCGTGTCTGTGTCCATAACACCATGTATGTGTCCACTAACACTGTGTATGTGTCCATAACACCGTGTATATGTCTATAACACCGTGTATGTGTCCATAATACCGTGTATGTGTCCACTAACACCGTGTATGTGTCCACTAACACACGTGTATGTGTCCACTAACACCGTGTATGTGTCCACTAACACCGTGTAAGTGTCTATAACACCGTGTATGTGTCCACTAATACTGTGAATGTGTCTATACACCGTGTATGTGTCCACTAACACCGTGTATGTGTCCACTAACACCGTGTAAGTGTCCACTAACACGGTGTATGTGTCCACTAATACTGTGTATGTGTCTATAACACCGTGTATGTGTCCACTAATACTGTGTATGTGTCTATAACACCGTGTATGTGTCCGCAGGTGTACCACGTGTGTCACGACGACCGGTACGGAGCCAAGGGGGCCCAGTTCCTCTGTACCAATGGTACACTCTTCAACCAGGAGACATTCAACTGTGACTGGTGGTACAATGTTGACTGTTCCAAGGCCGCCTCGCTCTATAGGTACGTTGCTCACCTTATTGTGTATGAGGCGCTGGTATAGCTGTATGAGGCCCTGGTATAGCTGTATGAGGGACTGGTATAGCTGTATGAGGGGCTGGTATAGCTGTATGAGGCCCTGGTATAGCTGTATGAGGGGCTGGTATAGCTGTATGAGGGCTGGTATAGCTGTATGAGGGGCTGGTATAGCTGTATGAGGGACTGGTATAGCTGTATGAGGGGCTGTATAGCTGTATGAGGCCCTGGTATAGCTGTATGAGGGGCTGGTATAGCTGTATGAGGGGCTGGTATAGCTGTATGAGGGGCTGGTATAGCTGTATGAGGGACTGGTATAGCTGTATGAGGCCCTGGTATAGCTGTATGAGGGGCTGGTATAGCTGTATGAGGGGCTGGTATAGCTGTATGAGGGGCTGGTATAGCTGTATGAGGGGCTGGTATAGCTGTATGAGGGGCTGGTATAGCTGTATGAGGGACTGGTATAGCTGTATGAGGCCCTGGTATAGCTGTATGAGGGCTGGTATAGCTGTATGAGGGGCTGGTATAGCTGTATGAGGGGCTGGTATAGCTGTATGAGGGGCTGGTATAGCTGTATGAGGGGCTGGTATAGCTGTATGAGGGACTGGTATAGCTGTATGAGGGGCTGGTTATAGCTGTATGAGGGACTGGTATAGCTGTATGAGGGGCTGGTATAGCTGTATGAGGCCCTGGTATAGCTGTATGAGGGGCTGGTATAGCTGTATGAGGGGCTGGTATAGCTGTATGAGGGGCTGGTATAGCTGTATGAGGGGCTGGTATAGCTGTATGAGGGGCTGGTATAGCTGTATGAGGGACTGGTATAGCTGTATGAGGCCCTGGTATAGCTGTATGAGGGGCTGGTATAGCTGTATGAGGGCTGGTATAGCTGTATGAGGCCCTGGTATAGCTGTATGAGGGGGCTGGTATAGCTGTATGAGGGGCTGGTATAGCTGTATGAGGGGGCTGGTATAGTAGTATGAACCCGACGACCACTACACAGTGTAGCTGGATTTACACTAATACCTGTGCCAACATTTAGTCACACACACAGTGTTGACGGGACAACAAAACACTTGTGGAAACATACACATGTGATATGTGGACACTATTTTATACAAGTCTTGGTACATCCTTACACCTCAAGTGGTTAGTGGATCAGAATGATAGCTGTTGGACCACATCTTAACATAGATGGTTCACTGTGACACCAATATTGTAACCACTGCGGTTTTATATCATTACACAAGTGTTAGGGGACACCAACAACCACTCCGTGGGTACACAGAAAACACAGTGTTCTTGTTATACGTTTGGACGCTTAACACGGTACCGTACCCGATCCCCCCACCAGTGTTCTGTGTGTAGCACCGATACCTGCTCCGACCCTTTTTTTTACTATCAGTGTCCTAACCGTGGATTCGCTAACCATTCTGTACATCATATTCACCTTAGTGCGAGTGGATCCCACCTACACTATCTGTGCGACTTCACCCTATTATCCACTATGTGTTGAGTGGCCACGCTACACCCTGTGCTACACATAACAGTGGTGTGTGGACACTTCAACACCTCCCTTTTTTTTTTCGTGGACCACTTACCACAACGCGCGTTGTTTGTCCTTTCAGGGACACTCATCACGTGTATCACGCCATAACACAGTGTTAGTGCGACAATAATACACTGGGGCCCACACCCCATTCACCACAGGGTTCACTGTGCGAAACTAATCACCCTGGAGTACACTTCCCATATTAACAGTCTGTACGTGCGATACTAATCCCACTGTGCCATATCATACACAGGTTATTCGCTAGGACGACACCACCCCACAACTCCGTCACCGGTATCCCCCCCCAATTGTTTTCACATTTATTCCACATAGTCGCTTGATCAGGCGACACTCTAATCACTGGGGACACATACACACGTTAGTGGGACACCTAACACACTCCAGCGCCCGACTTTCACCACCTACACAGCCCTGTAGTTGGGCACCATTTTTCTCACTTGTACACTTTTATACCCAAGTGTAGTGACGCATCCCTAACTATTTTGGCTAATACACACCAACCAAGCTACACAGTGTTTTAACGTGGACTACTAATAACGACCCAGACGATGTTACCCAACTATACACATTGTGATACCGTGGATCACGTTTAAGACTAATTTCGGACACACCCCATATCCGTGTTAGGGGCCCCATCACATATACACCCCTGTTACACCATTAGACAAGCCCCCCCATCGAAGAGTCGCCACATTCTAACACCGTGTGGATCACATCCATACCCACAGTGTTAGTGGACACCCTACACTGTGGTACACTCAATCACCCACAGTGCAGCCAGCTGGACCACTAACACTTGGACACCTTATTTTCACAGGTGTAGTGGCCCACACTAACACTCTGTGTACACATACACAGTAGTGTTACAGTTTGGTAACACTATACAGCTAGTTGGTTTTTTACCACCTCCTTCCCATTTAACACTAAGTGTTATGCCGACACCCTAACACTGGTACCACCATACACACCCCCGTTGGTATTTTGTGCGATTAACATTCCACCACTGTGCGACAAATATAAAGTGTAGTGGCCACACATATTAAACAACTGGTGTTTACATTATTAATTCACCAGTGTTATAGTTAGGACAATTCAACACTCGTGCGACCCACATTACCCCACACGTGGTTAGTGGACAATACTACACCTGTTCGCTCACCTACACAGTGTTAGTGGACAAACCCACACCCACCTCGTGGACACAATCCCCACACATTCATTGTGTTAGTGGAAGTTAACACCTGTTGTACCCACATACACACAATGTGTTAGCCGATGGAACAATCTAAACACTGTTGGAGTACCATTATCACCAGTGTTAGTTGGACGTTCAAACAATTTTTTCTGTGTTAATATTCATTGACACAGACACACATGTTATGTGGCACAACATACGACTGTGGACACATAACACAGTGTTATTGTGGACGCTCACACTGAGTACACATTTACCACCTTTTAGTGGACACCAACACCCTGGGGACAACATACATCAGTGTTAGTGGACTTGCTACAAACTGATGGCACACCTACACAGTGTTATTGTGCGACAACCAACACGTGTAACAATACACGTGTTAGTGGATCGCTCACACTCCGTGGACCCATACACAGTGTTAGTGGACACCAACCACACTGTTTTGCGCTATCCACATACACACGTCTGTTAGTGGACGCCTCACAGTGTGTGGACAATTACACAGGGGTTAGTGGACTTTACTCAACACTGATGAGTACAACATACACCCCAGTGTAGTGGACGGTTATAACACTTTGTGCTGGAACAACATTTACATCAGTGTAGTGGACACCACGCAACACTGTGTACACAGTACCAGGTAGTGGGACCCTGGGGAGCTAATACACCCATGTTTGGACACCTACACAGTGTTAGTGGACACAAACACTGTGTACACACACACATTGTAGTGGACCTCGAACACACTGGCTTTGTCCAGACACTACACAAGTTAGTGGACACCAATCACTGTGTACACATAAACATTGTAGGGCGCTAACACTGTGGGGCACACATACACAGGTTAGGGAACCAACATGTGTTTACACATCTCCCACATTGTCGTGGACGCTTAACAAATGTGGACACATACCACAGTGTTATTGTTTGGACACAAACACTGCTTTGTCACATACACATTGTAGTTGGTACTTTTGCTAACACTTTGGACAACATACACATTTAGGGACACAACACTGTGTACACATACACAGTGTTGGTGGACACTAACACTGTGGACACCTACACAGTGTTAGTGGACACTTACACTGTGGACACATACACAGTGCTTAGTGGACACTAACACTGTGGACACACATACACAGTGGTTAGATGGACACATAACACTGTGGTACCACCATACACATGTAGTGGACGCTACATGTGCGACACATACACAGTGTAGTGGACACATAACACTAGTGGTCATAATACACAGTCAGGTAGTGAACGCTAACACCATAGCACGGTACACATACACAGTATGCCCTAGTGGCAACTAATTAGTGTGGACACCTCACACAGTGTAGTGGAGCTTAACTAGTGGACACATACAACAGTGATGTACGTGGCCACTATACACATGTGTATGTGGAATACACAGTGTTACTGGTACACTAACTGGAAACACAAGTGTTAGATGTTAGCACATAATGGGATGTCCAAGTCAAGTGTTAAGGGACATTACCACCCACTGTGGAAGGTACACAGGTTAGTGGACACTAACTGGAAAAGTGTATGCACTAACACTACAGACTACCACCGTGTAGTGGCCAGCTAACTACTGTGGACATGTGATCCACAGGTGTTAGTGGTCCACTAACACTGTGCATATGATGTCACAGCAGTGGTAGTTCGAACTAAACTGTATGCGGTCCACACGTGTAGTGGCACTACTACACTGTGTATGGTGTCCACAGTGTTACGTGTCTCACGTAACACCTGTGTATGTAGTACTAACATGTGTTAGACTGTCCACTAACACTCGTGTTCATGTGTACCCCAGTTAGTTAGTGTCCCACTAACACCTGTGTATAGCTGTCCACAGTGTTAGCTGTCCCATCGACACTGTTGTAT